>JAJPUD010003841.1:10191-75466 GCA_023553655.1 Myrmecobius fasciatus | reverse complement strand
ATATATTAAAATATATGATAAATCTTATATATATTTACAGTTATTTTGTTGCACAAGAAAAATCAGATCTAGAAAGAAAAAAATCTGAGAAGGAAAACAAAATGCAAGCAAACATCAACAGAAAACATGCTATGTTGTGGTCCACACTCAGGTCCCTCAGGCCTCTCTCTGGGAGTAGATGGCTTTCTTCATCACTGAACAATTGGAACTGGTTCGAATCATCTCATTGTTGAAGAGAGCCATGTCCATCAGAATTGATCATCATGTAATACTGTTGTTGCTGTGTATGATGATCTCCTGGTTCTGCTCATTTCGCTCAGCATCAGTTCATGCAAGTCTCTCCAGGCCTCTCTGAAATCACCCTGCTTGTCGTTTCTACACAACAATAATATTCCATAACATTGAATATACCATAATTTATTCAGCCACTCTCCAATTGATGGGCATCCATTCAGTTTCCAGTTTCTAGCCACTACAAAAAGGGCTGCCACAAACATTCTTGCACATGTGGGTCCTTTGCCTTCCATTAAGATCTCTTTGGGATATAAGCCTAATGTAGAAACACTGCTGAGTCAAAGGGTATGCACAGTTTGATCACTTTTTGAGCATAGTTCCAGATTGCTCTCCAGAATGGTGGTATCCATTCACAGTTCCATCAACAATGTATTAGTGTCCCAGTTTTCCCACATCCCTTCCAACATTCATTGTTATCTTATCCTGTCATTTTAGCCAATCTGACAGGTGTGTAGTGGTACCTCAGAGTTGTCTTAATTTGCATTTCTCTAATCAATAGTGATTTGGAGCACCTTTTCATATGACTAGAAATAGTTTAACTTTCATCATCTGAAAATTGTCTGTTCATATCCTTTGACCATTTATCGATTGGAGAGTGGCTTGAATTCTTATAAATAGGAGAAAATTCTCTATATATTTTAGAAATGAGACCTTTATCAGAACCCTTAAATGTAAAGATGATTTCCCATTTTATTGCTTCCCTCTTAATCTTGTATGCATTACTTTTGTTTGTACAAAAACTTTTTAACTTAATGTAATCAAAATTATCTATCTGGTGTTCAATTAAGACCAGTTCTTCTTTGGACACAAATTCTATACTTCTCCGCAGGTCTGAGAGGTAAACTATCTTATGTTCCTCTAATTTGCTTATAATATCACTCTTTATATCTAAATCATGAACCCATTTAGATCTTATCTTGGTATGTGGTGTTAGGTGTGGGTCAAACCCTAATTTCTTCCATACTAGTTTCCATTTTTCCCAGCAGTTTTTGTCAAATAGTGAGTACTTATCCCAAAAGCTGGGATCTTTGGGTTTATCAAACACTAGATTGCTGTAGTTATTGTTTAGTTTGTCCTCTGATCCTATCCTATTCCACTGATTGACTACTCTATTTCTTAGTTAGTACTAAATGGTTTTGATGACCACTGCTTTATAGTATAGTTTTAGATCTGGTACAGCAAGGCCACCTTCATCAGCCTTTTTTCATTAATTCCCTTGAAATTCTTGACCTTTTCTTCTTCCAAATGAACTTTGCTACTATTTTTTTCTAGATCTGTAAAATAATTTATTGGGAGTTTGATTGGTATGGCACTAAATAAGTAAATTAGTTTGGGTAGTATTGTCATTTTTATTATATTTGCTCAGCCTACCCATGAGAACTTGATGTTTTTCCAATTGATTAGGTCTGACTTTATTTGTGTGGAAAGTGTTTTGTAGTTTAGTTCATGTAGTTTCTGACTTTTCCTTGGCAGATAGATTCCCAAATATTTTATGCTATCCACAGTTATTTTAAATGGAATTTCTTTTTGTATCTCTTGCTGCTGAACTTTGTTGGTAATAAATAAAAATGCTGCTGATTTATGTGGATTTATTTTGTATCCTGCAACTTTGCTAAAGTTGTGAATTGTTTCTAGTAGTTTTTTTAGTTGAGTTTCTAGGGTTCTCTAAGTATACCATCATATCATCTGCAAAAAATAATAATTTGGTTTCTTTATTACCTAATCTAATTCCTTTAATCTCTTTTCTTCTCTTACTGCCAAAGCTAACATTTCAAATACAATATTAAATAGTAATGGTGACAGTGAGCAGCCTTGTTTCACTACTGATCTTATTGGGAATGGTTCTGGTTTGTCCGGGGGAGACACTTTTTAAGTTTAATCTACATTATTAACATTTTTTCATTATTTTCTTAAGCCTAGACAATCAACAAAATAATAAATTAAGTGCTAATTTGTAGTATTTCCTGATTTCCAAGGTGTAAATGCTCACATTAATAACTTAACAGTCATCTATTTTTTTCAGAAGCTAGCTGTAACACATTCTGAGCCTAAGGCATTTCTTCTCAAGGTTAAACATAACCAGGTCCAATAATTGATCCTGTGTCATGAACCTAAAACTCTTCAAAAGCCTAGTTGCCCTCCTTAGGTGCTCTCCAATTTATCTGTATTCTACTCTGAGTGTATCACCTTCCTAATGCTAGAACTTTGCCTGTCTTGCTGCAGTCTATAATCATGATCTTTTTTGATTTCCATATCACATTTTTTACTTATATAGAGTTTGCAGTATACTAAAACCTACAGGTTCCTTTTTCAAGCTATGCAATTTCTAGCCACATGAGAAGGGAGGGCTCAATTCCATAGGGTGGGGATATGTTCAAAAATGATTGTGATAGAAACAAAGCTATTGCTAAAGCTTATTTTAAATAAAATAAAATTGATATTAACAGTCATTGAAAAATTGATCACCCAAATAGCACTAGAGAGCCACATGGTAGGTATGAATATATTGTAACCATTATGAACAAATGTTTTTGTGAGATAAGCTTTGGAACAAAGGAATGAATAAAAAAATTTACAATGTGATTACTATGTTCAAAACATTGTACTAAGCACTGATGATTCAAATATTAAAACAAAACAATCCTTGCTTATGTTCTGTTGAGGAAGATAACACATAAAAGATAGAAAGGCCCCATTGTTCTTTGCTCTTTTTGTAGCAACAAAGCCAATAGTAATGAATCTTCTTTAATGTTATTTCTACTGATATAAACCATATTTATTTCTGATGTTCATTTGACAATGCCAAGGACTTTGATGGCAAGAACTTTCTTTTCTGTATCTTCAGTAGGTGGAGCTACTAAAGAAGCAGTTGCCTGATCATACCTCTGTCAGAGTTTATTCCCAGAGCATCTTCAAGTGCTACATTTGTTCTTGAAGTATGGCCAATGGGGGTTGGGAGAGAAGACATACAAACATTCCAGAGATTCTCAGACTTATTTGTTCATTAATGGCTCTTGGGTCTTGATGGAAAGGATTGTGAATCCATTCTTCACTCAATTATGTCTAGTCTAGAAACCAATCTAGAAGCATAGCTGTCAATATGGCCGGGAGAAAGAGGGATTGCCATTTCCAAGGCTCTTGGTGGCCAGCGTCCTTGGCTTTTACTAGTTTTGGGGTCTTAGGGAGAAGGGGATCCAGGTGATGGTGGTGGTGTGAATCAACCTGACTCTTGATACCCTTCCCTATCTCCCCCCATATATCTTGTTGCTTTTACTAAAATGGCTTACCTACCCTATGGGGGGAAGTAATTTGTCAAAGTCATCAGTATGTGACAGGTAGAAATAAGATAGGCTAGTCACAGAAGAACAGTAGATAACCAAGAGTAGTTTGCATGTTCTACTGATGTCCTTGGACTATGAAGAGAACATAAGAAGGGGTCCTAGCACATTTTTGGTCTTTTATAAGAGAACAATAATTGTAGAGGATAAGTGGGCAGACATATGTAAGTTATAATCTACATTGCTGTAGAAAATACATTAATGAAATTACAGGTCCATTTGAGTATTGAATTGAGAATTGAATATTTTATTTTGTATTAATAGAGAACAGCCCAAAGTTATCCAAAATCCTGTATATACTTGATTGGAAATTAATAAAAACTAATTGCTCATAAAAACTAATTGTTTTATACCAGGGTAAAAATTCATAAATACTCTAATTTATTGATTTTGAAAATATTATCTTTTACTTTCAATTGATTCTAGAATAACATATTTTAAATAAATGTTTAATTTAAATTAAATACATTGCACCAAAATTTCATCATCTTTGTACATAACCCTATAAAAGGAACACATTTTAAGTTTTCAGAATTGAAAGCAGATAAAGTTACCATACATTATAGTCAAACTATGTGAGTTAAATCATCACAGTAAATTATTCTCATAAGAATATTTAGTTATGGAAGGAATGTTAAGTATGTAATCAGACATTTCTTTTCTTTTTTATTTTCAGGGCATCTTGAACAAAAAAAAGATACTATTGTTCAACTCAAAAGCTCTCCTTGTATGGCTTCTAAAGAGAAACCTGCAAATGATAATTTCTCACTTGTACAAAAGAGTCCTTCAAAGGTTATACCACATATCTGTCTTTCTGATATGTATACATCTGTTGGAAAAACAGGAGAAGAAAAAACAAGGAGTAAAACAGAAGAACTAATTTCTATAACAGTAGAAGAGGGAGGAAGAAAAGATACTTATGAATCACTAGATTACAAAACATTAAATATTGAACTATATACTTCATTAGTAAATCATACTGAATCTTTTGAACCTAGCAGAAAATGTGAGGATGATTTGGATCCTTTGAGCAACTTTATAATTCTGAGAAAAAAACATATGACCATCCTGTCAGAACCTGAAGTTATTATGGATGAGGGCCAAAAAGAAGGTAAGGGAGTCCTTTGAAACCTAACACTGATGTTTTTCACCATTTCAAAATGGTATTTTCAAGACCCTAATGAGAGAAATTATAGCATCATGAAATAGGGGGAAATCATATAATTCAACCAGATTATACAGCTAGAACAACTTTGTGATATTATTATAATATATAGTAACATTTCAAGGTGTAACTTTACGTGAGTAAGGAAAAACTCATATATACAGTGTTTTTTTAATATCATGCACATTTAAAAACTTGTTAAATCACAGTAAATTATTCTCATAAGAATATTTAGTTATGGAAGGAATGTTGTGTATAATCAGGCAGTTCTTTTCTTTTTTTATTTTCAGAGTGTCTTGAACAAAAAAGTGATTCTGTTGTTCAACTCAAAAGCTCTCCTTGTATGGCTTCTAAAGAGAAACCTGCAGATGATAATTTCTCACTTGTGCAAAAGAGTCCTTCAAAAGTTGTACCACATATCTGTCTTCCTGATATGTATACATCTGTTGAAAAAACAGGAGAAGAAAAAACAAGGAGTAAAACAGAAGAACTAGTTTCTATAACAGTCGAAGAGGGAGGAAGAAAAGATACTTATGAATCACTAGACTACAAAACATTAACCATTGAACCATATACTTCATCAGTAAATCATACTGAATCTTTTGAGCCTAGTAGAAAATGTGAGGATGATTTGGATCCTTTGAGCAACTTTATCATTCTGGGAAAAAAATGTATGACCACCCTGTCAGAACCTGAAGTTATTATGGATGAGGGCCAAAAAGAAGGTAAGGGAATTCTTTAAAGCCTAACATTGATATTTTTTACCATTTCAAAATGGTATTTTCAAGAACCTAATGAGAGAAATCATAGCATCATGAAATAGGGGGAAATCATATAATTCAACCAGATTATACAGCTAGAACAACTTTGTGATATTACTATAATACATAGTAACATTTCAGGGTGTAACTTTACCTGAGTAAGGAAAAACCTCATATATAGTGGGGTTTTTTTTTCATATCATACACATTTAAAAACTTGTTAAATCACCACATTGAATTATTCTCACAAGGATATTTAGTTATGAAAGGAATGTTAAGTGTATAATCAGGCATTTCTTTTCTTTTTTATTTTCAGAGTATCTTGAACAAAAAAGTGATTCTGTTGTTCAACTCAAAAGCTCTCCTTGTATGGCTTCTAAAGAGAAACCTGCAGATGATAATTTCTCACTTGTACAAAAGAGTCCTTCAAAAGTTGTACCACATATCTGTCTTCCGGATATGTATACATCTGTTGAAAAAACAGGAGAAGAAAAAACAAGGAGTAAAATAGAAGAACTAGTTTCTATAATAGTCGAAGAGGGAGGAAGAAAAGATACTTATGAATCACTAGACTACAAAACATTAACCATTGAACCATATACTTCATCAGTGAATCATATTGAATCTTTTGAGCCTAGTAGAAAATGTGAGGATGATTTGGATCCTTTGAGGAACTTTATCATTCTGAGAAAAAAACATATGACCATCCTGCCAGAACCTGAAATTATTATGGATGAGGGCCAAAAAGAAGGTAAGGGAATGCTTTAAAGTCAAAACTGATATTTTTCACCATTTCAAAATGGGATTTTCAGGAACCTAATGAGAGAAATCATAGTATAAAATAGGGGGAAATCATATAATTCAACTAGATTGTATAGTACAAAAGAACAACTTTGTAATATTACTATAAAATATAGTAACATATTTCAAGGTATAACTTTATATGAGTTAAAAAAATTCATATATACAGTGTTTTTTCATATCATGCACATTTAAAAATTTGTAAAATCACTACAGTAAATTATTCTCATAAGGATATTTAGTTATGGAAGGAATGTTACGTGTATATATAATCAAGCCTTTTTTTTTTCAGAGTATCTTGAACAAAATAGAGATTGTGTTGTTCAACTCAAAAGCTCTCCTTGTATGGCTTCTAAAGAGAAACCTGCAAATGATAATTTTTCACTTGTTCAAAAGAGTCCTTCAGAAGTTGTACCACATATCTGTCTTTCTGATATGTATACATCTGTTGAAAAAACAAGAGAAGAAAAAACAAGGAGTAAAACAGAAGAACTAGTTTCTATAACAGTCGAAGAGGGAGGAAGAAAAGATACTTATGAATCACTAGACTACAAAACATTAACCATTGAACCATCAGTAAATCATACTGAATCTTTTGAGCCTAGTAGAAAATGTGAGGATGATTTGGATCCTTTGAGCAACTTTATAATTCTGAGAAAAAAACATATGACCATCCTGTCAGAACCTGAAGTTATTATGGGTAAGGGCCAAAAAGAAGGTAAGGGAGTCCTTTAAAGTCAAAACATATTTTTCACCATTTCAAAATGGGTTTTTCAAGAACCTAATGAGAAAAATCATAGTATCATAAATAGGAGGAAATCATATAATTCAACCAGATTGTATAGTACAAAAGAACAACTTTGTAATATTACTATAAAATATAGTAACATATTTCAAGGTGTAACTTTACATAAGGAAAAACTCATATATATAAGTGTTTTTTTCATATCATACACATTTAAAAACTTGTTAAATTACCACAGTTAATTATTCTCGCAAGGATATTTAGTTATGGAAGGAATGTTAAATATATAATCAGGCATTTCTTTTTTTTTATTTTCAGAGTATCTTGAACAAAAAAGTGATACTCTTGTCCAACTCAAAAGTTCTCCTTGTATGGCTTCTAAAGAGAAACTCGCAAATGATAATTTCTCACTTATTCAAAAGAGTCCTTCAAAAAGTGTACCACATATCTGTCTTTCTGATATGTATACATCTGTTGGAAAAACAAGAGAAGAAAAAACAAGGAGTAAAACAAAAGATTTACTTTCTATAACAGTCGAAGAGGGAGGAAAAAAAGATACTTATGAATCACTAGACTGTGAATCATTAACCACTGAACCATACACCACCTCATCAGTAAATCATACTGAATCTTTGGAACCTAATAGAAAATGTGAGGATAAGTTGGATCCTTTGAGCAACTTTATCATTCTGAGAAAAAAACATATGACTATCTTGTCAGAATCTGAAGTTATTATGGATGAGGGCCAAAAAGAAGGTAAGGAGTCCTTTAAAGCCTAATTGATATTTTTCACCATTTCAAAATGGCATTTTCAAGAACCTAATGAGAGAAATCATAAAATAGGAGGAAAATCATATAATTCAACCAGATTGTGCAATAGAAAGGAACAACTTTGTGATGTTACTATAATATATAGTAATATATTTCGAGATGTAACTTGGCATGAGTAAAGAAAAACTCATATATATATATATACATATATATAGTGTTTTTCATATGCACATTTAAAAATTTTTTGTATTTGTAGCTGAAGCTACTATTTACAAAGTACAGAACCTTCTGCAGTTTTTCTTATTAGATATATTCTTCTCAATACATTTGTTGGTCTTTCAGCTGCTTTTATTTCTTTAATATTGTAAAGTTATGCAAGTATAACACCTTCTTTGGGATACTATCCTAACTTAGCACTCACTCTTGTTGGCTGGGACCTTGAGTTTTGCTGCTTCTTCAGATTCTAAAATTAATACTATAGGTCTACAATCCAAATACTACAATTCACATTTATCCCTATCCATGTGCTTTTTATTGACAGTCAGGTAGTAAACACAATTAGTTCTTCAGCAAAATGTTTCATAGTCTGTTGCCTAAAAAATGAAGTTAATACTTTCTATTTATCCTGGCAACCTTATCTCATTATTCTTCTTACTATTCCTCTTCACATAGAGTTGTTGTGATGATCAAATGACAGATAGATAGATAAATACATACATGTGTATATAATAAAACACAAAGTGTTTTGCAAACTTTTAAAGTGCATATTTTTAAAAATAAAATAAAGCTAGCTATTATTAGCTATTAACAGTATTCCAGACCAGAGAACTAGTAACTATACCTTGAACACACTCTATGGGCATTCTTACCTCACCATGCCTTGAATATAATAGATTATAGATGTTGGAGTTAGATAGCATTAATTCAAAGCTTATAAATAGGACATATTCTAGAAAATTGATAATCATAATTTTACATTATGCTCCAACTCTAATAGCATGGATTTGTTTAATTCAGAATTTATTTATTGAATACCCAGAATGCAGACTATGAAGAACAGAATAAGAGAAAAATAGCAAGAGCAGTGCTATGTGTGAATTAAAAAAAAGTGAACTATCACCCAAAGATTGAAAGATCATCACTTCCTGGCAGAGATATTGGGGGTTACTAATCCTGGAATTAGAATAGTACAAATTAATATAAAAATGCCAGCATCAGAGTTAGCAAAGTATTAGCAAGAATATTCTGACAATAAAATACTTCAATCACTAATAGTTTATACAAAGTGCTAAGATTAACATTTTTAAGCTCATTTTTGATATTTTAAACTGAAGGCCTTTTTCCCCCTCTGTTTTAACTATGTTTTATTACTAGTAATCAGTCAACAAGCATTTATTAAACACCAGTTTAATGTCAAGCATTGTGCTAAGCAGTTAAAATACGAGTAAAAACAAATCCCTGATCTGAAGGAGTTTACAATTCAGCCAGGAAATAGAGCATGTCCCTATAGCTACAAGGTGATTTTGTGCTAGTAGCACTTGAGACAAGAAGGAAATCTTCATTGAACAAACTCTTGAAGAAACTCAGAGGCAGAGGTTTGGAAGAACTGAATTTTAGTCATCAAGAACAACCTTATGCAAATACATGGAGATGAGAGATGGAGTACTTTGTGTGAAGAATAGCAAAATCGCTTTGACTAGACCACAGTATGCATAGAAGGGAATAATGTAAAGTCAGAAAATTAAGTTTTGAAGTTATGGGGGGGGGGGTTAAATGTCAGAGAGAAGGATATGTGTGTATGTATGTGTATATATATGTGCATGCAAAAGCTGTATAAATCAAAACTTCTGAAAATCTAAACATGTTAAAAATAGAATATCGCTATTAAGAGATTATATTACCATCTAGTTATCATAAAAGGAATTATACCTAAAGGATAGCTAAAACTTTTTTTAGATCTAGCCATTTTTCCTTTTAAATGTTATCACTGGAGAAATGGTTTTTAGGAGAATGCTAACTATACACACAAAAATAAACTTCATGAAATTTTTTGAGAATGTACACATGTAAAATTGAAATGCTAATTACTGGATAACTTAGTTCTATTTTTAATTAAATATTTTATTACTAATTAATATATTTTTTAAATGACAAATACTATTAAATGTTACATTTTAGCCAAAAATGTTTCAATTTTACTAAAAGTTAGTTTTATGTCACCTATTATCAGGGCCATATTATAGTAATTCAGTGTGTCATATTTCTTTTGAATTCCCCCTCATTGTATCTAGCATAGCTAGAAATACTATAGGTAAAATATAGATCATAGATCTAAGAAAGACAGTAGAAGTCATCTGGTCCAACTGTCTTTCTTGATGGATGAGCAGATAGATGCCCAGGAGAGTTTAAATAACTTGCACAAGATCACATAAATATTAAATATCAGAAATAGGATTTGAATTCAGCTCCTCTGATTCTAGAGTCAGAGTTCTTCCTATTGTATGATGCTATCTCCTATTTTAGAAATATAATTAATCTTAGAGATCACTCTGTTCAATCTCCCATTTAAAGAGGAAGAAACTGAAGCCCACAATAATTATTTGCTTAATATCCCATAGCTAATAATTTCTAAAGCTAAGTCAGATATTTTGGCTCATAGGGCAGTTACTTCTTTTCCCACTACATTTTACCTTGATATTTAAGTATATCTATGATCTTCTTAATTTGGTCCCTTCCTTCATCAAGATACAAAACAATCCTTGATCCATGCCCTTTCATCCTTTGTCACTTGAGTCACAGATCCAACTACAGATTATAGATCCAAATCTATTCACCTTTGTTGCTATTATATGCCAAAGTTTGTGTTGATTTAATTTGAAACATTTTATAATGTTCACAGGTTTTCCTGACCTCCTTATCCCCTGCAATAGATACTTGCACATCAGCTGAAATTATCTTCAGTATAGTATTTTTGCAAGTGCTTATCATGAAAGTAACAAGGCAGTTGGTATAAACATCTCATGAAATGATGGTTCTTGTTGCCTTTGGGCACATGATAAAATCAATTACTTTATTTGCTTCTCCAAGGAGAACCTGTGAACAATTGTTCTGTTTAGCTTTAACTTCATTTTGTCTTCTAGTTTCATTTATAGTGAGAAAATCAGTATCAATCTGATTCATTTCCTCAAGTAATATAGCCATTTATTGAACAAAGAATTCACATTTAGAGCTTTTAATATTTATGTAGTCTTAAAAGTAGTTATATAGTCAACACCCTCTGCCCCCTTTTCTTGTCTTTTTTTTAAATCATTACCATAGAAGCAAATAGGAATTTCTTAGATTGAAAACTATTTTATCTTTTTCTTTGTGTCATGAGTTGCCATGAAGACTATAATTTTTAGAGCATTAGGTCTGGAGTCAGGAAGACCTAAGTTTAAATCTGATCTTAGTTATTTACTAGCTATAACCCTGGGCAAGTCACTTAGCCTCTGTTTGCCTCAGTTTTCCCAATTGTAAAATGAGGATAACCATAGCACCCACCTCCCAGGTTTTTTGTGAGAGAAAATATTTGTAAAATGCTTAGCATAGTGATTGGTGCACAATAGGATGCTATATAAGTCCTTATTCCCTCCCTTTCTCCATAAGGAAAAAAGTCTTCACTAATTGTGAAGATTGTACCTGCTAGTGATGAATCTCTCCATACTTAGCTAGACCACAACCCCAAAAGCAAACACAATCTATTACAATCATACAGGGTAGTGCTAGAAGTATTTCCAGCATGGTAGAACCTGCCAGAACTTGAGCTTTGTGAGCCTACCCCTTGAGAACTAGCCATTCCCATTCTATAATGAAACATCTTAATTTTACTTCATCACTGCTCAAGAAATACTCTTGAATTGAATTTAATATTCATAAATTTACAGTAAACTTAAAAAGATTATAATCTTCTTGATAAAAAAAATTGTAGCCTATTTAAGTGATTTACATATGACATGAGTTTTTCCTGAATATACAAATTTATTATGTTTTAGAATCCAAAACGCAAAACAAAGAGGAATATATTCTAACTCTCAAAGAAAAAAGTCTTACTGTTTGTAGAGAGCTATCCCCTGAGAAGAACCAAGAAAAGGAAACAAATAATGTCATTGAAATTCAAGCAACAGGTATGTTATAAATTTTAAAGTTTATTTAACTTTAAATTGCTTCACTAGGATGATCGACTACATTTATTTATCATGTCTACTACCACTTTCTTTCATTTGGTTCAGCTTAGTCAAAGTCCCTTTCATTTGTTCACTACTAGCACGTTCAAGCTGTTTCCAAAGTTATTCTTAAATGCCTTCCATATCCCTAGTCCAAGTCATTTCTCTCCTATCATTTAAACAAATTCCTATTTCTGTTTAAGAAAATAAAAGTTAGTTTCCTTTGCTAATTTTGGAAATGAAATGAAATTTCCATGGCTTTCTGACTTATCTTTAACCTTTGATTTGTGTGTGGTTAAAATAATTTACTATTTGTTCATATATTAGATTAAGATTAATTTTTTATTGTCCATGTCAAAGCAACTCTTAGATTTTACATATGTAGGAGAGGACAGATAATACAATTATATAACAATCTTTGTACAGTACTGTGTGAAATTGGATAATTAGTAAATATACTCTAAAAATATAATTGCTCTTTTGTAAGCCTATTTGTATTTAATTATAGATTAAAGTCTTTTTTTCCTTCATTATCCTGAATTATTAAGGAAAATCGCCTTCTCTTATAAGAAATCTCTCATGGTCCCTTGAGAGCCCTCCTGGTCTTCTCCCTAGAAAAAAAATTAGTTTCAAACACAAGAAGAATATTAATGGCTTCATGACAGGTTTTTTGAAAAGTAAAATAGTTTTTAATCAACAGGAGCATACCATCTATCCAACAAGTACCAACTTGACTTTATCTCTTTTGTTTTTGCCAGACAGCCAATGCCAAGCATATAGTCTCTTAGAAGCAATAGCGACTCCTTTATTAAAAGAACTTGCTTGCCATGATAGTCTTACTACATCAAACTGGAAATTTGCCACTCTTGGCTTTGAACAAACTAGATTTTTCTTAAAGCAGCAAGAAAAAATAATAAATGATATTTTTCTTCAAGGTGAGCAAAAATGTTTATATTCCAAATATACAGATAGTGCTTATATGTACATTTAAAAAATTTTTCCAATAAAGATCATAAATCTGCAGTGTTTCATATATTTCTATAGCTGAAAAATCTGCCAGCTGGTAGCCAACTCAGAATTCTAGACTGATCCTTAAGTGGCAGACATGCCACTTATTGTCAGACCCATAATCAGACTTTACACCTGGTAAGATACATGCCAGAGAGTGCTGAATTTGGAGTCAGAGAAACTTACATTCTAATCCCAGTTCTGCCATTTATATACCTATGGAATAACATACTTAAGGTGTGTATGTTTGTATATGTGCGTGTTTTATTTAATAGAATTAACAAAAAAATTTTTTTGAATGTTGCATATATTACTTACACTTGTTCATAAAAGCACAACCCTGATAAAGCTACTAGAGTGTCAACCATCCACCAAGATGCAGAATGAAGAGAAGGTAAAACCAATCAACTCTTAACTTTGCTTTTCTTTTTTTTCTTTCTCTTGACCAAGGAGAATACCCTTTGAACTGAAAAGGGTGGAAGAAAAATGGCTAAAAGGGAGCTAAACCCCCATGTTTATAAAGTAATAGTAAGAGAATTGTCTGCTCTAGACACATTCAAGTCACCAGATCCAGACAAGATTATATTCTATTATACTGAAAGAACTGGTGGATATGTTTGCTGAGCTACTATTGTTGCTACTTGTTAACAATCTTAAGCATTGTGAGACAGGAGAGGGATTACAGTGCTGAAAATAGGAAAATATTCTGCTTTTCAAGAAAGACAATGTGTATAGATTTTCAGTTAGTGAACTTGATGGCAGTCCCTGGAAAAATCCTAGAATTTGTTATTTTTTAAAAGTTAGTGAATATTTAGAAGTATTTTTCACATTATTGTCTAATCATACTTCTCTTATACTGAACACATTAGAACAACTTGAGGATAAGACCTACAACTACCAAGGGTTCCACCTTTTTTTTTCTCTTCTGCCTTGCTGCAGGTCATTGCAGAACCCATAAAGGACAGCTCAGTAGCTGAAAGACCTACTACCACTGGAAGTTCCTTCAGTCTTTGCTTTCCCTTTCTATAGCTACAATCATTCAAAAACCATCTGAGTTGTTGGACTATTCCCACAACTTGGATGACATTGGAGATGACATACCAACTTTATTTCCTTCTAGTGAAAGAGGAACATTAGCCCTGCCACTACATTCTAAATTCGTCTAAGCTTTACCATCTACTCTGCTCCTAGACCCTGCAAACCCCTAGTACTGTTATCTGATTTACTGATTTAATTTAACAATCCTTGGACTTTATCATCCTTCTATCCTCTTGCACATACTTAGGACTCCTAGCACTTTCCTTTTCCCATGTAAATGAACTTTTTTTAATGTGTTGTTTCCTTGACTAAGTGTTAAGAAAAGTTTAAGGATAGAGACTCTTAATTTTTCTGGGTTCCTCACATTTAATGTAGTGCAGGATACATAATAAATGTTAGTAAATGCTTTTTAAAAGTCTCTTTTATTTTGTGAGCTAAATTTTATTTTTTTCCCATTAACAGCATTTATTTCCTTCTATTCTCCCTCCATGGGAAAAAAAACATGTAAAAAACTGCAAAAATATGTCTTATTCTGTATATTGAATCTATTACCTTTATATTAGAACATAGGATCCTCTGAAATCACAGTTCAATGTTATTTATTTTCACATTATTGTTATTGTTATTGTATAAATTTCCCTCATGGTTCTGCTCATTTCACTCTGCATCAGTTCATACAACCATTCCCAAGAATCTCTAAAACCATTCACATCATCATTTCCTACTGCACAATAGAATTCCATTGCATTCATATACTATACTTTGTTTACCTATCCCCCAGTTTATGGACATCCTTATAGTTTCCAGTTCTTTTATATATTCAAAAAGAGCTGCTATAAATATTTTTGTGTATATGGGTCCTTTTTCTTTCTTTTGGGTATGTAGATCTATTATGACATAGTTCCAAATTGTTTTGCAGAAAGATAGGCCAACACAGTTTTACCAATAGTGCATTAATGTGCCAGTTTTCCTATAAACCCCCCCTCCAATATTCTTCATTTTCCTTTTTTGTCAATTTTCCCAATCTGATGAGTCTGAGATCAGACTTTAGAGATATTTTAATTTGTATTTCTTTAGTTAGTAATAATTTGGAACATATTTTTACAGGTAACTTGAATGTTTTCCCTTGAGAGTGGCTTCTTAATATCCTTTGAGCATTTGATAATTTGAGGATGGCTCTTATTTTTATAAATTTGCATCAACCCCTTATATATCTTGGGCATAAGACCTCTATTAGAGAAATTTACTACAAAGATTTATTCTCAATTAACTTTCCCTTCTAATCTAAATTATAGTGATTTTGTTTATGCAAAAATCTTTTTAAATTTTGTAATCAAAATTGTTCACAAAGAAAACCTAAATGTTCAATAAGCCCAAGAACATAAATTAGTTGGGTACAAAAATTACTGGAGAAATAGGAAAGCATTTTAGCAGAAATTTGTTAGATCACATCTTTTACATCATAATATATTTGTCACCAACAATCCTGGGACATCTATTTCCACAAAGAGCTTTGCCTAAGGATTTATATAGACAAGTTCAGTCTGGGGAAGGAATGATTCTAAAATAAGGAGTCAGTCTTTTCTCATAGTTAATGGCTCATTATTTCCTAACACTAGAGTTCTGGGGGAAAGCTCTTAGATACGCCTCATCCCTCTAAAACAAATTAACAAAGATCCCTTCTTAGAAAAACTATTCAATGTACAAAGTAGATATAAGATGGCTGTATATTTTTTTCTTATTGTTCAGTCATGTCTGAGTCTTCATGATCTTTGGCAGAGATATTGGAGTAGTTTGCCATTTACTTCTCCAGTGGAATAAGGTATGCAATAACTAAATAAGTGACTTGCCCAGGGTAACAGCTAGTGAGCGTCTGAGGCTATATTTGAACTCAGGTCTTCCTGATTCAAGCCTAGCACTCTATCCATTGAGCCATAAAGCTACCACATTTTTTTTTTTTTTTTGCCACTTAAAAAAATGTCTAAATCTCCAAAAACTCAGAAGCACAAATACCTAAAACATGAAACTGTAGCTGACCACTTATTGTACTCTCTGAAAGATAAAGGCATTTAGATCTACTGAACTGACATTTTACTTTTATCTCTGACCTACACTCTCTATGCAGCTCATAAGTCCCACACTCCAGGCAAGTCAGGGCATGACTTATTAGTCTTTCCAACTGTATCATCTCTCTAGTGGTAGAACATCTCTGAAAAACAGTGTGATTGCAGGAAGCATTTCTTGCTAGGCAACTGACACTGACTCAAGAGCTTCTGAATTCGTACTCATGAGGTACCACCCAAATCTAGAAACAATTGTCTCTCAATGACTTGTGCTTATAGGCCATATAGAAAATACAGTCAGGGACTTAAAATCTAACCCTGGACTTGACTGGTTGCTCAGGAGTTATTGCTACTTGTTCAAACATCAGTAGTCACTGGAGATGGGAAAGACAAATCCAAGGAAGAGTCCAAAACCATATCTTCAGCACTGAAAGACATAGGAAGAGACAGAGCCTTTATCATCTCCTTTTATAGTCCAAATGGGTGATTTTAATTGACTCAGTTATCTTTAACACAGACTTTCCTTTATGTCAATCATGGCAACTAAAAAGAGGTTTGCACATCCCAAAGTGCAAGCCAGAGCATGTGTCCGGCCTCATGGAGCCTGAGCATGCAAACCTAGACTCTTGGGACATATCCCGGTCCAGCAAATTGGGTAGAAAGGGAGTACCTCTACTACTGAATATAAAGGTTCTCACAAATTTTAAAAATTAGAAAAAAGTGAAATCAAATGTTATACTTATGGATAAGGGGAAAATTTTTAAGCAATCAAAGAATAAAGAAGATTACAAAAGATAAAAGGGATAATTCTATTTTTAGTTATATGAAATTAAAAGGCTTTTGCACAAACAAAATTTAGTGCATCAAGGATAAAAAGAAGAATCTGAAATGGGAAGAAAGTTCTTTGCATCTCTAATAAGCATCTGATCCCCAGATAGATAGAACACCCCAGGCCTGGAATCAGGACAACGTGAGTTCAGATCCAGTCTCAGACATTTACTGGCTCTGTGACCTTGGGCAAATCATTTAATATTTGTTTATTAAGTTCCCTCATCTGTAAAATAGGACTAATCACAGCACTTGCCTCCCAAGGTTGTTAGGATCAAATGAGATAATCTGTTAAACACTTAGCACTGGTGCATAGTAAGGATTATATTTGGGCTCTTAAAGACCAGTAATAACTCAGCAATTAACATCTGTAAGGCTTTCTTTAAGTACTGTAATTCACCTAAGTCTTCCTACTTGAATGTATTGAGAAAAACTAAATGCTTTTATTAGCTCACTTATCTTGAGTTTCACTCTATTGTGAACATTTTTGTTCCATCTCTTCTAATCCAGAGATCATTCTCCTTGGTACAGAAGAGAAGAACAAAATAAAAGGTCTGAGTTATTCTGTTTTCTGTCATCTGTTATCATCATCATATCTTCTGTCCTGAGACATGGTTCTTCTTTATCTTTTTCTTTCTCCCAGTATAATTTTTAAGCTATTGAAATATAAAAGAAAGTAGAAAATCCTAATAATTACCAGACGACTACTCTTTATGAAAGCACAAGATTATCTTTTAGCATAATTTAATCTGATTTCTACTGCTCACGTATTTGAAATTATTTTAGTATGGACTGAGTTTTTGAAGGTTTGTAAAATTATAGAACACAGTAGTAACTGTCATATTAAACACAGGGCCAAGTACTTCTTAAATATAATAGTCCAACTGGATACTCTCCTCTCCAGCTCTCTAACTATAGTAACAGTTAGTACTTAATCCCTACTTCTAGACTCCATCCTGCCCTAGCTACTGGAGTCAAACCTTTCCCCAATCAAAGAATTTTATTGGTTGACTAGAGATGCTCACGAGATTCTTATCACTGCATTCAAGTTTTTCAGGAACTAGCTTCATTCCTCATTTTTCAACCCCTTTAATAATTGGGTGTTCTACCTCTTAAGTCCTATTCTCTCTATGACTAAATCAGTGATGTCAATCACTTGCCTTCTTAAGCCTAGAGGCTAATTGTGTATTATGTATTTTACCTTTCATTTCTTACTTCCTCTCCTTTGGGACCTAACCTCAGATTCCAGTCACTGCTTGTCTATTCCTAAAATAACTGATCTTTGGCTAACTTTTTGCATTTTACTAGATAGCTGGTCCTGACCTGTGATCCAACCCTTTGCCACTCAAGTCCCATTTATCTCTTTATATCCCTCTTTTTTTAAAAACAACAAAGTTTATTTGATGTTTTTATTCTTCAGTTGGCTTGGGAAGAATTAGAATGTATATATTTTAGAAAGCATTTATGTAATATTTAAGCACTCATATATGTGTGTGTATGTTCTAACATATAGTATAACTTTTTTCTTATTTAGGTAAAAATGATGAAAGGGAAATAATATTCAAACAGGCAGCATTGGTCCATCTTTTGGTAACAATTCGAGATCTCCTCTTAATGTGTACCTTGGACACAGCATTGGGTTAGTCAAAAAATAATTCATTTCTTCATTTTTTACCTTACCAAAGTAAGATATCATCTAACCCAGAAATTGTCATTTAAAATGTTCTTACTTTATTGAAATGTGGATATTTTCCAGGAAATTTTGCAACATTTTCATAATATAATCTACATTTTGTATATTTCTGAAATTACTAATGACAGACCTTTGCATGTTATTCTTTAATTTTATTTGAATTTTATGACATTTTAAAATGAAAAATGTTATATCTAATAATTAGAATCTAATAATTATATCTAATAATTAGAATTAGAAGATGAATATCTGGAGACATACATTTATAATTATCATACTGGTTTTTAAAAGTTAACATTAATAATTTTCCTTGCAAATCAAGTCATCAAGAATTTACTAAGCATAATAGAAATACAAAGGCAAAAAATAGTCCTACTCTCAAGGAGCTCATAATCTAACAGGAAAGATTACATATTAATGACCTTATACAAGTAAGATATATATATATATATATATATATATATATATATGATAAATTAGAAATGAGCTAAGAAGGAAAATACTAACATTGAGGGGAGATTGAAAAGGCCTTCTTATAGAGGTAGAATTTTAGTTGCAAGAAATCAGGGCAGGGGTGGCTAAGCGGCACAGTGGATAGAGCACCAGTCCTGAAGTGAGGAGGACCTGAGTTCAAATTTGGTCTCAGACACTTAACACTTCCTAGCTGTGTGGCCCTGGGCAACTTAACCCCAATTGCCTCAGCTAAAAAAAAAAAAGAAGAAGAAAGAAAGAAATAAAAGAAAAGAAATCAGGGCATTAGGAGATATGAGGAAGAAGAGAATTCTGGGCATATGTACATGCAGTGAAATTTCACAAAGATAAAAGGTGGAATATTATGTTCAAGAAACAACAAGGAGTCAATTATGGGTGTTTAATAAATATTTGTTGGTTTGCTGTTTATCATTTTAGTGGCATATACATAAAAAATAAGCAATTTCCTATTTATCAAGTAATAATATCTTGATTTGGCCACATTTGTGTTAATAATAGATTAAAGTATACATAACAAGAATGATAAAGCCAAACCACTTTTTACATTTCACACCACACAAAGAAAAATTTTCTAAATTATCAAGACAATGAAACTGATCTTATTTTGTTTTGTATTGTTTATTCTGAGATTGTTTTAATTTTTTAGTAAATATATTTATTATAAGGCATATAATTTTCATAAAATATAATTTACAATAAGGTATATAATATAATTTATAACTTAGTTTATTTCACATCTAACGTCTATGATGCTAGGGTGCCTCTAAATATAGTCTAAGTTTTAAAAATAAATTGGAGTTAGGGATGGTGGCATATGCCTGAAATTCCTGCTGTTAGGAGAGGCTACAGCTAGTGGATTGTTTGAGTTTGGGAGTTCTGAATTGTAGTACAAGTAAAGCTCATTTACTGTCTGCTCTAAGTGGAGCATAAATATAGTGAGCCATAAGTAGAGGAGGCAGAGCACCACGCTGCCTAAAGGCAAATGAATTAACTCAAATTGGAAACTGTATATTAAAGTTTCTGTACCCATCAGCATTGGGGTTGGGTTCATTAGTATTTATTGGTAGTCACTGAATTTCTAGCCTAAGTGAAATAGCAAGACTTGGTCTCAAAAAATAATAATAGTAACAAAATAAATAGAAATAAACTAGAAAACAATATAATTCAAGAAGGTGGTAAGATTAATTCTGAATTTACTATCAGTACTACTAAGCTGATACCAATAATGAGCAACTCATTTGTTTTCCTAAGGTTATCCACAGAGTCCTAGGTGTAATACCTTTTTCCCCCATGTATGTGATACAGAATTCAGCTTTTCTCAAAAAATATGAAAGATTAAGGCATTAGAGATGTGTTGCAATATGACTACAGACAAAAATATATAAAAAATATGAAATGAGAATTGAGGCATATAGCTACATATTGTTCTTAAATTACCTAGTAGAATATTCATTCTCATAATTATTCCTTTGGCTCTATTTTAGTTTGTTTTCTTTTTAAGATGGCCTAATAGAGACATCTTTTTTATGCCTTCATTCAGTTTTTTTTTTTTTTTTTTTTTTTTTTTGCTTTTTGCTAAGGCAATTGGGGTTAAGTGACTTGCCCAGGGTCACACAGCTAGGAAGTGTCTGCTTCATTCAGTTTTCAAATTTTCCTTTAACACAGAAAAATAATGACAAAAATTGAAGTAAACATCCAGTGACTTTTGTAATTTTTTTTCCTCTTAGTTTCCTGTTTGCTTACTATAAGGTTTGTTTAAAAAAATTATGTAATCATTCTTTTTCCTTTGGTTTATAACAGGATATTTACTGAAAGCAAAAGACATCTACAAAAGTATGTTAGGTTCCTGTTTGGATGATATTTGGAGACAACTTGAGATTGTACAATTTATCAGGAAGAAAAAGCCTGAAACCAACTACAAAGAACAAGAGTTATATTGCCAAATGTTATATTTAGTACAAACAAGCAATACAGAAGAGCAGCAATTTAAGGTTAATAATTTCTATAAAATGTTCTTTAAGCAACTGGAATTCAAATTCTCATTAGCTGGCAAAATTTCTTAGTTTAATCAATTTACAAGATAAATTTTAAATTTACTTCATAAATTAGGAAAGAGATTACTTAGTAGTGTTGTGAAATTTAAATCTTGGAAGAAGTCACTTAGTTTATATGAGAAATTTCCTCAGGTAACTAACTGGCTTAATTTTTCCAGTTTGGCAGAGTCTGGTTCAGTGAAAATGTGGCTTGCATTGTATGGCAATATCATAATTCACAATGAAAAAAAATAACTTTTACTCTCAGCATTTTTACTAGCTTCTACATATGAGAAACAGAATTTTGTAATAGAATCAGAATATTCAAGGGATTCCCAGTCTCATCAGTGTCATTTATCAGCTGTGTGACCATGAGTAAGACACTCAGCCTCTCTGAATTTCATCTATAAAGAAAAAAAGAATAAAGATTACAGTAATAATTTCAATTGGATTATTATTATGAAAGTGCTTCTTTAAAAATTATTTTGAAAGCACTTTTTAAATTATTAAGTCCCATATTAATATGAAAAGTTGTTCAAATTACTTTTACACTGTATGGTTATTCATGTGCCATTTCATTCGCTCCCTTACAATGCTATGTACTGTAAATATCCAGGTTTTATAGATGATAAACCAGACAAAACAAAGTTAAATAACTTGCCCAATCTTAATCATATAGCAGGGACTCAAATTGCAAGTACAAACTTTTTCTCAAATACACAAACACTTATAATAATGTAGTTTTCTTATGATTATCTGATAGTAGTTTACATTAGATTCACATTGTTTTTCTTTAGTCAGTTAGTCATGTCTGACTCTTTGTGAGTCTATTTGAGGTTTTCATAGCAAAGATACTGGAGTAGTTTGCCATTTCCTTTTCCAGCTCACCTCACAAATGAGGAAACTGAGGCAAACAGGGTTAAGTGATTTGCCCAGGGTCATAGCTAGTAAATGTCTAAGGCCAGATTTGAACTCAGAAAGATGAGTCTTCCTGACACCAGGACTATCACTATATCCACTGTACCTCCAAGCTGCCTCTACATTGGATTCATGTCCAATGCTTATTTAGATGGATTGGATTTGTGATCATATTGATGTGCATAGTAGTTATTCTGGTACAGATTACAACCCCTCCATACCTCATGATCCTGTGTACTTTTTTGTTCTTATATTTCCTTAAGTCCTTCACAAAGATACTAACCACATCAATGAAGCTCTTCCTTTAGTTCTTACCTTTATGTGTGGCACAAACATGCCACTTAAGCCAAGTGGCCTTTCACTGTTGCCACTTGACTAACATCTTTCCTTTTCTGATCATACATATTCTTGATGATGTCTTTTATTCCACTTCCTACTTAAAATTAATTTTGGGTAATATATTGCAGCCAACAAACAGACTCCATGGATGGTTAGAAAGCTGAGCACAAATTAGTGACCTAAGAGCAAACCTGGTTCTCTAGAAGGTAAAAAGCCTGTGCATCCTCATAGTTCTGCTTCTAGAAGCTTCCAGTGGCAGTCTTTGATGGGCAGAGTTAGAAGCATGTTACAGTTGTATGTGCTTTCACTCATTAAACCAGAGAAGAGGCAGTAGTCAAGTCTTTTAGCTACATGGCCTCTAAAGAAAATGGAATCATGTGACCTCCTGGATAAAAGAGAGATTTCCTAAACTAATGCTGAATTCCAGAAAAGTACCTGAATATATCCCTCTTGTTAGAGAAGGGAGAAATTCTTGCTTCCTAGAGAGGAAAGAAAAAGTTCCTGAGTAGCATGACATGTGATATTGGAATTAGAGAAGCAACAAAGGACTGAGTCACAAAATGAAGAAGCAAAAAAGATGGACTTTTCCCTCCACTACTGACATGAATTATTTGGTCAATGCAGACCTGATAACAAGGAATTGTGTCTCTAACTATTACAAGTTAATTTTTTCTAGGAGGGTTCCAAGCCCTTAGGGTAGTACCATAAGGTTAAAAGTTTGTTTGAGTTCCTTGGGATAAAGTGGGGGTGGGTGGGAAAGATCTGGCAGAAAGTGGGATTTGAGCTAAGTATTGAAAGAAGCCAGTGAAACCAAGAGGTAGAGCATACCAAACATGGAAAACAGCCAGTGAAAAGATATGGAGTCAGAAGATGGCAAGTTCAGAGGAACAGCAAGAAATCCAGTATAGCTGGGAAATAAATGAATCTATACAAACACATACAAATTAATGGAAGTATTCAGGTATAAACCACTGAGCCTTAGCAGGTATGTGGGGGCTTTTTAATATTCACAGAAAAAAAGATGAAATATTAACAAATAATTGATTACAACAAGTTACATGAGCAGGTTATGTTTACTCTTTCATTGTTCTGCCTAGAGATAAAAAGTTTTCCCATAGTCCTTCAGGACAGCAGTGTCCAAATTGCTCATAACCCTAGTGGTAATAGTGAGCTTTAAGAAGTACAACAGTACAGCAGACCTTTAGTCCTGATCCCAACTAAATAATTTTAATATTCCCTAAAAACTCACTATGTATCAAGATGGTTGTTTTCTGGGCTCATTGATAGCCTGTCACTAATAAGTAAATTCAACACAGCTCATCACCAGATATGTATTCTCCTCTTACTAGCAGTGATATGTAAGCCATTGGCAGAAACCCCAAATGTTATTGCCAGGGTTCAACCCAAGGGACTTCTCATGAATTGCTCTTTGGTTTGTATTCCTGTCAAGGTTTTCTCTGGGAATATAACAATATAGCTTGTGCCAAATTATGGGTAAAAGGGGTACTTAACTCTCATGCAAGCACTAAACAAATTACATCCATCTTTCTGACAAAATGTGATTTTGGCATTGCGCCCTATCAGTATATCTGGATCTGTAAAAATAAAGTTGGGGAATCTGCTGGGAAATGTATGGGATAAAATCTTGTTACCCTTAAGGAAGTAAGAGTGAATACTGAAAGTGCAACAAAGAACAAGTAAATTGATATGCAAATATTACAAGCCTAATACTGACAGTCTGCCAGATATCCATCATGTTACAGGACTACCCATCAGTATAGTTTTTCATTAAAAATTGCCAGCAGTCTTTGAGGGGAAATTTTTTTCTGTAATTGTTCAATTTTTTTTTTTTTTTTTTTTTTTGCTTTTTGCTGAGGCAATTGGGGTTAAGTGACTTGCCCAGGGTCACACAACTAGGTAATGTTAAGTGTCTGAGACCAGATTTGAACTCAGGTCCTCCTGACTTCAGGGCTGGTGCTCTATTGTAATTGTTCAATTTTAAGATTCATTCATTTATTCACTGTTAAGGATCTTCTCGGGGGAAGATACATAGACTGATAGAATGAAACAATCACTGACTTGAAGCTTACAGCGAAAATTATTGTTCACTTTGTGACCAGTTTTAATGTAATATTTTATTATAAAGAACATGGTTACATTTATAACCCTAGTTTGCTTGTGTATTAGAATTTATATTTTTTAAAAATGAGGGAGTTGGAATAAATGACTTCTAAGGTCCCACTCCAAAACTATGAGTCTAATAGTCATATTAAATGTACCCTCTCGATTAGCACAGAATGATGCAATAGAGGCCCCGTGATCACTGAATGATCCAGTTAATCTTTATTACCTGAACCATATAAGGATACACTTGCATTTTAATTCTGTCCAGTCTTCTCACAAATAAGTTCCTAGATGAATGCAGATCAGCGGCTCAGTTGCGCCATGTATTAACAGCAACATCTTCATATATGAAGATCAAGTAAGTAGTGGATCTATTTCATATGGCTTATAAATTTAGAGCTGGAGGTGGCTTTAGAAACCATCTATTCTAACTCCTTCATTTTACAGATAAAGAAATTGAGACTCAGAGAGGTTCAGTGACTTGCCCAATATCACACAGATAGAAGTGGCAGAGTCAAAGCCAAAAATCAACTCTAGTGCCATCTCCACTGTACCACGTGCTTTTCAAATATATAATGCACATTAGTATCAGAAGCCATATTATTTTGATAATCCAAAACCATATTCTCAGTTATAAGATATATACTTTTACTTGAAAGTGAAATTAATATTGATACCAAAGAAATTGGAAAATTGATGTTGCAGTTAAAATGTTGCAAATATGAAATGAGACATTCATTGGTGAGAGGAGGGAGTCTACAAACTCTATATATTGACTTTATTTTCTCTATAACTTTTGATGCATATGCTGGCATATTTTTAATAGTTTTCTCTAGATTCTGGTGAAAATAAAATAGGACTCCTAAAATAAAATTGACAGCAACAAGAATAGCTATGACTCAGCAAATTCTCCTCCAAGGTTCATTCTAATCCAGAGTTACCCTAGCCAAGTCCTAGTTATAGTTACCTATCATCCCCCCAGGTCATCTCCCTTCACAGAGGGCTCAGTATCTGGCCCAATCTTTTTCTCTAATTCAAATCTTACCTGTACATGTGATGATTTCAATATAGATATTGATGTCCTTTCATCTACCTTTGTTTTTCAGTTCATCAGCCTGTTTAATTAAGCCTTGCCAATTCAACCAGTCAGTTTTAGAACTAAGTTAGTCTGACACCTACAGGGACCTTCACATATGTCCTCACCAGAACAGTGAGGGTACTGGGTGGTTGCTTCTGGTGATGAAAAGGTTAGTTCTTGTCCATTTCTTATCATCACCTCAAAGTACCTGGTATAATAGGTATTAGATAAGTGTTAATTGAATTGTCATTCAAGCTTTACAGAAGAGTTGGAATTTGTCATTTTAATAGTCATTTCAGATGGAATTTTCATTCATGTACATAAATGATGATTTTTTTACTTTGATTAGATATTAATTATAACAAGAATGGACTCAGATGATGAACATTATTTCCTTACTGAAATACTTAGCAAAATAAAAGGTTGGTGTTTCTTTTTCTTTATTATTGAATTAATTTCAATTATGTTCAGTGTTTCAGTAGTATTCCACTTTTCATGACCCCATTTGGGATTTTTTTTGGCAAAGATACTGGAGTGGTTTGTCCTTTCCTTCTCCAGCTCATTTTACAGATGAAGAAAGTGAAAGAAACAGAGTTAAGTGACTTGCACAGGGTCACACAGCTCATAAGTGTCTGAAGCTAGATTTAAGTTCAGATCTTCCCTATTCCAGACCTAGTGTCCCACACACTGTGCCACATAGCTGTAATGTCAATACTTACATTTCATTTGAAGACAATGCCTGGATTAAAAATTAGTTGAAAATTTTTTTACCTTTTTTATTGCTGTTTGCTTGCATTTTGTTTTTTCTCATTTTTTTTCTTTTTGATCTGATTTTTCTCATACACCATGATAACTGTGGAAATATATATAGAATTGCACATTTTTAACATATTGGATTACTTGCTATCTAGGGAAGGGGGGAAGGGAGGAAAAAAAATTGGGGACACAAGGTTTTGCAAAGGTAAATGTTGAAAATCATCTTATGCATATGTTTTGAAAATAAACAGCTTTAATAAAAAAACTTGTTGAAGAATATAGAGAAATGTGTTATGTTATTTATGCAGTATTTATGTCCTCTAATTGTAGAGGTATTTGTTAGTCTCATTATATTCTTTCAGGAAAGCATCTTCCTTTTTCAGGATTAGGAGAATTGAGTAAAATATGATCTTCGACTTTAATTCAGTGATACTGAGCTAGTTGAATGAAAAGAATTAAATTCCCAACATGCAAAATCATTAGGAAATGTCTATATGCACAATTATATGAGGGATAACTAATATAGAAATGTTATTGGATTCTGTGACCAAAAAACTGCTAAAAAATGAAATATAGCATGTCTCAGCTGCAGACTTTATTTTACGGTGAAAATTTATTCTGTTCACCGTATCCTTCTGGCCATCTTAGAAACCCTTAACATCCTTAACTCATTCTTCCTTTCCTCCAATTTTTGATGAGTTACTTCTTTTTACTTTTTTATCCAAGCCTCTACCATTTTCTCCAGTGAATTGCTCTTAAATCAGCTGTTCTTTCTCTTATCTTCATACTCTTCTTATCTACATGTGTGTTATCCAACAACCTAGTGGAGTTCAGAGAGGTTTTTCATCAGATAGATTGCAGAGAGTTTTATTGTTTTACCCTATCAACTCTAGAAGACTATCTACTAATATGGTTTGCAGTCTGTACTAGTATAGGGAAATGCTTACAATGACAAAATTACAGATATTTGAAGTATTGAAATAATATAATACTTGTGTGTATATTTTTGTGGGTATACGCATGTATATGTGTGACTATAACTATGCATCTGATATATAGCAAAATATTTTAGTTTCTTATCAGTGTGTCCCCAAATCACACTATAGGGCTTTAATTTCTAAAACTGTTACTTATAATGGATGGCTTGACTAACTTAAGTATCATATTGTCTTTCTGATCCCAATATTTTCTCATCTTTCATCTTAGCTCCATTTTATGCTTGGCCTACTATATAGCTGAGAATTGTTTCTTTCTTCTTTGATAACAGTAACTAAATCTGTTTCCTACTGGCTAAGCTTTTTGTCTTTTGTAATACTATAAAATTAATATGTTCCTTCCATCTTACAAGCTCTTAATCAGTGCATTTAACAAGTAGGTAGTATTTTTATAGTGTAACTAATATATCATTTCAGCAAATCAGGACTTTTAAATAATATGAATAGGCCTGAAAAGATTATGAAGAAAGACATAACATTCATTTTTTTTTAATTTTCTGGATCCAAACCATCAAGTCAACTCAGAGAGAAATGATTACATACATACTGTGTACCTAGCATGCCATTTTACAGATGATTATACTATGATATAGTTTGCTATTCCTAGAATCAGCATTTCTTATAGCAAAATGTTGTTCCATAAGAATGAATGAGATGTGCATATGCTAGCATGTTTTTTAAAAAAATATTTTATTTTTTCTAATTACATGTAAAGTTAATATTAATTTTTTTAAAAAAATTTGAGTTACAAATTTTCTTCCTCCTTTCTTATCTCCTCCCCAAGACTATAAGCAACTTGATACATATGCAATCATGTAAATCATGTCATATTAGTTATATTGTGAAAGAAGAAAGAGATCAAAAGAAAAAAAAGAAAGAGAAAAATAGGATGTTTCAATCTGCATTCAAGTTCTATAAGTTCTTTTCCTAGACTGGTATATTTTAAATTATCTTTTTCAGCATACTCTGATGAAAAATAAAATGGAACTCCTAAAGTAAATTTGAAAGCAGATAGAGGCAACTGAAGAATAACCATTCCCTAGTGACTCCTCTATATTTCACAGTGATACTTAAATGTTTTGTAGAAAAGACCATAGAATACTAATATTCTCACTGTGTTGGGATAAATTGTATTGAAATTAAAATATATAGTTAGTAGGGGATTCAGCTCAGCCAGGGTGAATGTAAGTTGTTGCCTAGAACCAAGTGTTTATAGTTATATTCAGATTTCTTATTTGAAGGGGGGAAAATTTCATTATCATTGTCTAATGAGGTAGGCTTAGTACACAAATGGGAGATGTTTAATATGAATATTCTAAAATTAAGTTTTTCCATTTCACTAAGATTGAAAAAGCAAAAATTGAATATTGTGTTTAAAACATACTTCAGATATATAACCTCTGACATATTTTGTTATGAATGTTAAAAACAACAACAAAAACAAAAATACTTTGAATCCTTTTAAAAATTATTTGAGCTTTCATGAAGAAGTAGCCCCTTTTGAAATATCATTAAATATATTTCTTAGTAGCTAAAACAGAAGTATATAAAATTAAGAACATTGAAAAATATTTATTTTCCATTGTTTTGTCAACTCAGGTTTAGAATGTATTTCTTTATCTTCTGAAAAAAGAAAAGTTTTACTGGAATCCAAAGATATTTTAAATGGGTAAGTCAATTTTTTCCAATGGATAGTTGACTTTTTAATCAATATCTGTTGTTTTTTACTGCTATTATTCTATGGCTAATGATTTCAAACTATTCAAGTCCACAAAGGATGTCAGACATATGTCAAGTAGCCTTTTAAGAGATCTATATTTTTTTCTGTATTCTGGAGTGGGTAAGAAAATAGCAATGGTGTGCCACTCTTGGAGATTATTTCCAAAGAATAATATTTGGGAATTTGCTGTTTTGGAAATTGTTTGTGACACTAGCTAGCATTTGTATAGAACCTACTATGAGGCAGATACTGTGCTAAGCACTACACAAGTATTTGATCCTCACAATAATACTAGGAGGTAGGTACTGTTGTTATCCCCATTTTATATTTGAAGAAACTGAGATGGAACAGAGGTTAAGTGACTTAATCAGAGTTACAATGCTAGTAAGTAGCTGAGGTCTTATTTGGACTTAGGTCTGCCTGACTCCAAGCCTAATGCTCTATCCACTGCACCATCTGGCTGCCATATAACAAATATTATATTACATTCCAGTCCATCACATGATTAGAGAGAACTTGTTTTTAATGACACACATACACATACACACAAATCACAGAGTTATTTGGCTGAAAATTAAGTAATTCTGGGGGTTTTCATCACTACTACAATTACTAAGATATCTGTAATACCACTCTTCTCATTGATTTAATCTTTCATAAAAGAAAATTCAAAGAGTATTTTGAGTTCTATGAGTTCATCTTCCCGTAGATAATTTATCAAAGGATACAAACAGTTCTTTAAAAAATTATTAACTGTTAATAAGCATATGAAAGAATCTTCCAACTCACAAAGAATAAAAAAAAATGAAAGTTAAAACAACCTTGGGGTCACACCTAGCAAATTGGCAAGATGCTGAAAAATGGAAATAGCCAATGTTGGAAGGGTTATGTAAAGAGAGGTACACTAATGCCTTGTTGATGGAATTGTGAATTAGTACAGCCATTTTAGAAAGAATTTTGGACCTGCAAAATAAAATATGTTCTGTTATAAGTTATAAAGCCCAAGGAAGTCATTGATTAAAAAGTAAGTTTCCATATGCACCAAAATACACATGGCAGTAAAGGACTGAAAATTTAGGTATGTAAGAGCAAAAGATATCAATAAAAATTACGTTTTTTAAAAAATGAAAGACTAGCATCCACAAACCCTAGGTGCCAGAAAAATCTAATACTTTTTCATCAAAAACTTGAGTAAATGAGGAAATTGTGGAAGATATTGTCAAGGGATTGTCTTGTGAGGAAGAGAGGTTGTCAAATGAGATAGGGCAAGGGGACGAGGAAATTCTCAATGTATAATCTGCATTTTCAGTAAAGTATAAGGCAAGGATTTCATATGAAAGCATGGGAGGAGGAATTGCTGCTGGAAGTTTGAGGGAAGAAACAAAGGTTTAGAACAATTGCTGTTAAGGGTAGGAAGAAGACTCAAGAAAGAACAGTAAAAAGATTACCTTTTTGCTTTTTCTTCATAAGTTGGAAAAATCTTTCATATGGTTATTAATAATTATAACAATTGAGATTAAATATCATAAAAGATTAGATAATATAAATTTATAGTAGTTTCATTCAAGATAAATTATAAGACTGTCTTTAGCTCCATTCAACAGTACATGAATAGGGGTAGAGGAAGGAAATAATAAAAGTAATACAACTATGAAGTTTGGCAGGTTGTGTGTGGTTGCCAGTAGAGAAGAGAATAGAGTTGAAATGCAAAGAGTTCACTAAGAGTTCAAGATTGGGAGGAAAGACAGTATGGACAAAGTAGGGTTGATGGTCTAGACCGTAAAATATTGAGGAGCAGAGAGAGTTCAGAGAAAGATGAATGGCTTAGACATGAGTAAGGCATGGGGACAATGGAATGTTAGGAGATTGTGATCAGAAAAAGGAATTTCAATGTTTTGATCATGAAAGTAGTGCTCTAAGGGACAATAGCAATATGAAAGCTGTGAGCCCTCCTGTGTGTAGCTGAATTAGAGTAGAATTGTAGGCCAGAGTTGTTAAGCAGATTGAAGAACTGATAGTGTGATATATTCAAAGGAACAACACTCTTGGATATGCCACACAATGGAATTAGCTAGAGCATCATACACCCCCTTCTTCAGCTCAAATGACATTCAAAGCCACATTCCATTCTCCTGTCATTCTTTCTCTTTTATTCAGAACCCACAGAACGTGGGTAAGGGTTGCTAAATTACTTTCATAGAGAACTCAGTTCTTTTTACATTGCTCAAGTCCTTTCTAGTCCCCTTATACATTCAGATTTTCATTTCACAATTTTATATCTGACCAAATTAATGTTTTTCAGTTACAGTTATAGAAAAGTTAGATTTAGTAGAATTAATTTTAATTTTTTTTAAATTACAAAGTTCCTAACTACAGGAAAATTTTCATACACCTTGAGAGATATAAAGTTATAAATAGATGTAGTCTTTAAGGTTTTGTCTAACTATAGAATTGCTATTGTTTGTCCTTCATTCTCAAAGACCATGATATCAGGATGATAATGCCATGATAACTTACAAGTGAGTTGGATTTAAGTGTGGAAGGAGTGTGCAAAGTCATCATCCTCACTGAGTCCAGTGACAAGATAATAGATCAGGACTGGAGATGACCTGGGATGCATTAGGAGATCTTGGCCTTTTTAAACTAAGTACTTGCCAGGCCTTATTGGTCTGAGGCAGTGCCCTTTCAGTGAAATGCATATTTTGACCAAATAATCCAAAACACATATATGTTTAACTCATGTAGCAATGGCCATTTCAGTAATATTAAGGATCCAAATAACTGAAAGGAAACAGGTAATAATATAAATGGAAATAATTTATAATCCAAAATATATTTTATATTGTAATTGCTAAAAAATCCAAGATCATACTACTCAGTTGAAAAAGTGGCAATAGAATACTATAATGTAGTCACTAACCTATATGAAGTCAGATGGGAAAGCAGAAGTGTAATGTTTTCTAAGATTTATCTGTTTTCTATAAGTACACAGTAAACCTCTTTATATATACAGATATAAGTATAGATATGCTATAGCATTTCCAAAATTGTCGGGTTATGTAGTATTGTCAGTTGTAGCAGGATAAGAAGAATTTCTGATTGTGACTTTTCTGTTGGATATTCTGGTAATGATAGTGTTTGGAGAAAAACAAGGGGGAAAAATGTGTTCTCTGCATTTCAGAACATAAAAATAGGTTGTAATTCTTTACTTCATGGGGGTAAATAGGAGCATCTAAGGAAGAAAAGGGACAGAGAAAGACCAAATTAGACAGTAAATTACACAGAAATTAATACTGGTGCTTTTCCTAGATTAGTGAACACATGGGATTAGTGAATAAAACAGCCAGGAACCATGACCCTTTACCATTATCAAGTTAGCATTCTCAGTAAGATGTACTTGTTTACCCACCATGGATAAACTCATAATTTTAATAATGTTTTCTGGATCTTCTAGCCTCAAGAAGTATTCCTGTGTGATTATACATAATCGATATATTGGACCTGACTTCCCCTGGACTCAATTCTCATTCATGGTAGAATATAATTATGTGGAAAACTCTTGCTGGACTGAACATTGTAAACAATTGGATATTCCTTACCTGGCCTTTAAAACAGTTCTCCCAGAAGAGGCTTTTAAAAGTAAGGAAAGTCCCAAATTATTGATTTCTCCATTCCAGTTGAAATTTATTAATTTGATTTATACCCTAAATTTTTTTAAAGAAATCTTTTGTTACACTGCTTAAACTGAAGGATTAATAAACACTGTGTACCTAAAAAAAGCATAAAGAACATGCCACTAAGACTCCCTGCAGACCTGCTAATGCAATTCAGTCTTTAATTAATTAAACTTGTGAATTGTATTTATAATAGTGAACCCTTTTATTTAATTTGTGTCTAATGCATTTTTAAGCAATCCTCATTTAATAGGCAATGACCTCTTAATAGATACTGAATATCAGTGACCCACAAATATTTGGATAAAGTTCTAAAACTAGACTCAGTTAACCTTGGCTCCTTCCTACTTTAGCAATAATTCAAAATGATTAAGTTAATAATTCTAAAGTAGTTAAATTGGCCATATCCTGATACCTTGAAACAGTGAATAATAATTATGGAACAGGATTGAAATGCTGATAGTAATGTAAGTTCTAGCTCCCCACTGTAGACTACAAAATACTAGATTCTGTACGTACCCATGGATCTTGCTCCTAGTGTTTGCCTTATTATCTCTCACTTTCCATCAGGCTTTAGGTGCAAGTAATAGATCAGAACCAAGACTGGGAATTCCAATCTAGTTCATCTTGGTCATCTTAATGACATCTTTAGGATCTTTGATACATATCAGTGAAAGTTAAATTGATCCCTCTCTGATGATAATATTCTTTTTCCCCTAAAGCAATTGGGATTAAGTGACTTGCCTAGGGTCACACAGCTAGGAAGTGTTAAGTGTCTGAGGTCACATTTGAACTCATGTCCCCCTGACTTCAGGGCTGGAGCTCTATCCACTGCGCCACCCAGCTGCCCCAATAATAATATTCTTAAGTATTAATTCACAAAAGGACTGAAAATTATTCTAAATCCAGAATAGGAATGTTAAAAAGTTTCAGAGGTTTTCTTTCTATCTTCCTAAGGAAAAAAAATCAATGTATATCTTCTTTAAATAAAAAATAATCCAGAAACAAAACCCTGTTATTTTTTCTGCCATAACAAAAGACTGCATGTATGTATATGTATGTTTGTATACATACACTTATATATATGGGGCATATATGTATGTATACACATACATACATATGCATATAAATATATACATATATATATAAACAAGTAAAATGTTTCTTTTATTTAGAAAGTACCTCACTGGACAAATTTGGTGGTTTTCTTTTGGAAATTCAAATACCATATGTATTTCTCACATCTGAAGGCATTCTTAATACACCAGAAATACTTCAGCTACTGGAATCAAAGTAAGCCCCAGATTTCCTAATTTTAGCATAGCTATTTATTTTCTGTGGTTTATGTAATAATATCCTTCTAGATTCAAAAACTTGCATAACAACAGACATTAGCACTCTTTTATGCAAGGGCAAAAAATTATTCCCATCCCATCCCTCAAATCACTAAGAATGGATAGAGTGGAAATGGTAATTATATAATAAGGTCATTGAAGCACTAGAGATTTTCTTAAATTTTTCTTAGAAGTTTCACTGTTTCAGCTCAGCTAATTGTGTTTTTACAGCTACAATATAACTGTAGTGGAAAGATGTTGCAGTGAGTCCTTACAACAGTTTGGGGATACAGATCGTTATGTGGTAGTGACAGTTGATGAGTGCACAGCCATAATTATTCAGGTAAGTCTAAATGCTCAAGAAAATAATTTTAATCAGCTGAGATAGGAAAGATATGTGGGTTTGTGTATGTGTGGGTATGTGTATGTGGAGAAGTGGGGGGAGTGAGGTGTATATGTGTCTATGTATATATATGTATATGTCTATATATGTAAACATAAATATATCCTTTCTTAACTAATAGCCTGCTTGGAGGTGGGGTTAGGAGTGGGGGTAAAAGAGGAAAAAGAATAAAGTAAAAAAAGATAAGCAGCAGAAAACAAAAGAACAATTTACAAGGAAGTAAAGAAAAGATGAACACTCATGATCTTCCACTAATATATATACTTTCCTTTTCTGTTTTTTCTTTTTTCTCATTCTGTTTTTTTAAAAAAAAAACATTTTTTAAAAAAGAAAATAAACTTAAGTAAAAAGAAAATAATATGTCTATGTGTCTCCCAGGTCTAATAATTATTATTAGCTTTTTCTTTAAGATTATGAAAGATTACTTCCCAAAAAAAGGGCAATAGATCATTAAAAACTTACTTGTTTTATCAAATAGGTCTAGTTGAAAAGAGAAAAGGGAGCTAGCTTTCAATTCCCAGAAGTCAGCTCCTATAAGGGGATTTAAAAAAGTCAAGAAATAAAAAATACAGGGATGTATGTGTTTATATCAGATGTTTTAGGGTTATTTTTATTAATTGATATCTCAACAGATTAAAAAAAATGAAAAATAATATGGAATTGAAACTCAAAAAGAACTACAAAACCTGATCTATTTACATGTGTTTTAAAAGAGAGAAATAAAAATAACTTTAAATTTGAAATTTAACAATATTTTAACCCATTTTCTCTCTATTCTTTTCTAATTTCTTTTCTATATGAGTAGTTTAAAAGGTTTTGTTGCCATTGTATTTTTATTTAGTATGTTCCAATTTTGTTTGCAATTAACATCATTTTAATTCAATTGAACAAACATAAAAAAATCTATAGAAAACCATAACTAGTTGTGAACTGATCCAACCATTCTGGAGAGCAATGTGGAACTATGCCCAAAGCTCTATAAAACTATGCTACTACTGGGTCTGTATCCCAAAGAAGTCATAAAAGAGAGGAAAGGACCCACCTGTGCAAAAATGTTTGTAGCAACTCTTTTTTGTGGTGACAACGAATTGGAAAATGAGTGGATGCCCATCATTTGGGGAATGGTTGAATAAGTTATGCTATATGAAAGTAATAGAATTTTATTGTTCTATAAAAAAAAAAAAAAAAACATGAACAGGTTGATTTTAGAAAAGCCTGTAAAGATTTATGTGAGCTGATGCTGAATGAAGCAAAAGGTTCCAGGAAAATATTGTACATAGCAACAACAAGATTGTGTGGTGATCAGCTATGATATACAGCTCCTCAGCAATTCATTGTTTCAAGGCAATGCCAATAAATTTTGGATGGAAAATGCCATCCATATCCAGAGAGAGCTATGGAGACTGAAAGTAGATCAGAGCATACTATTTATAATTTTTTTCTTTCTATTTTTTTTCTCATGGTTTTTCCTTTTTGTTCTGATTTTTCTCTCCCAACGTGACTTATATGGAAATATGTAAAAATAAAAAAGAATTATATGTATAAACTAAAAAAAGAAGAAAACCATAACTTAGCAATTGTACGTAGGACAGATTTACTTGACTAGGTGAGGAAAGAAAGCAGCAAAAAGAGGACATAGTTATGTTGAAGGGGAAGCAAAAGCAAGGGAGAGGAGCACTTCTTGCAGTGATCTCTTAAGGTCCAGAACAGGTAAAAGATAATCATAAAGCTTAGGGAATATAAATCCAGTTCAACCCCTGGATTTCAGTTCCTGGGACAAAAACCCAGTTGTCCTTTCCTTACTTTCACTTACAGTTCTACACCTGCTGCATACACAGCATTGTCTTTAGAAAAAGACTGGAGACAGAGATAGATTCTAAATGAGAACTCATTTTCCCTCAACTCTTCCCCCCTTCCCTGTTATTGTAGAAGGCAACATTATCCTCCCAACTCCTCAGGCTCCAAACCTAGGAATCAGGCTAAATTCCTTACTCTCTCACCTATGTCCAAGATTTCATCTTTGTAGTATCTCTCCTCTCTGCCCCCTTTTATGAATATTATGGAATATTATTGTTCTGATACTGTCACCATTCTAATGTAGGCTCTCATCACTTTACACAGGGATTATTGCAATAGTCTGATGATGGATATGCTTGCCTCAAGTTCTCCCCACTTCAGCCCATTCTCCATCCATCCAGTAAAGTGATTTTCCTAAAGTGTAGATACAATCATGCCATTACCCTATTCAATAAATCAATAGTTCCCTGTTGCCTCCAAGATTGAATATAAAAAAAGGTGTTCAAAGCCTTTTATAACCTACCCCCCTCCTATCTTTTTACTCTTCTTATACTTTGCTTTTTGACATATTCTCTTCCATCCAATGACTATGGTCTCTTGGTTATTCCACAAACAAGACACTCCCTCTCTCTCAGCTTTTTTTTCTAACAGTCCCTCATGTCTTAACTGCTCTCACTGCTCCAATTTTTTATCTCTCTGGCTTCATTTTTGTCTTAGCTAACATCCTACCTTCTACAGGAAGCTTTCCCTAATCCTCTTTAATTTCAGTGCTTTCCCTCTTTTAATTATTTCCTATTTATCCTATATATAGCTTGTTTGTATATGTTTTTTGGCATGTTGTCCTCCCAATTAGATTGTAGGCTCCTTGAAAGTAGAGACTACTTCTTTTTGTATCACCAGCACTTAGCATAGTGCCTGGCACATAGTAGTACTTAATAAATGTTGATTGAATGATGTAGACTATGCTCTAAAGGAGATCACAATCACTGTGCTCTAATGAAGGAAAAGTGTACACGCAAAAAAAAACCTGTGATAAAAGGAATAGAGAAATGAAAGCAAAGAAGCAATGCCAGCAGAGTACTGTTTAAAAAAAAAACTGAGGAAACTGTTTATCTAGAGGGTGGGACAGAATTGGTAAGACTTCCTGGAAAAGGTGGCACCTGAGCTGGGTTTTTAAGTAAGGAAGAGACATGAGACTGAAGCAGAAAAAAACAGGTCATTCCAAGCATACAGAAATCAGTGCCCCATGAAAGTGAAAAGTGCAGCGAGAAATGAGGAAACAACCTCCAATAAGGTGGAAGTACATGAAGGGAAAAAATATGAAATTAGGCTGAAACAGTTGGGGAGAACTAGATTGTAGAAATCCTGTAATGCCAGCATGAAGAGTATGCTTTGTTCCTTAGACAGTGAGAAGCTACTGAAAGTTTTCATTTAGAGGAATGACAGGCTCAAAGAGGTATATGAAAAAGTTTGTTCAGACAATTGTGAGGAAAATAACTTGGAGAAGTAATTGACTAATGTCATGGTAACCATCAGGTGGTGCTATGTGTGGAGCTTTAGATTCTGTCTCTTTGGCCTTCAGGATTTGAGGGTGGCAGGGAGAACCATTCTTTTTAAAGTACTCTGAGTGGCTCCAGGGAGTGACCTACCCTTGGACTTTCTGTCCTCACTCTGGTCGACTAAAGCATTACAAAGGTATCTGACACTCTATATCACTTACCTGTCTCATGACTCAATAACCTAAGGCCAAATATGATTCATCTACCTCTTTATTGAGTTTATAAGAATTATTAAGAAACTCAAAAACATGTTACTACCTCCCATTCAGTTTGGCTCCTGGTATGTATGAGATTGGGGTTGGAGTGGAGCAGAAAGTGAGAAGGATTGAAGGGGAAAAGCAGGAGGAACAAAAATTCCTTTTCCTTAAGACCTAATATTGAAACTATTTCTGACCCCAAACCCATCACTGGCTCCTCCATTGCAGCCCCCATGTTTGCAGCTTAAAAAAAAGTCGTACAATTCACAAAAATATTATAATGAATCATAGTTTTATATAAACCAATCAGGGATTAGAAACAACTTAAAGAAATTATATAAAAGTTGTCTACCAACTGCAAGGAAAAGAGAAGGGGAAGTTAAATCTTCCCTGTTCTTTCAGTGACAGTAAAGGAGTATAAACAATCAGCAGCTCCACCTCATTCCAGTCACCCACATTAGTTATTTTTCTTTTCTCTTTTTCATTTAAAAATATTTTATTTATGCATTTTGTCTTTATATCACAGCTATATTATCCACACCCTCACCACCACCCCCCACTCATCCTTTCCTTGTGAAAAATTTTATGGAAAATCATCTAATACAGTGACTATACAATATTTGTTGTTTCTTCCCTTTGGATAAGAAAACACAATTCAGTTGTATAATTTGAAACACATTGAAACATTGAACACAGTATGGTATATTAATATAATAGAATATTATTGCCTTATAAAAATGACAAAAAGAATGATTTCAGAAAAACCTGGAGAGTTGTATGAATTAATGCAGAATAAAATGAGCAGAATCAATAGGAGAGGGAAGTGAGAGGAAAGGAAAATAAATGCTGCTTAATTGGAAAATAAGTAACTTTTTTAAATGAAAGAGCTAAAGAGCAGGCAATGAAATATCCCTCTTTCTTCTCCCTCCTATAGCAAAGAGGCAGGCAGCTGCTGACAGAAAATATTGTATGCATTGTCAGATGCAATCTTATATTAGATGCTTTTCCTTTGTAACAAAGGTTGAGTCTGGGAGTAGAGGGAAATGAAATAACTGATGTAAAGACAAAATGCATTAATAAAATACTTTTTAAAAAAGGAAAATATGCTAAGAATAAGAAAACTACCAATGGAATTGTTCAAAAAAAAGAATCATTTAAAAAAAAATTTTAAATATACAAAAGAGAATGAAAGGAAGATTAAAAAGAAACACAAAGAAGCAGAACAGCTTTGAAAGTTATATGTTGAATTTATTATATACTTAAAAGGAAAAGCAAGTTGTACATAGAGACTCATAATTTTACATAAAATCAATCCTCTTTTTTGTTCTATATAGTGTATGGGAATGGTCATTTTATTTAATTTTGTTAAGTCCAAAATTTTAAAAAGAAGGGAAAAAAGCCATAAGAACAGAAATAAGAGCCATCTGTCGACCTATTTCTGGGCACTAACCTCTGTAATAGTATGCTTAAATTGCTTGCATCCCTCCTGTGTTATTGATACAGGGAAAATGGATGGGAAGTAGAATCTGGTCTCCGGAAAGACTTTGGGAAATGAATAGTAAGAGTACTTACCATTTAACTGATGCCTTACTACTTGTCTTATATTCTATTTTAAGCATTTTATTCTGGGTTGATCAAAAAGATTCAGTGGAAATTAGGACCCATGACTTAATTGAGATAGTCATTTACCCTTTCAATATAATAAATCTAAAAGTAGCCATGGTTGGAAGGCTCTGGCTGCTACATAAGTTTATTTATAAGTTTTGATAGTAAAAACTAGGCACAGTAATTAGAGCACTATGCTTGGAGTCAGGAATACTTCAATTTAAATTCATCCTGATTCTTACTAGCTATGTAATCCTGAACAAGTCATTTAATTTCTCTTGCCTCAGTTTCCTAAACTGTAAAATGGAGATAATAACAGCATCTACCTTGTGAGATCAAATGAGAAAATATTTCCAAAGTGCTTAGCACAGTATCTGGCATATAGTGGGCACTTAATAATTGTTTCTGTTTCTTTCAATTTTTTGTAAACAAATGTGCTGTGATTGAAAAATACTGGTCTAGAGAGAGAAACATAGAAACATGTTTACATTGGTTCACTTTGAAGCTAAGCCTGTTATTTTCTTTGTTTAATTCTATCTTTTTTATATAGTATAAACAAAACTGACCTTAAGGTTCTATAGCTGGCTAGATCATCTTAGCCTCTGCAAAAAGTAATAATTTTGTTTTCTCTTTACCTATGCTTTATTCCTTCAGTGTCTTATTCTTGTCATAACTGTGTTTATACATGTATGTCAAATAAATAGTGATGATGTTGAACATTCTTGCCTTATTCCTTATCTTTTCAGAAAAAGGCTTTTAGCCATTTTCCATTACATATAATGTTGGCTATAGGTTTTAGATAGCTACTACTTGCCATATTAAGGAAAGATCCATTTATTCCTATGCCCTTTAGCATTTTTAACAAAAACAAGAATTGAATTTTGACAAAAATTTCTTCAGTGTCTATTGATATCACCACAATTTTTGTCTTTTCATTAAAATATAGTCTGTTGTATTTATACTTTTCCTTCTATTGAACAAACCTTTTATTCCTGATAATATTTAATCTCTTTACAGATGAGGGAAATGAAATCCAGAGAGATAATTGTAAATAGCTTAAGGAAAGATATACTTATGTAGTAGATTTTCATATGTCCGAAGATAGTCAAGATATATTCCACTACTCCTAGGGAAAATGTTAAGAATACAATCTTCTTCTTCTTTTCTGTATCATCTAACATGGCCAGGATATACCGAGTTATATATACTTTGCCAGAAAAAAAAATTCCCAAAAAACAATCTCAATACTATAGTTGGCTTTATTTAAAAACTACATCTTGGGCTAGTTCCATGTTTGTATAGTTCTGCTTCATAAAGCAAAAAGAATTAGTTTCAACAATCATCTATTCTAAGTGATCCTTTGTGCTGATTTAAATACACTTCCTTTCTTGTGATTAATTTCAAAAGAATGATAATTTTCTTCTCAGTCTGCTGAGATTCTAAGTTTTCACTTCTGCACCTAGCTCCTGTTTTTTCTTAACTCATTTATTGGCAAGATAGACTATAGCTCCTAAAGCTTCTTAGTTCATAAACAGATAAATAAATTTAGACTAACTTCACAAAGCAACCTGAGCAAAATTTTCCCAAAAAATAGAGTTTTGAGGAAAGATAAATGATTGCTGTTTCCTTTATAACTCTCAAAATGCAAAAAGTCCAGATTTTCCCATAGGTTATTAAACCAATTTATAATTATTTTGTAAAATAATCCAACTAAATTGTTCAGTAAAGAAAGCCATATACACCCAGAGAGAGGGATATGAAATGTGTACCCCAACATAACATTTTCATGCTCTCTATTGATGTTTACTTGCATTGTGTTTCCTTTCTCAGATTTTTTTTCTTGTAGATATGATTTTTCTTGCACAACAATGATAAGTGTGGAAATATGTATACATATATTCGATTTGTTTAGTATTTTAACATAATTAACATGTAGTGGACTTCCTGCCATCTAGAGGAGGGATGGGGACTGGGGGGGGGGAATTTATAACAGAAAGCTTTGTAAAGGTCAATGTTGAAGAATTATCCATACATATGTTTTGCAAATAAAAAGCTTTAATTAAAAATAATAAAATAAAATTTAAAAAATAATAATAAAATAAAATAATCCAACTATACCCCCTTCTTGTAGTCTAGGATCTAGTTGGACTATTAGCCCCATTTTCTAAAATGAGACTTCTGCTCATGTGTCTTTTTTTTTCTAATGCCAGCAATGCTAATTATTACATTGGCATTTAAGTAATCAGATTGGTTTTGTCTTTTTTTTTTATCCTACTTACAGTTAATTGATTTAACTGACTAAATCATGATTCTTTGTCTCCAAACTTAGTTCAGAATTTAGCTGGTCTGTAATGAATTAAGTTTAAAAATCCAGTTCTCCCTTGTGAATCACTGTTCTATTCTTGAGTTAAGGAAATATGTTGTCCTTGAAGAAAACTGGTGGACACCAGAGAATCTAATTTAATATCTTTACACCACCAAGCTGCCCTTCAAGGATGTCTGATTTATTATCCAAAGAAATCTGGTTTGCTATCTCTGTCTTTTGCAGATGCAGCCAGACTCAAACAATGAACATTTCATAGTCACAGGAGGGAAGTTGGGGGTTAGTGCTAGCTCTCATTCCCAAATTTTTGTTCAATCATATTTTCTTCCCTCTATGATACTGGCCTTCTTCTTTTCTGTACTCCCCCAAACTATGGGATATATGGAGTGCTCAAGGAGGACTTGCACCTCTGGTGTGGAAACTTGCTCAAAACTTCTTCAGGACTATTCTGGAGAACAATTTGGAGCTACACTCAAAAAGTTATCAAACTGTGCATACCCTTTGACCCAGCAGCATTTCTATTGGGCTTATATCCCAAAGAAATCATAAAGGAAGGAAAGGGCCCCACATGTGCAAGAATGTTTGTGGCAGCCCTTTTTGTAGTGGCTAGAAACTGGAAATTGAATAGATGCCCTTCAATTGGAGAATGGCTGAATAAATTATGGTATATGAATATTATGGAATATTATTGTTCTGTAAGAAATGACCAGCAAGATGATTTCAGAGAGGCCTGGAGAAACTTGCATGAACTGATGCTGAGTGAAATGAGCAGAACCAGGAGATCATTATACACGGCAACAACAGTACTATATGACTATCAATTCTGATGGACATGGCTCTCTTCAACAGTGAAATGTTTCAAACCACCTCCAATTGTTCACTGAAGAAAGCCATATACACCCAGAGAGAGGGATGTGAAATGTGGACCACAACATAACATTCTCATACTCCTTGATTGATGTTTGCTTACATTGTGTTTCCTTTATCTGATATATTTTTTGTGTAGATAAGATTTTTCTTGCACAACAATGATAAGTTTGGAAATATGTATACATATATTCGATTTGCCAATATTTTAACATAATTAACATGTAGTAGATATCCTGCCATCTAGGGAAGGGGTGGGTAGCTGGGGGGAAAAATTTGTAACAGAAAGGTATGTAAGGGTTATTGTTGAAGAATTACCCACACATATGTTATGCAAATAAAATAAAAGAAAATGTTTAAAAAAAAAAAACTTCTTCAGGACTGCCCATTTACCTTTGGTGTCCACCTGGCACTCAGCTCTCACCTGTGGTTCAAAGAAGCTGTATCATGCATAGCAGCCACATCACAGTAATACATCTCAGCAGATGGGTATCCAGGTTGAAGGTAACTAATGGGCCTCAAACCTGTTAGTTAGATGGGGGGAGAGTATCTACCCAAAACATGTGAAGACTTTCTTTGATGGAATGAGTAGATGAGAACAATTTGTTCCAAAGATCATGATAGTGGCTGAAGCAGGTGCTATGGAGTGCTTAGAGCTTGGTCAGACATCAAAGATACCAAGATGATCTATTGCATCTCAGATTTTCATTAGTAGTCCTGACTTTTGTCTTGCCAGTGGACTTCAATGTCTTGGAAAAGAGATGATGATTTTATGCAGTTCTGCCTCTCTTAAATCTAATTCACTCACAAGGCAAAACATCACCTGTGATGTTATTGGACCTCTTTGATAATGAAGGACAAACAACAATAGCCCCCAAAAAAACTATGAAGGAAAGCTGTTCCCCTCATTCAGGATCTTAGCTTTGCTGAAGCAACTGAGATATTATTTATTGGTAATTTCAAACTTTAGTAATGAATTGATCAGACTTGGAACTCTGTATCTCAGTCTTAATTTTAACTCTTGCAGCATTTAAATCTATATACTTTCCTTTATCAGGTCTTAAAGCAACACCAGTAATTTAGTTTAAAAAAAGACCTATTCAAATCCATAAACAATTATTTTTTGGTAGAGTCTGGAAGAACTGAATTGTGAAAAGGCATCAGATAACTTCATTTTGAAATTGATAGCATTGTCAATTCAGTACAGCTACTGTTGGATCATTTTGTACTCCAAGGAAAGACTGAATTCAGAGTAAGTAAAAAATTCCCTTCTATTCATAGTGCAAGATATTTTCTTTGACAACTTTAATGGAATGGGATAAATTAATAAGATATTATATTTCTTAAAGTTATTCAGTATTGCTCTAATATCAGTGACTCTGAAATTATTATATTTGCTCATATTGTTTGTATTAAGTTTTTCACATAATTTCTCATCTTCCCCCTGCATTACTCATATAATTCAGGACCATAATTATCAGAGCCAAATTTCTGTACTGATTCAGAAGGCAGAGAAAAAGGTCTTTTTCTGCTTCATTAGATTAATTTTGGTATAAATCAATATTAAACAGCTGAAACTTTAATAGAAATTAACTTGAAAACACAATTACTTTGGCTTTCTATATTTGTTTCCCTGAAATAAAAGTAATTTTAAATAGGCAACCCCTATTAAATTCACCAACCTAACAGAGTCACTCATTCTCTTTACAGCGTATAGTAGTATGGCCTTATGCTTAATTTAATAGTTAGAAATCCATGTCTAGATGCTCATCTTGAGAAAAGGTGTTAACATCAGAATGAGCATTGACTTCATTGACTCTACCTCTATGATCTTTTTCCCCTACTATTTTTCTGACTCTATATTTACAACCCAATATTTAACTTATGGGATAGTGGTGGCATACACATAAAAGCCAGGTCACACAAAAATCTTTATCCTCAGTTCTGTTTCCTAAGTAGTATTTGACTTCAAGTAAATCATTTAACCTCCTTTCCTCTTTCTATTTGTCTGTTTTCCTTATTCTCTCCCTTCTTTCTCCTTCCCTTTCTCTCTCCCCCTTCCTTCTCTTTCCATCTCCCTTCCTCTCACTCTCTCTCTGTCTCTCTGTGTATCTCTGTGTCTATCTCTGTCTTTCTCTCCTTTTTCTCCACCTTCCTTTCCCTATCTCTCTCCTCCCTTCTGTCTCCCTCTTCTCTTTCTCCTTTCCTCCCTCTCTTCCTCTCTCTCTCTCTCTATCTCTTCTCTCATTTCCCTTCTTGCCCTCCTTTCTCTCTCATTCATTTATCAACACATACAAACAGAAACCTAGAGAAATACAGATTGGAGAAAAGAGCCTCTCTTTGATATGTGTTCCTAGCGAGATTTATAACTGCATAACTATAAAAACATTGTTATAAGTAGCAGGATTTAAGAAGATTCTTATTGAATTATTATTTTCCAAATTCCTTTATCCTTACCCACTGGGAAAACAATGCTTTAGAAATATGTGAGATGCTTCATAGAAAATCCTGATTAGGTAGAACTAGAATTAGTTTCTGATACTGTTTTTAATGTTTCCTTAACAAGAAGCTTCTGGTAATATTATAATACAGAAAACTATTTTCCTCAGTATTTTGACAATTATATCTATATGACAAATGAGTAGCAATATAATAACAGAGCTCTATTTTAGGTACTGCCTTACTGGAAAAACACTGCATCACCTAGCATTGATCTATGCAGCTTTGGTTCCATTTGGGTCGAAATCTGAAGAACTGGAAGTGAAGGTGTTTTTTTTAATATTTCTTATTATTTTATATGTTTTATATATGTTATTCAAAAATGAAAATGCTGCAAAAGCTCATATAATCATTGAGAATAAGGATTAAAAGATCATAGGATTAGACTTTTAAATCTATGATCCTATAAAGTAAAAGATTTTGACACTCTTATTTTACAGATGAGATACAGTGACTCGCCCAATGTCTCATAGTTAGTAAATAGTGGAGCTGGGATTTGAACCCATGATTGCTAATTCTAAATCTGATATTCTTTCTACTATACTACATGACGTATTACAGATTTAAAAAAAATTAGTGTCCAAAAAAAGTGGGGAAATCTCAAAAATTCATGAATTTTACTTATCCAAAAGCTGATAGTCTATCATCCTGCTGTTGAAAATGCAAAATTTGTGAACTTAAAAGTTTAATTTGTTACTAGTCACTAAAGGCCTATGATGAGTCAACTGGTGTATCAGTTATAAATTTTGAGTGGGAAGGTACCTAAGTATCTGATATCTAGTATAGCCCTCCTGTTTACAAATTTAGAAACTGAAGTTCAAAAAAGTACCACCAAAAGGATGATCACATTTCTCTGAGTTCACATAGTAGCAAATTCCTATCCTTTACCAATGACAGCTGATCTGCCACATGTCCAAATTCCAATTTTTATGATATCTTGTTAGCTTGTTCACAGAGAATTTTGGAATTTAGGTGATGATAAAATTAAACTGGATTTTACAAAAATAACATTGCTTAACCTGATGGACAAACCAAAGATGTCCTATGTTCTTCTGGTCAGTGTGAGTAATCATGAGATGCTCTAATACCTCAAGATGATGTCTCTGTACTTCAGATGTTATCTAGAAGTAATATCTTCTTACAGAACTTTAAAATAATGTAAATTATAGAAGTGAGTATACATGAAAAAGTAGCAAGGTAATAATGTTATTTTTGAGATCCCCCCAAAATAATGTAAATTGTAGAAGTGAGTGTATGTGAAAAAAGTAGCAAGGTAATAATGTTATTTTTGAGATCTCCCATGGAAATGTCTGAGAATGGGGTTTGAAATAATAAAAGGCTTAAAACATTAGGGTTTATAAGGACTGATAAAAATAATTTTTTCTTCAGTTTTGTGATCTTAGCAAAAACTGCAGAGGGAAGTGTAAGAGAAAAAACTGATCCCCATAGAAAAAACTGATAAAAAAAATTAGTGGTATGTACAACATAAATGAAAGAAAAGTAAAAGGTAATACCACTAGCAGAAGATAAAAATCCAAGAAGAGATCAGTCATTAAAATCCATGGTCTGGTGTATCCTATATCTATGGTCATTGAAAGAGGCCACTGATCCAGTTTATTGCTAGCCTAATACATCAATCATGTTTAGGTCATTGTCTCTCAGTTTACTTCAATTTTCAAATGTAACACTACCAATAGAACACAAGCACTATCTAGCAATTGTTCCTGACTCATTACACGATCAGCTGGCCTACTTCCCCAGTCATATTTAGATATAATATTCAGAATAGTTATTATTAACCTACAGTTTTCATTTTAAACAAATGTAGAATAGTTTTGCATTTTGAATATGAGTTCAATTCTATACATTTCCATGTCTGATGAACTGGTAGTATTTTACTACTAGGGGGTAAATTATTTGATTTAATCCTAGACTATATTAAATAATAGAACACAACAGTACAGAGTAATGGTACTATTTTTTTGCTTTTGCTCTTAATGCCCATTCCTTCCCTTACCCTGGAAAAATTCTATTAACAATAACAGATTTGTAGGATATTAGAACTGGGGTAGAATAACCTTGGCCATTTAGTCCAAATCTTACCCAAAATAATAATCATAACCACAGATGTTTCAAATCATCTAGCTTAAACATAATGACCTACAGTAATTGAGAATTAACTACCTCTATAAATTTCAGTATATTCTATTTCAGGACAATTCTGATTATTAGGAAATTTTTCTTTATGTTAATGTAATAAGGGTCTGGTATATGGAGAGGCTAGTGAGCATCTTCCACAAGAATCATGATATTATGTAAAGAAAGACCTTGGAGTGACTAAGGAATAGGAGTGAACATTCTGTTACAGATTCTGGTTGACTAACTACATTATGAAAAGGAAGCTCCTGGATTGGCAATAGAAACTTTCTCAAAAAAATTTTTTTTTTGTCAGCTTCAGCTTTTGGCCTTTTTTGCCTTAGTTCTTGGGGGATTTCTTCAATCTCAGTGACTGATGACAGAAATGGAGCTTATGACCTTATCAGTTAGAAAGGTCCATAGGGAGCCCCAGTATACCACTATTGCAGAGGTTAGGTTAACATCTATACTTTGAGGAACAAGGAGTTCATTGGGAATGAACTTGAGATGCTAGCCCAGCAAGAGCTGAGAGACTCATTCAATAGCAATACCTCCTTTAGATATGAACTTGATGGGATCAATAATAGGTGACACCGAGTTAAGTACTGAGCTAATTCTCCTTGAGACAAGGTAGAGTATTTTCCCTGAGACATATTTGTGCTTTGGTCTTGTTACAGATATCAAGGTTAGTGACTAAATGGAACTGGCATGTTAGTGGCTGTTCCTTTTTCAGGGGAGACATAATTAGTAAGGTCTAGAGTTGATAGAGATAGAAAAATAAGAGACACCCCCACCCCCCAGTTCCCTAAGAGTTTTACCCACTGAAACTCTGAAAAGCAGGTAGAAATGGCCTGACTCTGGGAGAAAAGGCAAGAGAGAACATATTACATGAATTAGAAATTTGCCTGCCTGTAAATTCTATTGATCATAATTTTGCTTTCTTTCAAGGGCCAATCAGAACAGGTCTAATCCTTCTTCCACAAATGTTTGAAGATAGTCCTTAAATTTTCTCTTCAGTAGGCTAAACATCATTCATCTAATCCCCAAAGGGTATGATTCTATTGCCCTTCTTTAAATACACTTACATTTGTTAATATTAATACACAGTCTACTAGAAGAGGTAGAACCTCCAACTTCTACATCCCTAAGTGTGGCGAGAGTCAGAACTTTTATAATGTTTTTTTGTTTTAGTGTGTCTGCAAAGCTGAACCCTACAAAATAATTATAAATTTTCCTTTAGAGAAAGATACCCTTCTAAGTCACCCCAACTTCAACCTCAAGGTCATTCTTAACTTCCTTCACAGTCTATGTATCTAATTTGTTGTCACATCTTTTCATTTCTATATTCATATTATCTTTCATATGATTTCCCTCTCTACTCATACTATGATCACTCTAACATAGGCCTTTTTCACATCTCATCTGCTCTATTGCAGCAGCCTTTTAATTGGTCACTGTACCTCAGGTTTCTCCCCACTCTAATCCATCATTCACTCTGCTGCCAAACATAGATCTGGCCATGGGAAACTACTATCCAGAAAATACCAATGCCTTCTGTGTATCTCGAGGATCAGATATAAAGACTGTCATACTTTCCTACATTTCTAATCTTAGATTTCATTCCCCTCATTGACTTGCTTGCTGTTTGTCACATGTGATATTCCATCTCAGACTGTGCTTTCGTGCAGGCTTTCTCCTATGGCTGGAATGCTTTTTCTCCTCACCTCTTGAGGTGAGCTATGTGGTCAGTGGATGGAGCACTAGGCCTACAGTTAAGAAGACTTGAGTTCAAATCCAGCCGCAGGCACTTACAAACCATATGAATCCAGCCAATTCATTTAAAATCTGTCTCAGTTTCCTCAGTTGCAAAATGGAGATAAGTAATAGCACTTATTTCTCAAGGCGGTTGTGAGGATCAAATAAAATAACATTTGTAAAGCTCCTAGCACAGTGCCTGGGTGCTAGATTAATAGTGGATGCTACAGTAATGTTTTTTTTCCCTTGTTCTACCTCTTCTTGGCTTCCCTGGCTTCCTTCAAGACTCAGTTCAAATCCCACTTTCAGCAAGAAGCTTTTCATGGAGATCCCTATTCCCACTGCTGTTGTAAATATCTTGTATGCACAGTTTTCTGTATGGTATGACCCTCATTAGAATATGAGCTCATCGAGGGAAAGAACATTTTAAGTTAAGAGTAAATAGCTTGGAGTTTTTTTCAGTTACATGTTGAATTTCATTTTAATATGACTCTGTCTTGGATTTTGTGTATTAGCCCCCTATCAACATACTTAGGTGTTGAGGAACTAGGTGACTTAGTGAATAGAGTGCCAAACCTGCAGGTAGGGAGACTCATCTTTCTGATTTTATATCTGGCCACAGATACTTATTAGCTATTTCATTTTCAGCAAGTCACTTAATCCTGTTTGCCTCAGTTTCCTTATTTTTAAAATGGGCTGGAAAAGATATTGGTAAACCATTCCTGTATCTTTGCCAAGAAAAATAGCAAATGGAACCTTAAAGAGTCAGACACTACTGAAAATAACAAAGTAACATAGCAGTGGTTTTTTAAGAGATTAAGTATCAGAGTAGATCAAGGTATTCAAACTGGTACCAAGAAGACCTAAACTGGAATCTGACCTTAGATCCTTACTAATTGTTTAACTCTGAGAAATTCACTTAAGCTTTCTAATCCACATTATCCTAATGTATAAAATGAAACTAATAATAGCATCTACTTCCCTGGGTTGCTGTGAAAATAAAATGAAATTATATAAAGGGCTTGGTAAACCATAACATTATAAAAATGTGGATTATTATAACCAATTAACACTAAATTAAATTATTCAATCATAATTTATTCAAAGTTTTTGGTAAATCATAACATTGCATAAATATGAGTTTTTAAGACAATTAATTTATTCAGTCATGGAAATATAGTATCTTAAGTTCTTTTTTCAAATAGCATGCCCATTTTTCTCGGGTTATTTACAATTTATTAATAATATAAATTAGGAAATAAAAACAATTTTATGAATGTATACATTTAGTATGTTTTCTAAGGAAATCAATCTTCAGAATAGTTTTACTTTGAAAGGATCTAATGAAAAAAGCAAAAGGAAAGAATAAAAGGCACATGATATTTCTGTGGATATCAATTGAGTTAATGATGTAAAAAGTTTTCATGCTTCATTTCCCTTTATAGAAAATTTAAGTTCCTAAGATAGTAATTCCCAGACGTTTTATTATAGTGCTTCTAGATATTTCTAGCTGTTTTAAGTAGGATTGTGAAATTACAAAAAAATAAGGCTAACTTTACTTTTAACTACATATGTTTATCATACAACATCTTATGCTATGACATAAAACAAATAATGTTGTTTTATGACTCCGAAATGATTATGGCAATCATTATTTTAAAATAAATCCTTTTTTTGTTTAGTGTATGGTATTAGATTCAGTTTACAAGTGTCTGTTTTCTTTTATTTAACTTTGTCTTTGAAAAGTTTGATAGATGCCTTTATAAAATAAATATTCATTTTATAATATTTGTTATTAAGGATTTTTGTTTCATAATTACTAGGAAAAAGCACTCTACTAATCTTGTTTAAATTATGATTTCACTTTACACATATGAATTTTATAATAGCCTTATTACAGAAAGCATAATAGCAGATAAAAAATTGTAAATGGAAAGTTCCATAAAATGAAAAGGGAAAGAAAAAATTCTTATATCTCAGAAATGAAATGGCCTGCATATCAGGTAGGTCATGTTAATTATGATGAATACATTTCATTATGTTAGAAACATTAAAGCTAAAAAATCACTTCATGTTACCTTACTTTCTGTTTAAATAAAAACTCATAAAGTATGTGATACTTTATTCCCTATTATAATCTGATATCTAATATGGAAAAACTCTTTTAGCTTTTTATTATGCCAGGAGTAGAAGAAACTGCACAACTAATTCGCCAAATTGCTGACCACAACTTGATGTCCTCTAAGAGAGAGCCTCATGAATGGCTGGACAAGTCTTGGCTTTCAGTCTCACCATCTGAGGTATATTTCTTAACTGTGTTAATTATTTTTGTTGATTGCAAAGTAAATAAAAAAATGTAGATACTATAATGTTAGATTCAGTTTCATTTAAGTGGTGCTGATTATTAGGTATTAGTAGCTATTGAATAGCACAACATATATAAATTTTACACATAACATAGTATTTTTTAAAAATCTTATCTTTTGATCAAATTGCTAACTTAAAAGGAATAGGTATATTAAGAATTAAATTGGATGAAAAAACAATAATAAATTCTATAGAACCTTAATTTAGTAATTTTCTTTAATAATTACCTTAAAAAGTGACAAGTGGAGGTATAGAATATTTTAGTAAGATAAATTTTCTTAATCAGTTGATTACTAAGCATACTAGGTAATGACCTCATGCTTACTAAGACAAATGCTTACTTATAGACTTAAAATTTCCTAGGTTTTCAAACTTACTCCAAAATTGCCTACTTTTTAAATTTTTAAAATCAGAAATAGTCACAAATCTTTTTTAATGTTTAAAAAATTAATTTAGAAGTTATTTAGAGATCCCTCTATAGTTTATCAAATAATATATTAGTAAACCCATGTGTATATACATGTTATGCATAATATAATACATAATTATGTTGTGAAATAATTATAATAGATTTTAGATCTCTTTTGAACCTTAAAGACTTATGTAAATGTCTATTTATATTTTTATTCTTGTCGATAATGATTCTTGGTTAGCATCTTTGTTTCTCATTCCATGATCATAATCTATTTTAGGCCCATAATGCTAAGTGCTATTATAATTATAATACATTATAATTATAAATACCTTGGGTTCTCAAAAACTTAGCCAGTTGAGCAAACCTTTAGCTGGTCCTGCCAAGCTATAAAAGCTTAAAGTATGCATCTAGTGATGTACTGTTTTTCTGTTGTTTGAGAACCAATCTAGTTAAGCTCACAGGGGTTCTTCACTAGTTTAGTCACAGTGTGATATATTTTTGGCTCCAGCAACTTTTGAAGACTTTTTTACTAAGTCACATAACAGTTGCTCTCTGTCCTGATGACTTGCACTACTGAAATCACAAGCTTTTGGTTTTATCTCTGGATATAGCCAATGTTTTTGGTATATCAAATTTTGAAATAGAAAAAAAAGGAACATTTTCCCCCACATGAAAAAAGGCCCACTAAACTATTTCCAAAATACATACATATATTTTTTTCAGCTATTAAGCCAGTATCAGCCTTATTTACTGAATATAAAGATTATTATAGCTATCCCTGAGCACAACAGATCACAGCCACAGACTCAGAATCTGTATTTTAGGGAGAAAGAACTAGGAAAGGTGGGACATAATTAGTGTGTTCTACGTAAGAAAGTGGGGAAAAGGAAGAGGTGCTTAAAACCTGACTATATTCATGTAATCAGCTTGTAAAGAATCTTGGGGGACTGGAAAGTAGGGATTGCTACTTATCATATATTCTTCCATCCATAGCCCTCTTTGGTCTACATGATGCTCTAATGATCTCTCCTCTTCCTCTTTGAGACTGCCATTAATGTACATTTTAATTCAATTTCAATTGTTTAAAAGTGTTGAGGGAAAGAAAAATTTGCCCAATAAAGCTGTCAATAAATCATCATTGAATTGAATTGAATTGAATGCCAATTTAGTTAAACTTGAGTCTTACAGTTCATTGTGATGAGCTTTGACAACTGGCACTAAAACTCTGAACACAGAATATGTGATCAGTGACTTAACAGCTTCCAAATATTTTGATCTTTCAAACTGCCTTCCAGTTCTGTTATTTATCAGTTCTTCTATTTGTAGTGTGGTCAGATGCTTTACTTGGCTATATGCTCCAAGGTATCAGGGTGATCTATCATAAATCAAAAGATCTATTTCTGTTTTTTCCAGAAGGAAAATAAGAAAGGGAACAAAGAAATAATATGGCTTACGCTTTATTAAATGCAGTTAATACCCAAGTCAAGGGTGGAGCTATTCTCCTGATTCTTCTAAAACCATCCACCTAAGCCATTAGTGCCACTTAAATATTCACTAGTTATTAGTGGTACTACTACTTCCCAATATATGCTACCTATTCTTATTCTTCTCTTTTTTTCCTCTTAGTTTTTAAATTTTCTTTATTTCTCCTTTACTATTCTTCTCCTTGTTTTTTTGTTTTTTGGGGGTTTTTTTGTAAAATTTATTGACATCAATGACATTGTTTAACTCTTATAGTGACCCTCCAGCCTAAAAAAGAATGTTTGGAATGTTCATCATAAGTCCAGTTATCATAATCTGACTCAAGAGTTCTGATATCATTAATGTTTACTATATTTTCCTCTCAGTGTAAATTTCCTGCGAAATCTATGAACTAGTTAATATTAGTACTTTTACATTAATACAAAACTAAGATAACTCTTTATCCATTAAAAGTTACAAGGTTTTCTGTGAATGATGTATGCCTATTTAAAGGCTAAATGGGGGCACTTCTGATCATATTCTATGTGAGTTTTTTGAGGTTTGCCATTCCCACCTATTTGACCACAAAAGTCCCAAGTTTGGAAATGCTATGGAAATAGTAAAGATAGATGCTAAGTTGCTAGGTCTCTCTAGACAATTACGAGTGGCCTTTATGTCTAGAGGTCTGGGTTAGTCAGTAGTTGATACATGATCTTCCTAAGTTCTTCACAGAAGGTTAGTGCTGTTCTGGTACCAGCTTGGTTTCAGAATAGCAATTTTTAAATTTTCAGGGTGAGCTTTTACATCTCAGAAATTGGCAAACATCACATAGACCAAATTGGGCTTAGGGATGGCAAAAAATCAGAACTTGATTTATTGTTTTGTTGACTGTCTAGACTTAAGAAAATGATGGAGAAAATGTTAATAATACAGATTAGATTTTAAAATGTGTTGTATGTACATTATTTTTTCAGAAAGCTGAATATTAAACATTTACCAGAACATTCATACATAAGGCCTTCATGAAATTGAACATCTGGAAAACATGATAATGTATTCATCAGTTAGAACAGTGACGTGACTAGCAAATAATTATTGTTTAGAAGGAAAACTATTAAGATTTCAAAATAAAAAAGCCAACTAGAGAAGTACAGTTTAGTTATACAGCAACCAACTCTTTCTTTGGATAAACTGAAGCAAATATTCTTTGATTCTTTGTTCCAAGAAGCTATACTGCCTTTCTCTAGTCCCAACTCTCATGGCACCATATTCTGTGGTATGAATACCTGTAATACACAAAAACATAAGGTTTCCAAACATACTAAATGGCATAAAATGAATCATTATGAAAAGTCTGACCATTCTTTAAATCTTTTTATCCAGGATGAAATGTGTTTACTTAATTTTCCATGTATCAATCCCTTGGTGGCTCAGCTTATGTTAAACAAAGGCCCTTCATTGCCTTGGCTGCTATCTGCAACTTTTGATCAACTTCAGGGACTTTTGCCTGAAGTTCCTTCCAAAGTGTTAAAGGTCAGTCTTCTAGAATTCGTATTTCAAAAAAGAAGCATTTAAATTCTATCTTATTTCACAGTTAAAGAAATATTAATTTATTTTAACAATTACCTTTTGAAAGTTTCATTGACAGTTAGTCATTTGATATTTACTAAATCAATAATCATTTAGTAAGTGTCCTCAGGTACCTTAGTCCTAGGTACTAAGGTACTAATACAGATATAAGTAAAAAACTATTCTTGTTCACATGAAAGTAATGATTTGGTGGGGCAGCTAGGTGGCACAGTGGATAGAGCATCAACCCTGAAATCAGGAGGACCTGAGTTCAAATCTGGTCTCAGACACTTAACATTTCCTAGCTGTGTGACCCTGGACAAGTCACTTAACCCCAGTTGCCTTAGAAAGAAAAAGAAAAAAAAATAATGATTTGGTAAAAAGGATACTGCAGCTTTAATTACATTGCATACATGGAAGAGAATAGTATGAGATAAAGCTGGAAAGGCATGGGAAAAACAGCTTATTGAATATCCAGTTAAGGATAAAGATTTAGGTGACATCAGAAGACGAGAACTATTATGAAGAGTTATGAACAGAGGAATATTGTGATAAGATATTATCACACTTAATTATACAGTGCTTTGTGTGGGTAATTATATAATGCCTACTATGTGCGAGAAATTTTGCCAAGCACTTTACAAACATCTCATTTGAGTCTCACAACAACTCTGAAAAGTAGGTACTGTTGTTACTTCCATTTTACAGTTAAGGAAACCGATATAGATGTTAAATGACGTATCCAGGTTCACACACTATGAAGTGTCTAAGCAGAATTTGATCTCAAGTCTTCTTGATTTTAGGCCCAGCCCTCTATCCACTACACCACCAATGCAAATATGTTCTGATTAATCCAGAATCAGTGTAAAGGATAAACTAAAAGAATTGTAATATCACTCCCATCAATTAAATTTTAAGTCCTACCCTAGTGACTCCCAGATCTGGTTCTCTAACCCCTATCTCTCCCATCAGCTACAGCCCTACTAGATAGCCACTTAAATGTTGCTCTTCAACACTTGAAATTCATCATTTCCCAAATAAAAAACATTATTATCTCTTCTTTTTAGAGATAAGAGGTTTTTTTGCAACTTTTCTGGTGGTTCTCTCCATTTACATTGTTATAGTCATTGTGCATATTAGTAGTATCAAACACAAATATAAATGGATATCTATGGACCATATTAACTTAGAAAGACACAAATTACTGTTATTTGCATTGAATTTTTATTTATTTTGTTAAATATTTCCCAATAACATTTTAATTGGGTTCAGAGTTTTGTGAACTGCTTATGGCCCTTGAGCAACATTTGACATCTCTGGTATATTTTCTTGACTCTACTTCTTTCCCCCACATCCATTCTTGTATATCTTTTCTTGTTTCTCTGTATTCATCACATTGATTATTTTTAACAACACAGTAATTTCTGTCACATACACAGTTTGTTTAGTCATCCCTTCCCCCCCTCCAATCAAAGGAGTTATCAGACTGTCTCTTAAATGCAGTCTAAGATTGTTACATGCTCCCATGAATTAAATTATAAACTTTAGTGCTTTCTAAAGCTAAATCTCCATCCCCAAACTCTCCCATCAGACAAAATTGTACATTTCTAATTGCCTACTAGACACATCCACTTGAATGAGTCCCATCCCTACTTCAAATTCATTCTCTCCTGTACTAATCCATTATGTTCACATACCACAATTTGTTTAATCATTCCCCAGTCAATGGTGCTATACCTCTTACTGCAGATAAAACATCAACTTTCTATGTTACGATATCATGCTCCCATGAATTAAATTACAAACTCTTCACTCATGACTTCTAGATCTGGATGGCCTTACATAAATTGTTCCCATCAGTTCCAATTCTCCATTTCTAAATGCTTACTTGACACTTGAATAATTCAAATTCAGTATTCCCCCTGCAAAAAAAAAAAAAAGTCATTATCATTCATCTCAGTGTTTTCTCCCTCTCAAAAAGCAAAGCAAAACAAAACAAAACCCAAAATCTTTCTATCTCATAAGATCAGTAAGCTAAAAAGGAGCCTTGGAATAATCGTCTAATCTAATTTCTTTATTTTATAAATGAAGAAACTCAGAGAAGTTTGTCCAGAGTCACGTAGATATTAAGTGGTAGATCCAGCATTTTAACTCAGGCTCCCTTACTCTATATTTAGTGCTTTTTTTTCCACTGCATATGCTATCTCCTTTATATTGAAGTTCTGACTATCTGCCCAATTACCTAGGCCATTCTTTCTTATTCATATGCCAAGTATGAGCTTTCAACTTATACTGCCACCACCTTAGTTCAACAGTTGGTTCTTCCTACTTATACTATTATTATAGCTTCTCTCTCTCTCTCTCTCTCTCTCTCTCTCTCTCTCTCTCTCTGACATGTCGGATTTATTGTTGTTGATGAATACAAAGGCAAGAATTAGGATTTTTTTTAAACACATGTTAGATGTTACAAACACAAATCATTTTTGCATTTGTTGAACTTATTTCAAATAAAACTTTGCTTTGAGATACACTGTATGACTTGATGTACCTCACAGTTAAAATAAACATAATTTTGATTCTTTTCCCAAATATCTAGATATCTAGATTCTTTCCCCAAACTCGTGGTCCTTGTACAATAAAAATCATGCTTTTTTTTTCTTGTTTTTGTCAAAGAACAAAAACATTGTTATAATCATCATAACCTCCCAAATGGACTAATAGAATAGCCATCTAATTGGTTTCCCAGGCTTAAGTCTTTCTCCTCTAATCTATCATCCACCGGTTGTCAAACTTAAATTTCTAAAGCATATATCTGACCATATTATAATAGCTTCTTAGTAATCTTTCTGTTTTCTGGCCTCTCTTTTCTCTAATATATATACTTTTCCTAATGCCCAAGTGTGATCACAATTCTCCCCTGCACAAAAACTTCAATCTCCCATTACCTATCAAAAAATATATTGGAATTGTACCAATATTGATCCTGGTTAATTTAAGATTATTCATAGTCTGTCTCCAAACTACCTTTCCAGCATTATTTCATATAACTCTTCTTACACTGTGCTCCAACCAAACTGAACTACTAATTTTTCTGAGATGGCCTCCTCCTCCCATCATGAATTTGTACAAGGTGTATTCTAAAAACATGCTACAAATTTGCCCATATCTACTGTTGAAATCATTCTTTTTCTCCATGGCCTAACTCAGCTGCCAACTCTTCCAAAGTCTTACCTGATACCCTCAGCTAAAAGTGATCCTTCCTCAAATCTCTCATGCTACCCCATTTGACTTTTCTTAGGCCAAATAATAACTTGTATGTTTATGAGTGTACATGTCTCAGTGTTCTTGCTGGATTACAAACTCTTTGGGGTAAAGGAATATATTGGTTTCCATTTTTGTATTCCCAAGAACTAATGTGGTGTTGCAAACATAGTAAGTATATAGTTAATAAATGCTAAGTTGAACTAATTGTTGATTGTATTTTATTATATTAAATTCTCTGAATTTTTTAGCACTTTTCTGAGATAACTTCTTTGTTCAAGATCGACTCATTTATGACAAAATCACCTTTAATTTCATCATCTCAAGAAAATGTATATCAACCTGGCACCATCTCTTCTCAGTGTTCAAACTCAAGTTCTTCATCGTTCATCATTCAAGGACAGGATGAGTATTATTGTTATCCAAAATTATATGGAAAAGTTCCTAAAGATGCAAGCCCCTCTTCAAGTTGTACCACTTCTCTCATAGGCCTAAGTGAAATGCATTGTATTTTACCATCTTCAAAATCTTATGAACAAATGAACTCCTGGGAAAATTCCAATTTGAACCCATGCCAACCACAAAATACTGCTTTTTTAAATAACATAGAATCCAGAAGAACAAGTGGCACTTCCTTCCCAAGACAGAATGATTCAGACCCAGATGATGTCTTTTCTGCAGTTCTAGCTCAAATGAATTATGAAGCAAGAATGACTGAGAGTGTTGCTAACTCTGATTGTATAAACTACAAGGAACAAAACTTTTTACTAGGAAATTCTGGGTATCCTGCAACCAGGAATTTTAAGAACAGTGTACTAGAATCACAAATCCATCCTCCCAAATTGCAATATGGTAGAGAACAGAGCTCATATGATGCATGGTTCTTTAAAAAAGATAATTTAAATACAGCCTCTACCCCCTTTATGTTTCAACAAAATTGTCAGTCTGGTGAATTAAAAGATTTCATGTATGACAGGCTAGATGCTCAGATGGATAAGGCTTCCTGGAAAGAATTATCAGCTTTCTCCAATGTGAATTCATTTGCACATAATTCCAGTACCTATAATTTAAATGCAACTTCAGAAAAATTCAATAATCTGTTTGTCCAGCAAACATCTGGAAGATATTCAGGACAGAAGAGACACATTTCAACTTCATTGAATTTAGCAGAGAATAAATCGTTAACAGGTAACTACTATTATTGCTTGTTGAGAATAATTTCAAATTAAATTTAATTGTAATAGATTTATGAATTTTTAAAAGGCAACCATATTTCATTATGAATTTTTTCATTATGTTTTTAAAATCAAAATATTTTGAGGGGTTTGTTTACTAGCATGTGCTATACAAACAGAAATATTGTAAGAATAAAATGAAGTAGCATACTTGAAAGCACTTTTAAAAGTACATAAATGGGGCAGCTAGATGGTGCACTAGATAGAATACTGGCTCTGGAGTCAGGAGGATCTGAATTCAAATACATCCTTAAACACTTAACACTTCCCAGCCGTGGGACCCTGAGCAAGTCACTTAACCCCAATTGCCTTGTGAAAAAATAAAAAGTTTCTTTTTTTGGCATTATACTTCAATTATGATATAGGGACTGACAAGGCAGTCTAAATTTAGAAAGACCTTCATTAAAGTTCTTTCTCTGACATATATTGGCTTTTAATCATGGGCAAGTTCATTAACCTCTTAGTGCCCCAGTGAATTCTCTAAGTTACAGATAAGTTATGGTTGGAGGGAGTTTCATCACAAGTAAAGGGAAAAAAAGAAAACCAGAACTCTACAGAAAGGTCAAAGGAACATAGGTGGCCTAGATGTTAGCAAATAATTTGACTATTTGAAATAACCTGTCCTTGGTCTTGTTCTGTTTTAATACTTTTATCAATAGTTTAGATAAAAGCTGGGGCAACTAGGTGATGCAGTGGGTAGAGCACCAGCCCTGAAGTCAGGAGGACCTAAGTTCAAATCTAGTCTCAGACACTTAACACTTCCTAGCTGTGTGACCCTGGACAAGTCACTAACCCCAATTGCCTCTGCTAAATAAATAAAATTAAATGTACCAATTTTGAAATATCAGATAGTTTAGATAAAAGCCTATCAAATCTGCTGATGATACAGAGTAGGGGAGAGCTGGCATAATAGATGACTGAATTTTCCATTCAGAAAAATGGAATAGTAACTAACACAAAGCTAATATGAAACTTAATGGAAATCCTACTATTCTAAACTTATATTCAAAAGCAATTTTGCAAGTACAAAAAGGTGAGGCTTAGCTAAACAAATTAAATTGGATTAGCATTGGCAAGAAAAAGGGTCACCTTGAAGAATAAAGCCAAGGAAATGCTTGCTTGAAGATGTAGATGGATTTAAGTTTGGCATAGAGGAGATGAGGAAATGTGAAATAAGGTCTTACTTAGTAAAAGAAGAAAAGAAATTATCTGCTAAAAATCAAGGGGTGGGGAGAAGAGTAGAATAGGAATTGCACTGGGGGGTGAGGAAATAAGAGTTTAAAACAGATGCTGTAACAGTAAATGTGAGATTAGAGAACAGAAGACTAAAAAGTTTGTCATGAAAGTCAGGGTCCAACTGAGATTAGATTAGTAGTGGAAACAACTGCAAGCAATCAAAATCAAAGATTACAATAGTCAGACATATAAATAAATATGAATGTTTTATTTGTTAGATTTACAAAATATCTTTTTAAGAAAATTGCAAAGAATTTTGAATTTGAATGGGGCAAGAAGTAAAAATAAATGTAAACCTTAGAAAAATAACAGTCACTTCAAGAGTTTATGGAAGTACTGTATACTCTTGGCCAAGCACTCTGAACTATATAGAAAAAATAGGTGCTACAGCTGGCTTCCCTTAGGTAGTAGTGCTGATGCCTAGAACTAGTCTGCCATTCCTGTGAGATTCTTCAGTGGCCCGCCAAGACTCTTTGTGGTTTCGATTTGAAAATATCATCAAAGAGTATGCCATTAATAATATTTTAGGATTTTATTACACCATCATCTCAGAATTACCCAGTAGATTTTGCATTTATTTCATATGTGTATATGCATTTAAGATTAATATGCATTAAATATGTATATGCAGTACAATAGAAGATGTGAAGTGTAGAGTCAAAGACCTAATAAGCTCCTTCCTCTGCTGCTCACAATTTAGGTAACCCTGGACAGTCACTTCCCCTTCTTTAGGCTATAGTTTCTTCATCTTCAAAATTAAGAGGGTGAAAGATGTTCAAATTTTTTGATCCTTCAATGAAAAAGGGCATAGTGTAATATACAGAAGTCTGGTCTTGGAGAGCAGGGCAATCTAGGTTCAAATCCTGCCTCGGACTTATATTAACTGTATGACCAAGGACAAATTACTTAACTTTTCAGTGCCTCTAGACAACTCAGGCTATAAATATTGAAGGAAACTGATGATCTATACAGGTGAAGGCAGTTTGACCTGAACAAAACCAAAATAACACCAAAGGTCCTCTGATCCAGGTGCTAGGATCTACTGATCCAAGGTTCATTTGAATGACACAAACTGCTGGCAAAGAGAAACCCCCCCAAACCCAAGTTAACTAAAGCAGACACATGTGCCTCTTGGGTGTGGACTTAAAGAAATTGAAGGACTTGTGTATATGATAGATCTATCTGCACAAATCTTAAAAAAGAATGAGTAAAATAGGGAATAAGCCAGGCAATGGTAATTAGTGAAAGAGTCTAGGCCCATAGCATCAATTTCCCACATGCCACAGTTCACAGACAGCCAAGACAACAAATATCATTTACCTATATATCATACTTATATATAAATGTACGCTTGTCTATCTGTCTTTCTGTCTAATATGTATATATGATGCATACATGTATATGTACATATCTGTTCATAACGTAGAAGAACCATAGGTTATATTTCCTAATTTTTTTAAGGATGAGTTTTTAAGCCAGAGTTGGTTCTTTCTCATTCCCTAATTTGTGAAAGTTTACTGGCTCTATCTAGTGTCAGACATCAGTCTTAGCAATTTATCCCTGCTTTTTACTCCAGGTAAGAGCACCTAAAGTTTTATTTATGTTGGAGCATTTTATTAATATAAAAATTTTTAACAACAAATTTGTTATACTACTTAGAAAAAGTTGCTTTTATGTAAAAAATGAAATAATTGAAATAGTTACATCTTTTTAGCATAATTGTAAATTTAACATATATAATACATATAGTGGACAGATTCCTTATGCCCAAAATTCATTTATATTGCTTTCCTTAAGGATGACTGCCATGGATCCTCAAGACATTTTTTCTTTTTTTTTTTTTTTTTGCTGAGGCAATTGATGTTAAGTGACTTGCCCAGGGTCACACAGCTAGGAAGTGTTAAGTATCTGAGACCAGATTTGAATTCAGGTCCTCTACCCTATCTACTGCGCCACCTAGCTGCCCCTCAAAATCCATTTATAAAGCTAAAACAAAGTACTTTCATAGTAAGTTTGTTTACTTGCAACAAAATAATTTTCCTTTTCTTCATAGATTTAATATGTTCACAGAGACCCCAACTCAAAAAAAGGCGACTAATGTGTGAAAAAGTCCCTGGAAGAATCAATGGCCAAACACGCCTTAAGTTCTTTTGAAGAAGGATGGGGCCAGTTTCCACATGTGAAGAGCTTTGGAATATATTACTGTGTGAAGCACTATTCAGATGTCAGCATATATTTAAGAAAAGGTTTTTCTCTGTATTCTCAATGTTTTAATGAAATTAAATTTCCAAGAAATATACACCACCATCTCCTATAATTTACATTTTGGTAAATAATTATTTATATTTATCAATTGCATTAGTAACTCTTACAAGCTTCAAAATAAATTTCCAGAATTCAGGTAATTTTAGAGAATAAATTTATTCCTTATTACCCTAAAACTTCATGCCTCTGACATTGAGTAAAGAAAGTGAATCACCATTTCAAAAGCCCTGTGTAAAAAGTAAAGTAAAAAAGAAGTAAAAAAAAGTAAGTAAAAAAGAAAGATCAGAGCCATCCCTCCAGAGACAAGGAAGTAACTAAAACTGGATTGGAAAGTTTTTAATTTTTAATTTAATTTTAACATTTTTAATCTTCAATTTTATAATGGCTTTTACTAAAAGCATACAGTAAGAAAAATCCTGTGATCCCTAATAATAGTTTTTGAAATAGTCTTATTTCTAATAAGGGCTGCCTCCCAGGCATTTTTTTTCCAAGTTTCAGGCAAAATGCAGTACAATGTTGCCCCAGTTCTTTGTGTCCTGTATCTTAAATGAGATAATGTATGCAAAGTACTGTGCAAAGTTTAAAGCAGTCTGTAAATGTTAGCTATCCCAAAGATTTCCTAAAGTTGGTCACAAATTTTAGGATTTAGGATTACAATGCTGGAGAAAGGTAAGGACTGATGAAATGGTGATGAAACTTGTAAGATCTGAAGAACTGAAATTATTAAGATTTATACTTTTCCCCAGTTTTAAAAGATTGTTTCTTAGTAAATCTACTGTTTTATGTGTCTCTGGCATAAAATATGGTATTAGAATTGGAATTCCTCATAACAATTTAGGATAGCTTTAAAAAATACTTTTTTATCCAAGCAATTGAAGCTGTCTCATCATTTCTGGGTTACCAAAATACCACACATTGATATGTCCTCATAACTGCACAAAATAATCCCCTTCTGCAATGTATTATGGGTGTGTGGTTTGCTAAAGAATTTCCATTTTTGCAAAGCATCACTTTGCCCTATGGCCTGCAATTCTGGTTGATTCAATTATGAGGACCAAAATATCAACTACAAATAACTAAATTAAATTATTTAAACAACTGATGTTGCTATTAGCCTTTTCATAAAATGAGCCTTGTTGACATGAGATGCCAATGGTAGTAGAATAACAGAACACTCCTGGAAAATAATAATTTAATTATCTCTTGGACAAAGATAATACCATTCCTTCCTTACCAAGATTTCTAAATACTGAATATTTTTCTTGACAATATTAATAAAATAAAGTTCAAATATATTTTAAAATGTGAGGAAAGTCAAGGCTTGTGTTTTGCCTTGAAAAATCACAATACAATCAGCCTTCTTTTTCTATTTACCTAGGGGAAGAAAAAGGGAGGTCTGAATAAGGCCCTGAAGCTGGTGACTATTTCTCAACTATTTTTGGTTGTTTCTAACTTAACCACTTTTCCTCCCTTGGTTTTACAGACTTGGCAGTAGTCCAGGGAACTGTCTCTTAAATCTCTGAGCCTAGGAATCTGCTTTTTCTCTATTAAAGTCTAAGTCTACAAATATATAGTTATAAATAACTAAAGATGCTTTGGTTTTCAGGACAAATTCACTATAACTCATTGGCTCTATTTGTGCCCCTTCTTTTCACCAGTGTGAAATCATAACACAACACATAAACACTCACATATGTGTATAGTATGGAAAAGTAGTAGAAGAATGTAAATAGGAAACCTTGAAGACATACTGGCAACGTTCCAGGGTTCCCCATTTCCTCAGGCCAATAATGATAGAAAGGAAACTCATACATTGTCTTCTCATTTTACAGCCAGCCATTCAGAAAACAAGGAGCAGGACTGACTGTATCCAAGGCAAATAACGTTCAATTCAGATTCTCAGAGGTATTCTTTCAACTTTGCTAGAATCTAATTCTTCATACATATGTCATGAGAATTGTAAAGCCTTCTAAAGAAAACTAACAATGTTTTAAAGGCCACCAGCCCATGCATTAATTCTAAAATACCTCATTATGATTTTTAAATGAATGGGGAGAGAGGGAAAGGGAAGGAGAATAGAATATCTGAGAAGCCTATCTTGTATTTGATTAAATTTTAATGATTATTCTACCACACTCCTTCAGCCTCACAACAT
>JAJPUD010003841.1:0-10181 GCA_023553655.1 Myrmecobius fasciatus | reverse complement strand
CACAACATGGTTACTATTCCAGCTAATTGATGACTGTTGCCATCTGTCTGGTCCCACTGTTCACCATCATGAGATTTGAGATCCTCATCTTTTGTACAGAACTTTGATGAGACTATAAAAGTTTTTTCTCCATACACTGCTAATAAGACAATTTTTTAAAGGTAGGCTGTGAATATATTATCTTTATTTTACAGAAAAGTAAACAAACACCCTTCAAATTAAATAGTATGCAAATACTAGTTCCACAAATTTGGTAAATAAAGATGTTAATTAAATTTTTCCCTCTCTTTACATAATCTAGGTAATTTTTTCACTAGTCTCTTCTCCCTCAAAAAAATATGCTTCTTATAAAAACAAATCCTTAGTTTTATTATTGAGACACTTTTCTTCCTAGTGCTCAATAGTCAAAATTTACTCATCCTCAGCATAGAATACCAGCAAGTGATATTTTATACCATTTTTATCTGGTGAGAAATTTTGGGAAGGTTAATTGACTTTACTCACAGGCTCTCAGCAAGTCTGTGATAGTGCTAAAATGGAAAGTGTTACTCTTCTACCCAGTCAATCCTTTTTGTTTTCTATAATGATCAGAGAATGAAGTGATCTAAATTACTATTTCATGATTGTTTTGTCTTTTATTTTAACTATATTTCAAAATTCCAAGCTTCAGTTTCATTGGTATGGGCACTCCTCCACTGATCCACTGAGACCATAGTAAGCCTTCAAAGCAGGACTTGGTAGATAATAGAAAACTTTTTAAAATGCATCACATACTTCCCTGTCTTTACTGGATATTCAGGTTATCTTATGGGTATTCCTCATTCCCCCACTTTCTTGGGATGTGACTACTGAGCTGGTTCAAAGTGAGTTCAGTCCAAGACCTTAAGAACCAGCGCTTGGCTTTAACTCCCTTCTTTCCCCATTGCACCAAGGCTGCCCTCTATGTCACAGGACTCAGAAAGGTAGTCTTCAAACAACCAATATCCATAGCTAATATTCTCTTGTACCTTTAATCTTATTTAGTTGACTTTTGAAAGACTCTTTCCCCTCTCACTTCCCTGCTTTTCAATTGGAGATGTTTTTTTAATTGATTTTAAACTCAGAAATTTCCTTCTTGTCACAATCTCCTATCCTTGCAACACTTCCCCTGCTTCACTTTTATTATACCTACTTAGTTTTCCCTGTGACCTCGAGTCTCCTCCTATTCTCCAAGTTCATCACTCCTGGACTCAATTTATCTTCTTTAATCTTGATTCTATAAGTGACCAGTTCAAAAACATACTATCTTCTGCCCTTGACTTGCTTATCCCTGTTTTGTTACCATTTCCACCTTCCATCTTTCCATCCTGGATCATTTATCTCATCTACCTTTTTCCACTTATATGTCTAAGCTATTCATTACTTTTAGAAGAATTCACTTAATACACTAGCTTGATCCACTACAAATTAATATTATTTTACGTCAACTAGATCCCCACTATTGGACAGCAAAACAATCTTCACTGATTGCCTCTGTCACTAAGGACATTCAGCATATTGTAATTTTTCTTTTCTTTCTTTCTTTCTTTCTTTCTTTTTTTTTTTTTGCTGAGGCAATTGAGGTTAAGTGACTTGCCCAGGGTCACACAGCTAGGGAATGTTAAGTGTCTGAGATCAAATTTGAACTCAGGTCCTCCTGACTTCAAGGCTGGTGCTCTATCCACTGTGCCACCTAGCTGCCCTGTGTTGTAATTTTTCAAATAGGATCCAGTCCAACTTATTCCTACTCAATTTTGGGCCCAATATATCCATCTCTAATGACCTTTAGATTTTGCCCAGCCACTTGCAAATCATCTGGATAATGTACATTCTTTATTCAATATTTCATGTAGTATCAACATCAAGCAAGGAATAAAACAGGGACATATGTTCCCTGTTCATGAACTGTATATATGTTATATATACATATATATGTATATATATACTCTGTGAAAAGCCCAAATAAAATGAACATCTTTATTAGTCAAAAGGGTCTACATTTGTTTCTCTTTTGTGTAAACATCATGACGGCTGCATTAAGCCTTACAATCTGCTTAGTGAGATCTTTGTAACCATCTAAGACAATAGAAAAAGGGAATGGAGAAAGCTTAATTCTCATATTGAACATAAATTTTTCTGAACATCTTAAGGTCATAAAAATCAGTCACTGATCTATGTATATAGGTATCAGTGCCTTCAGAGAAGATTAGAGTGCATGGAGTTACTTGTTCCTATCTTACATACCAATGTATTACTGGGTACCCCTAGCAATGGATCTCTCTCCCATCTCCCTCAGAGCCATCTGTTCTACCAACATTTCAGAAGGCTCTCAGGTCTTTATTTAGTTGTAATCTCATTTTTTCTAACTGATGACTTGTAAATTAGGCTTTGCTTCTACTTTCTGCCATTTTCTTCCCTACTTCCCTCTAGTGTGTGTATGGGGGGGGGGGTGGACTTTTACATAATTCTACATAACCTGAAAAAGAGGTTTCATCTTCTCTCCATCTTTTGTCCTACGATAAAACATGAGCTTATAAAAGTTTTTAAATGACCAATAACCATGGAATCATGCCATTTTTCAGTGATAAGAAAAGATGGTCAAATACATTAGGGAAAAAAAATTTATTTTTAAGCTTCTAAGAGGCTATTACAAAAAAAAGAAACCTCACAAAGTAAACAAAATTTAAAAAAAAAGAATCAAAGTATTCTTTTTAAAGTATCCTGTATAAAACCAAAGGCACACCACCAGAACTACAATAGCAACAGATGTTCAAGAACTGAAAACTTTTTTCTCGTTTTGATAGTTTTCAATGACTCCCTATTTACATTCATTTTCAAATGTTCTCTTAGTCATGCTTTAAATATTTTCCCCAAAAAGCCAAAATTTAAAAATGTAGTACCTTTTAAAGCACAAATAGAACCATAAAATAAGCTTAAGAACACACAAGGATCAATCATATCTAAATGAAGCAATTTAATATGACAATATTGGTCTTTTAAAACAAACTAGTTTTCAAACAAACACATGTTTAGTGTTAAAAATAAAATATTTTATCTTCTGCTTTAGAAAAATCAAGACACTGCTTGATTAGTAAAGCCAGTAATCTGCACTTGGGTATGTTACCTTAGAAAATGCAAATTCTAAAGGGGAAGAAAAACACTTGGTAGAACATAAAAACCTTTAGGCACAACAAGTTACATGAGAATAATTTTTTTGGTAAAAGAAAATGTTTTTCTTTGCTAAAATGTAGCCACTTAAGTAAAAATAGGTTGTTAAAAATATAGGAAGTCATAACTAAGTTATAAGTAGTTTTGTTGGAAGTGGAAATGATGTGTACATCTTTTAAAGTATAGAACATTTTACAAGAATTACGCCCCAAAAAGGAGGTCAGTCATTACACTGGGTCTACTCCTTTATATATCTAAAAACTTTCACTTATTCCTGAAGGAGTTTGACTGTAGGGGTTGGTAATGGAAAGGATTCAAATATCTAAAAATTGTTTGGCCACACACAAAAAAATATTTTCTTAAGACTCAGAAGCAGCTGTTAATCACTGCATGTTTGAAGTTAACTTCTCGGTGAACTTCTTCCCTGTTAAGAAAAAGAAAATAAGTTAGAAAGGTGCTCTAATTTTATTTTTTTAAAAAAATGCATTCTCTCAAGTCAGAAAACTACAGCATAAAAGGAAAATGCCCCAACTATGCTATAAACATGATAAATTCCCATCAAAAAAGTATCATTACTACCCAAGTTAGTGATGTAATTATTTTCTTGGGTCTTCTTAATTTAAGCAGCTTTCTTTCACATATACAGGAGAACTTCCTGATATAGGATGACATATTTAAAACCAAAAAAGATCTTCGAGGTACAATCTCTCATTTTACATATTGGGAAATGGAGGCTTACAGAGGTGAAATATCTTGCCTAACAGGGTCACCCAGGAAGAAATTCAAATATAGTTGTTCTGACTCAAACCCAGCACTTTTTCCATCATAGGAGAGAGCTGCCAAATGCTAAGATTTGAATGTGTTGGCCTTTAAGGACCTTGATGCCCAATGCAAATGCTCACTTTTATGTTTATTTTTTTTTAAGAATAATATAAAATTAAAGCCATCAAATACTAAATACTCTCATCTGTAAAGAGAATGAAATGGAAACATGATATTCCTGTAAATTCTAATACATGCTTTCCATTTACCATGAAAAGGGTATTTATAGTTTTTAAATTAGCAATTAAAAACTTTTTTTTTTTACTCCTATTCTCACTTCCCCTCCAAACAACTAAATTTCCTCTCCTGTAGAAAGCTAGATGTCTGAAATATCTTTAGAGGGATATCTGAACAAAGAATAAAGCCTATTCAGCCAAGGCTATATAGCTCAGAGGATCTTTAATTCACTATAGTACCAAATGGAGAACTTGGGACTTAAGCAATTACTAGCACCAATCAGTACATCACAATTACAAGGGGGTAGTAAAGATAGAATAGATGGCATTTACTTCAGGGAACTATTAACCAATTAAAATAAGAATAAGGAAAAAACCCAGTACTCAGAAGTTTCCTTCTCTGAGAAATCTGAATCCTAAATCATGTTTATTTTATAGTTCACAAAGTGCTTTACAAAAGTAAAGTAGATAACAGAAGCTTTATCATTCCCATTTTACAGAAGAGAAAAATGACTTTCACTTAGATTAGAGAATTTCTGACAATGAAATCCAGGTCTCCTGGCTATTCTTTCCTCTTTACTAGTGCTGTCAAACTCAAAAATGGGGGCCATTGAACCCTACCTAAGTGTCTGGGGCAAATTTGAACTCAAGATGAGTCTCCCTGACTCCAGGCCCAGCACTTTGTGCACTATGGCGCCACCTTGCTGAATTCTAATCCTCTCCACTTTTGTGATTCTCACTTCCTGGGCCCTCATTTCCTCATCTGTAAAATGAAAGGATTAGACTCAATGGTCTCTAAGGCCTTTTTTCCAGTTCTAAATCTGTGATCTAAGGATTTGGCTGCTTTGACTTTATATCCTCCAAATCAGCAAAAATGTCCAAAGCCCAAACTACGTGGAGATCCTAAAAAATGTCAACGATTTAAAAAATGAGTCCCAACAAAAGCACTAGCTGGAATTACCTGTTATCACAGTAAAACACAGGACCGAGGTTCACGGAAGGGGTTGCTCCCTGCTGGAACTCCCACCAGAAGAGCATCTTTGCAGGCATTCTGCATGCAGTACTGCTGGAGTTCTGCAGCAGCTTGAGAGACCTGAATGGAACGAGAAGAAACTAAAACTAATATATTTTAAATTCATCTCTCTTCTGCCTTTCTCACGTAGCAAGGCAAAGGGCATACCTGGCTTTCCTTTGAAGAACCTTTTTCTGTTCCATTATAATAAGCATTTTGATCCTTGATTACTATTATTTTAATATAACTGGTTTCCTTTATAATCCTATGTACTTTATTTTATGGATACCCACACAAAAATTATACTAAGTATCACCAGACTGCCATAGTACATGACACATGAAAAAGGTTAAGAATTTATGCATTATAGGAAAGGACCTACAGAAAATCCCAGCAAACTCCTAAAAGTTGGGAAGTTGGCAGGGATGGGGAAAGGAAAAGGGGGAAGGTGCTGCATAGGTGGGTGAAGAAAGTTCTTCTAGGGAACTATTTGAGATTTCTCAGTGAAGTGAATAACAACAGTACCTTTGAACTATTAAACTCAGACAAAGAACAATTGTTTGAAGAGTTTTTTCTCTGTAACACAGAAGCAAACTAATATCAAGGAACTAGTTTTCTAGCAAACATACAACTCTCAGCAGTCACATATAATGTTCACCCAGGGAAAACAAATTTGTTTCATGGTGCCAAAAATGGAGGTGGAGGTTGGTGGAGAGAGAAGGGAGGAGAATAGGGTAGAAAAGGGAAAGAGAAAAGACTGGAGAGTTTTTGTCTTTCATTCATCAAGAGAAAATGGGTCCTTTATTCTGAATTTAAAATTTTTAACCCTGGAAATCAAGTAACCAATTATCCTTGTAATAATGGCAAGCACTCATCTGAGATAGTGATCCATCTTTAAAAAAAAAAAAAAAAGTGGAGGGGGAGAGGATTTCTTTCATTTCTCAATGCCAGAGAGTTGCATACACTCCACATAGCTAGCCAATGTTTTCTGCCTCATAACAATTTGCTCACAGGTGAGATTGAAACATGACAAATCACAATAATAAAAGGTCACCTTGACATGCTTTCCTCCACTTATAAATGACATGGAGTTGAGCCTCAATTCTCAGGTCCTGCCAAATTAAAGAAGTTTCAGTATAAGCCCAGCAACAATAAGGACCAGTATAGCCGAGTCTGAATAAGCTCATCACACAAACTAATAAGTTAATGAAACTGCCTATGATCACATAGCTAGTTGTAGATAGAAAGTGTCTTTTCTAGGATTTCTATGTCCAGGATAGAGATAAACCAAAATCCTTGATTATTGATTTTTGGCATTTTTCTAAGAAGGTCAATTTTAGCTGTGTCCAGTTAGTGTAAGCCAAATCCAGAAGGAAAATTTTTAAGCTTAGATATTAGCATCTCAAAACAACAAGAGGCTTTTCAGCACCAGAAGAAAGATATAGGATGATGGGCTTCAAGCCAAAAAGGAACATATTAAAGAAACATTTGAATAGTTAACATCCTGCAATTCTCCCCCCCACACACCAATCCTGCAAAATTCTCAGAAGACGGTTTAACTGAAAAAAACAAAAAACAAACACAAAAAAAAACCCAGTAGCCATTCACAAAGAGCTTTCCTCTCCTCAAAATTTCTTGAAATCATGCCCCATTCTCTTCTTGTTTACTCCAGTTTTTGATAAAGAGATGGCCCTTCTCCTGGCTAAGGTTAACTCAAATCACACTCTGGATACCATCTTCTCTCTTCTCCAACAGACTGCCCCCATGATCATACCCTCATCCTCCCTTTCTAAACTTCAATCTTATCCCATCCTTATGCTCACAACTATGTTCAAATCTCCACCAATCCTTTGAAAATCCTTTCCTTATCCAACCAGTCCTTCAAATTATTGTATTCTCATTCTCGCATTCAGAGTCAAATTTCAGAAAAAACGTCACTTCTATATGGACATTTCCTTCCTTTTAATTCCTCAGATTAGGCAGCATGACACAGTGGGAAGATTGTTGGATTTGGCACCAGGAATTTGGATTCAAATCATGACTATCACTTTCCTTGATGGCTGACCTTGGGATAAGTCTTAACTACTTTAGAACTCAGTTTCTGCAACTGTAAAATGAAGGGGCTGGACTATATGACCTCTTAACTTTCTTCTAACTTCAAAACTGGGATCCTGTAATCAATACCTTTATATTTTGGCTTCCCACCTCATCACTCAACTGAAACTTTATTATTATTGTTGTTTGTTATTATTAATTATCTCAATAATTATTAATATTAGTATTAATTTCAATTGTCAAATTTACTCCAAATATACTTGAATTCATTGCCTTGACATTCTTGCTGTATATAATTTACATTAGTGTATCTATATATATATATATTGCATGTAGATAGTGCATATATATTTACATGTATAATATAATTTATGTGAAATTATCTATAATTACTTGATATAATTTTTATAGTAAGCACTACATAAATGCTATTATTATTATTATTATTATTAATTTTCAGGGGAGCTAGGTGGCACACTGGATAGAGTGCCAGGCCTGTAGTCAAGAAGATTCATTTTCTTGAATGCAAATCTGGCCTCAGATACTTCCTAGCTATATAATCTTGATAAGTCACTTAACCCTATTGCTTCAGTTTACAATTCTGTAAAATGAGCTGGAAGAAGAAATGGCCTACCACTCCAGTATCTCTGCCAAGAAAACCCCAAATAGGATCATGAAGAGTCAGATATGACTGGGGGAAAAAAAAAGAACAAGCAGTTTTCATGTTGAACTGAATATGATACAGTCTATGAAAGAAAAATCAGAGTACTATATGAATGTAAGGAGTTATTAGCAGGTAAAACTTAGTACAAAGCTTCATCCTAGCCAATTAAGTAGCCTAATGCTGTTCAGTAACTGCTGTAATTACCCTACTCCTATATTCCCACAGCACCTGATTTGGCCTTGCCCTGACTTGTTAAACTATTCCCCAGTGCAATGCCAATGATTGTTCTTTCCAATGTTCTGATGGTGAATTCTGGCTTGGGTGAGAAGTAGGCCATCCTTGCTGATAAAAGATGACATGCCTTGGGACAGGGTTGATGTCCTGGTGGGATGAAATAAGCCAATGACCCTGAGGAAACAGGGTCTAAGCAGCTCTAAAATTCCAAATGAGTCTATGAAAGTCTTCGTGGCATACAATTTTAGTGCTAGGAAAGACTTTTTAAAGTTTCATAAAACTTATGAATGACTCATCCAAGCTCCTTTCACAGTCTAGTGAAGGCTATGTTATAAACCCTTTCTCAAAATAGTGTTTTTAAAAGGCATTAAAAATCCATGGGATTATAAAAGAAATCAATTATAGTGAAATAGTTATCAAAAAAAATTTTAATTCACAGATCTCAGGTTAAAGAATCCAGATTCTACTGCAACTCTTATTGTACAAATGGTTAGGACAGTGTGACATAGACCATGTTGATTACAGCAGCTAGCACCTGTATGTTTTTGTTCAGTCACATTTAACTCTTTATGACTCCATTTGGTGTTTTCTTGGCAAAAACACTGGAGTGGTTTACCATTTCCTTCTCTGGCTCATTTTACAGATAAGGAAACTGAGGAAAACAGGGTAAACTGATTTGCCCAGATTCACACAGCTAGTAAAGTGTCTGAGGGTCAAGTTTGAACTCCGGAAGTGAGTCTTTTCATGACTTCAGGCCTAGCACTCTGCAGTATGGCGCCACCTCGATGCCCAAGAAGCTGGATCCTCCTGAGGCTAGGTCCTGTGCTCTCTGCATTGTGGCACCACCTAGCTGCCCTGGATGTCTATATTCCTACAGTATTCCCAATAGTCCATATTAATAGATTAATTTAGAAAATATAATCCTTACAACAACTCTATGGGATGTAAGGCTAGTAATAATCTTACTTTACAGATGATAAAATTGCGAAAGTTTAAACAGGTGGACTGCATGAGAATTATGAGCTTAAAAAACCGGTTCTGATCAAATCTGCTCTAGCAGTGAATGGGTGAAAGGTTCTGTGCTGTGAAACAAGCTGAAAACTTATTTGGCTTTGAGGCTTCTTCAGATGAAACAAGTTTAGAAGGTCGCAGGTGCCCCCCCCAAAAAAAAAATCTGACTCAAAACAAGGCCAAGATAAATCAGTAGCAAATGTCTCCAGGTATTTCAATATGTTCAAACAGAAAGCTAGGACCACAGTGAAAAGCATCAAATAATCCTTGAATAGTTTAGATAAGGCTAAGAACTCATATAATTAATCCTGGAAGAGAAAAACTACCAAATGATTTGTACTCAGAAATTAAGAAACCCATAGCTAAGCATTAGAAGCCTAGCTCCTTTTCTCTCATCTCTTGGCACTGGAGGCAGCAAGGCGGAAAGAGGGGTACTTGGTATTGGGAAAACCTGAGTTCAAATCCAGATCCAGACATGTGTTGATTGTGTGACCCTGGGCAAGTCACATTTAAAAACAAAAGAACAGCAACAACTAAAACCCTCTGCCTCAGTTTTCAGAATAACAAGTGCACCTACCTCCCAATGCTATGGGGATCAAATGAGATAATATTTGTAAAATGCTTGGCACATTTTATTTATTAATACCTGTTCTTTTCCATTCCTATCTCCTAAGAACCCAGAACTGCCCACCATCCACTGGCCCTGGAGTCTCACCACTCACCTTGATTTTCCTATGGTTGCTTAGCTCAAAAAACAATATAGTTTCTCGACATTCTTTAAAATCTTAGGCTGAATCCAAAATCCCATCACTAAGGCCCTTCCCCACCTCCACCACGACAAAAGTTGATGCTGTTCATTGTGTTCCCCAATACAAAGGCTCAGCTGGGCTTATTCTGCCCCTGAACATGCCAACAGCCCCCCAGTATGTCTGCAGTTCTGGACTGTAAACAAAAGCCAGCTTGTGGACCCACAGTGAAGACATTACTAAGGTCAGAACTCAGCCCTCCCTGCCACCCTTCC
>JAJPUD010003840.1:199355-225208 GCA_023553655.1 Myrmecobius fasciatus | reverse complement strand
AAGATAGTGTTTAGATTCTTTTTTTCATCATGGCTTTCAGGAAGTCCAATAATCCTTAGATTGTCTCTCCTAGATCTATTTTCCAAGTCAGTTGTTTTTCCTAGGAGATATTTCATATTTTCTTCTAATTTTTCATTTTTTTGTTTTTGTTTGACTGATTCTTCAAGTCTTAGTGAGTCATTCACTTGCATTTGTTCAATTCTTATTTTTAAAGTGTTGTTTTCTTCAGTTACCTTTTTAAGCTCCTTTTGTAACTGGCCAATTCGTTCCTTGCACTCTTTTTCCACTTCACTAATTTTATTTTTTAATAAATTGGTGTCTTTTTCATATCTCTTTTGCAGGGCATCATATCCTTCTTGCACTGATTTCAGTTTATTTTCCCATTTATCCTCCAGCTCTCTTTTGAGGTTCTTTATGCAGTCTTCCAGAAAGGCCTTTTGAAAAGGGGACCAGTGATGGTCCTGGCTGATGTTCTCTGGATTTTTGTCTAAAGGAACCTCTGGCTCTGGGGTCGTTTCTTTGCCTTGATAAAAGCTGTCTATGGTGAGAGCTCTCTTTTGCTTCTTCATCATATTTTTTTTTTTTTAGACAGTGTGGATATCTCTTTAAGGTAGGGAAAAAAAAAGCGGCGGCTGCAAAAAGCTTTGCCCTGGGGCACTTTGGCGAGTTGACTTAAGGTGTTGGGCCGGTGGGGGCTAGGACTAAGTCCGAATTACTCCTTAAACAAGGCAAGTCTGCCAGAACACCTGCCCCCAATCAGGGCAGAGAGTCCCGAGTGCCTCATATAAACTCCAGGTGTTTGGAATTTGGAGTTTGGAGTTTGGAATTTCTTCCACGATGAGCTGAGCTGAGTCCCACCCTCACTTCCGGCCTGCGAAGTTGTCGTCTATTTATCTCTCTGTCTGAGTCCGACTAACCTGATATGAAGTTATCCAGAGAGCTGTGCCCAAATATTTCTGAGTTCGTTGACTTGAAGATCAGTTCGGAGGCTTATTTTATTGTTGATTTGAGAGAAGATCGGAGGAGAGGCAGAAAGTCACCTTTTCACTCCGCCATCTTGGCTCCGCCCCCCCAACCATAAACTTTTAACCTAGGAACTACCTGATGATTATCCCATACTTTTCAATCTTGGTACTCAAGGAGAAATATATAACTTTGCATATGTTAGGCTTGGAAATCAAACTTTTGAAAGGATAAATGTGAAGGTGAACATGACTATCAAAAATTGAAGCTTATGGGAACCTATATCAAGATATGAGATGGCCTCTCTGAGTAACCTGGGAACAAAAGGTCTTGGTTTTGTGTGCAGGTTGATAAAAGGCAGATGTTTCTAATTTAAAATGAGAACGACAGCAGCTGGCTATCTCCTTCAAAAAGATTTTCTTAAAACCCTCCACTATCTGGCTCCAATTTACCTTTCAGCCTTATTTTCATATTCTTTCCTTGTATACTCACCATTTCCTGTGAAACTGAAAAACTGCATCGTTCCCAAATTCAATTTTCCACCTCTAGAATGCTTTCATGCATTCATGCAAGCCATTCCTGTGCCAAAAATGCTTCCTCATACATTCATGCAAGCCATTCCTATGCCAGAATATACTTCCTTCACCTATTTCCCAAAATACATTTTTTTCAAGGCTCAAGTCAGATGCCACCTCTTCACTAATGTTCCAAAAGTATCCTTGCAATAAATTCTAAGTTTTTCCCAGAAGGAACTGTTTTCGTTTTGTTTTTGCATCTCTAATACCTAGGACTATGCATTGTACGTAATAGATATTTGATAACACTTCTGAATTTTCTGAATTAAATTCTTTTCTCTATGTGGGCAAGTTTTATCATTGTATTACCTCCCATCTCAATATCACCATCTTCTGCCTCCAATCCACATATATACCTCTTTGCTTTGTAGTCAAGTAGGTTTCAAAACCCTTGTGCATCATGACTTTCCTCATTGTTGTTTCAATATATGAAGGTGTGGCATAAAAAATTAAATGGTAAATTTGGAGGGGTTTTGCAGAAGCTGCACCTAACATAAAGGACAACAGATGACAGAAAAAATTTAGAAATCTAGAAATACATAAAATATGTGTGTAGTATTACATAATATCAACATATTTTATCTTTTAGTACCATAATAATTTAGATTTCTTCTCTGGTAAGAAGGGAGAGCTAAAAATATTACGTAGATTTTCCAGATTGCAAATGTGCCACATGCTTAATCCCTGTGATGTGGAAGGGATGACTGTAGTATGAGAGGGAACAAAGAGAGTACTATAGGTAAGCTATGAGTAGCCCAAGTAGAAATTTACATTTTGATTTTAGATTAAAATGGGACTTTCTAGAGCTCTCACTATTGTGAGGCAAAGAAAGAAAAAGAACATCTCAAATGAAGATCATAGGAATTTAAGAGTTGGAAATAAGATTAATTTAAAGTTAATTTACATTAATTAGCTCTTTTAACCAAAAATTATAATTGTGTGGGAAATAACATATTACATACCCTTAACTCAATTATCTATGTGTCTGCACATGCTTATAACCTAGGTACTACCTGATGGTAACCCCATACTTTGCAGTCTTAGTTCTTAAGAAGAAATACATAACTTTATGAGTGCTAAGCTTGAAAGTTAAACTTTTGCATGGATAAAAGTGAAGGCTCATCTAGTTTAATGAATTATTTTTCAGAGAAAAAAAAAACTGAATCCCAGAAAAAAAAAATGATTTGTCTGTGCAACCATAAGTAGTCCAAAGTTGCTATTAGTCCTCATCCTATTCATTATCATCTTCATCATCGTAATAATAAAAATGATACTTTAACATTTACAAGATATTTGGATTTTTTCCATTTATTTCCTACATTATTTCATTTGAAACAACGGCTCCATAAGGTAAATCTCAGTCTCAAAGATATTTAAAATAATTTGTTAACTTATAACTGGAAGAATAGGGATTCCAACCTAAAACTCTTGTCTGCTAGAATGATGTTTCACCTCCTACTTCAAGTTGTGGGAGTCCCCAGGGTCATAATTATGAAGATAATAACATTGGCCTGCCCAACTTCACACTCCACACAGAAATCACCTCTACAACATTTTTGGTTTACCTTCACTCTCATGAGTCATATAGATTTTTTTGTGTTAAATATATTATGCTTTATCACATTGTATTCTCACAATTATCCTGTGATTTAAGTGATACAAATCTTATATTTTGGGGGGAGGAGGGAGGTAATTGAGGTTAATTATTTTACCACCAGGTATTCTAGTCTGTCAGAATGATAATTTGAGAGGATCTGGGACTACAAGAGAGCTTAAAGATCAGGTAGTTTAATCCTTTCATTTTATAGATGAGAAGTAAAAGTCTAGGGTACCTTGCTAGAGTTCACACATACAGCAAATAGCAGAGCCAATATTTAGACCCAATTCTTATAGTTATCCAGTTTTCTTTACCCAGCATAAAGTTCATCTCTGGAGCTGTCAGATTTCCACGTCTGTCCTGTGAAAGGTGTTTTTACTCCAGTAACTTTTACAAATAAAGCTGTTTCCTCCCCAAATGAGATGGAAAGGAAATAAGGTGAGTCTGTCCAATTCAGTGGGCAGATGACCTCATTTGTATCTCCACCTAGGAAGGAAGGAAGAGACTTGAGGAAAAAACCTGGACCTTTGCCTGGAAATGTTAACTCAGATCTCTCCTTCTGGATTTGCGCCTTCTTTAATGCATATAATCCTCAACAGCTTTCTGGCTTCCAGCTTCAGATAGAGGTCAGATATACAGCTGGTGACTTTCCCAGATCTGATTATATAAAATAGAGATTTGTCACAAAGCTTCAGATTTCAAAGTATGCAAACTCCAAAAGTTGGGGGTGTTTCATTAAGACAACTCTACAACATCATATGGACAACCAGGTAGCAGAGTGGAAAGAGTTCTGACCTCAGATCTTTAATGCCCTGGGCAGGTCGCTTAACACTGATTGCCTCTGTTTCCTCATCTGTAAAATGAACTGGAGAAGGAAATGGAAAACCACTCCAGTATTTTTGCCAATATAATCCCAAGTGGGGTTACAAAGAATAGTGCAGAATTGAAAATGACTGAACAATAATAACAAGCAATTAATCATTCCATCAACAAGTATTTTCTATTCCTTTTCAGGATATTCTATTTCCCATTCAGGAAGATGGTAGGAAATAGAGATTAGGGCTCCTAATATCCAAGATGATCTATTGAAAGTCTAGGGGACTGGGAAGACACTGAGAAATATATAGGGGATAGGAGAAGCAGAGTTAAAGGTGTTTAAGTCTCAAGACTTTATATAGGTTTATATAAGTATGGTTTTATTCTCTTGTATGAACTTGAGAAAATTCTTTAACTTTTTTGAAACTTGGTTTCATCTCATGTACAAAGTAAGAGTTTGAAATAGCCTATAAGACTGTAGGATAATAGAGTTAAATGGTTAAAAATTGGCCCAAAAGCTAGATACAAAAAAAAGTTTTTAATGCTTCACTGTCAATATGGCAGGAGAGCTCCAATGGAATCCCTGAGGGATCTAGGTGTGGCTTTGTCCTGTTTAGCATTTTTATCAATGATTTTGATAATAATATACATGACATGCTTATCAAATATGTAGATGGCACAAACTAGGAGAAGATAGCTAACATAACAGATTTCAGATTCAGGAACAAAAAAGATTTATATGTAATAGAGCATTGTGGTAAACCTAATAAGATAAAAATCAATAGAGAAAAATGTAAAGTTTTACAGTTGGGCACAATTAACTTCATGAGTATAAGACAAAGGAGGCATGGTAAACACCTTGAAAGTGGGCATTGATTCATTTGGGGGGGTCTTTTCTCCCATTGTCTGCAATAGTATCTGAAACAAAGGACATAATAAATATTCTTTTATTGTTATGTAAAAAATCCAAGGATGTTAGTGGACTTTGAACTCAACATGAATCATCAGTTTAAAGTAAGCAGACCAAAAGAAATTATTTAAAATTTGGACTGCATTAAGAGAAGAGATAGCTTCCAGAAATAAAGAGGTGATACTCTATTTCATCATCATCAAATCTCATTTAAAGTAGCATCTTAAGATCTAGGCATCACAGATTAATAAAGACATCAATTAAATGGAAGGTCCCCTGATCCATAGTTTGGTAAATGCAGGATTTTTGTGAATCAGAATTTAATCTCTACCTGAATTTAGTTATAAAATGTTTAACATTTCTTTATGAAATTATGATTCTGTTTAGCCAAGTTTATTCAACAGTTATGACACTGAAGGAAGCATGAGATTATAAATCTGTCTTTTTAAAATTTTATAGCCTAAAAGAATGTATAGGGTTGCAATATATGAGTAATATTTTCTGTCATTGATATAATTTTGTCTATTAAAATATATATTAAAGCCTCTTGAGAATCTTAATTTTTGTTGAGGATTACTTTTTTCCCTGATGGTCAAATCTGTGCTCAAGCATGATAAACCTAGATTTTTGAGAGGGGAGAGGAGAAAAGGAGAGACAGACAGAGACAGACAGACAGACAGACAGAGGGAAAAGCACACACACACAGAGGGAAAGACAGAGAGACAGAGAGAGACAGGATCCCCAGAGGAAGTTAACCAAGATTGTGAAAGATCTTGAATTTAAGTAATGAGGATCAATTGAAAGAATTGGGATGTTCAGTTTGGAGTCAAAAAGACCCAAATAGCACATGATAGTTGTCAAGTATTTGAAGGGAAGTGATGTGGAAGAAGGTTTAGATTTGGCCTGTTTGGTCCCAGGTTACAGAAGAAAGAGCAATGAATGGGTGGGAATTTCAAAGCAACAATTTTTGGCTGAACTTTAAGAAAAACTTCCTAACAATCAGAGTTTGTCAGAAAGGGAATGAGTGGGATCCTCTTTCCTAGATACCTTCAAGTAGATCCTGGGATATGTAGTAGGCATTCTTTTGTTATATAGGTTAGACTGAATGACCATTGTAGTCCCTTCTAAGTCTCACATTCTGTGATTCTATGAGGATTATGAAATTATCTTTAGGGTCCCTTGTGAAGGAGAATATTATGAGTCTAAGAGGTAACATAGTACAGTGGAAAAGTATTGAATTTGGATCGAGGGGACTCCAGCTCTAGTAAATACAATCTGTGATATTGAAAAAAACTCCACCCTTTCTTAGGCTTGAATTTTTCCTATCTACAAAAAAAGAAGTATTTGAATTGAATGATCTTTAAAGTCCTTTCTTGTCCTAAAATTATGATCCAGTGATTCTGGAAAAGGGGGTAAGAACAGAGAATGATCTAAGAACATTCTCCCTCTTGTTTTAGGAACCTCCTCCCTTTTGTTCTATGAACCTAGAGATAAATGTAGGAGAAAGTAGTGACTACACATTGGTAAAGCATGTCTGGAATATGAATCCAAGGGGCAACTTTAGTATCACAGCATTGGAAATGACTTTGGGGGCCATCTATTCTAGCCCTCTGTCAAAGACAGAGATCTCCTGATAAGGGATCATTGAACTTCTGCTGCCCTAAGAAAATTCATCACCAGAGTTGGCCAGCTAATGGGGTAATGGGGTCTCTACATCTTGAAAGGATCTTAGAGATCATCTAATCTAACCTCATCATTTGACATATGAGGAAACCGAGGCTCAGAGAAGGTCCCAAGGTTAGTAAGCATCAGAATCAAAATTTAAGGTCTCCAATTCCAAATTTAATTCTCTTTATATTCAATACATTTGATTTCCTCCCCTTCCTAGCCTTCAATTCAGGCTTTAGCTGGTTTCATTTGAATTGTGAGCTGGGTATGGAGAGAATTATTTATCTGTTTCCTATTGTGCATTGGTCCCCCACCACATGGCCCTCTCATCTCCTCCTTGTTCTGTGCTGTCCTGGCTCCACAGGCCCCATTAAGTTTTAATTTACCCATCTTCACACTCACTGGCATCATGTTTTATGAGAGCATTATCCTGAGATGAAGGCTTGTAAAACAGAGGGTTTTGAAGTAAAAATAAAAGAATACTCCGACCTAATATGCCTGCCAAAATGGGATTTAAAACCCGTTTCACAGCAAGCTGTATGCTATTGTGAATGTTACTGCAATTGGTATTTATCCTGGACTTAACTCACAGCTCCAGCCTAGGGCTGGGACTGAGGGGAGGGAATCAGACTCTTCCCAGATTTGTGAATATTTGGGTGAGTTCTGGAAACCCATCTTGCCAGCTGCAGCTGGAGTTGGATAACCTTCCCAAAGCTGGGCACATCACCAAATTTAAGGCAGCCAGATCAAGCTTCCAGGGGCTCATACCTCTCCTACTGCACTTCCCACTGTGCAGAGCCCACTCCCAAACCTGAGCAAGTGCAAAGAGTGTTGACCATCCCAAAGAGATATGAAAGTCTCCCCTTTTCCCTAGCACTTTCCTTTCCCTCAGGCACACACGGATCCTGGCATCTATTGACTGGCCATGGTTCCATTTTCCCCATTTGACTCTTTCCTTCCACCAGAAGGGGATAGGATCACAGATTTCAAATATTTGAAAGGCCATCAAGCGTAAGAATGATTTAACTTGTTCTGCTCAGTCTAAACAGCAGAATGAATGTTTATAGACAGGCAGAATTTGGCCAGATATCTGGAAAAATCTACCATAAAGCTAGCATTCTTCTAATGAATGGGTTATCATGGAAATTAATGAGTTTTGTGTTACTAGATATGTTGCAGTAGCAAGATAGTGAATGGAGATACATGGTAGGGGGTATATTGCAAAGGCTATTCATGCTTGGGGGAGAATTATACATGGAGGAGTTCTGAGATCCTTTGTGGAGCTAAGATTCTACGAGTCTAAGACTGTCCCTCTCAAGGATAATCTGTCAGTATTTTGCTGATAACAAGGGGAGGCTAATTAACCATTGGATATCCTCCAGTTATTCTTTTCTTATTTTGGACTTGTCCTGAATCACTAAATTTTGTCTTCTGGCATCCCATAGGTCTGTTTTTTTGTCTTACCTTCCAGACCTTATTCTCTACCAGATGTTTTCAGGACATGCTAGGGCCCTGTTTTCAGCTCAGTCAGATCACAGATCTTAAAGATGAACACCTTCCCTCCTTTGCAAAGTTTCCCTTTCCAGCATTAGCATTTTAAAAGAGAACATATGGAAGGGGAGAGCTAGGTGGCATAGTGGATAGGGCACTCTGCTGGAGTCAGGAGGATCTGAATTCAAATCCAGCTCCCGACACTTACTAGCTGTGCAACCCTAGGCAGATTGCTTAACCCTGATTGCTTAAAAAAATAAACAAATAAAATTTTTTTATAAAGACATATGGAAGAGAGCAGTATTTGACACTTAAGAATTAGTCTGTAATGACATTTTAGGCTCTGGAATTCCTGAGGAAAGAAATGTTGTGGAGGGGAGGTAAGAGGGAATTTATGGAAGTGAGATGGAATGATATTGGAAAGAGCTCTGAAATTGAAGTTATTCATTCAAGTTCTGACTCTGCTACATGAGACAGCTACATGGCACAGTAGATAAAGCCCTGGTCTTGGAATCAGGAAGAACTGAGTCCAAATTCAGCTTTAGTCATTTATTCGCTGTGTGACTTTGGATAAGTCACTTTATCGGCTTGCCTCCATTTTCTGTATATGTGTCACAGTGTGTGAATGTCACTAGGTATGACTGTGTGCCACCATCTAGCATTGATCATAGGTGCCATGGGGTCTAAGCTTGTGTGTGACTGTGTGAGCCATCAGACCTGCAAGTGTCAGTGAGTCTGTGTGTCATGGTGTGTGGTTGTGTACTGGATGTTTTGCAGCTATCACTTTGTGACTATATTGTGCCTGTGTACCAGCATTCTCAGTTTTGCTAACTCAGTAGCATCCCAAAAAGAGCCGTGGAGCGGGGACTGTCATGGAGTGCAAGGAACTAAAGACAGAGGTGGTGGTTCATGGGGAAATGAGTAAGGAAAGGAGTAAGGTGGGTCATGGGGGAAAAAAAGAAGGGAAGAAAGGTTCACTTTCTACCTAAGTACGAATTAGAGGGATGGGCATCAGCAGTACCTGTAATAAGAATGAGAATAGTATCTACCTCCCAGAATTGTTGTGAGGCTGAAATGAAATATTTGTAAAGCACTGTGTCTGGCACATAATAGGGGCTGTAGGAATGCTAGCTATAATGATGACTATTTTTATTATGACTCTATGATGTTGATCATTTAATTTTTTTAGACCTCAGTTCCTTCACATGTAAATTCAGGAAGCTAGACCAGATGTCCACAGAGGTCCCTTCCAGCTGTAGATGTGATCCTGGGATCTTCTCATCTTGCCTAAACATCCGAGAGGTTCTCTTTGTGCCCAGCCCTGCCCTTTAACAGGCTACATCTTCTCAGCTTCCAGGCTGCAGTGTCTCTGTCCAAGGTCCTGACCACTGGCATTTCTGAGTAACAAGCATCCTCCTGGCACTGTTCTGACCTCTTCTCGGCTTTCTCTCCCTGTTTTCCGGTAGCAAATCTGTCTTAGGAGGATTTCTGATTCTTGAGCTACCCAGGCAGGGGGGGTTATTTTGGGGGGGAGGCAGAAGCCAGTCCTTTTGTTTACCATCTTGTCTTCCTAACAAGGCTGCTTGCTGTCTCTGCTCTGGTGTCAACTTCTTTGTACAAGTCACCACACAGGAGACTGCTGATTCCTCGATGTGTGTGTCTAGCTGAATGCATCACAGGGCTTATTTGGATGTCACTGGGTATGTCTGTGTGCCATGATCTAGGGCTGATCACACATGTGTACCCCTGCGTATGATTGTGTGAGCCACTGGACCCGCGAGTGTCAGTGTGTCTGTGTGCCAGGGCATGTCGTTGTGGGCACAACCATGGCTGGGTGTGCCAGTGTGTGTCACTATTAGTGTACAATGATGAGCACCATTGTGGACCTATGCCAGTGTCTGTGTGCCAGGGTATGTGGTTGTGTGCACAACCATGGCTAGGTGTGCCAGTTTGTGTCACTGTTAGTGTACAATGATGAGCACCATTGTGGACCTATGTCAGTGTCTGTGTTGGTAGGCACTTGACTGTTCCCATGTGCCTCTGTCTTTGTGATTGCCGCTGAAGTGACTCATTACTATATGATAGTGTATTTGCATGTCCCTATTTGATATATGTGTGTATACATATATATATGTATATATATATACACATATATATATATATATACAGGCAAGCAAATATATACATATATACAAATATATACATATTTATCACTTTGTGCCTATATTGTGGCTGTGTGTGGCTTTTTTTAATTCTGTGTCACTGAATATATTTGCTATCAGTTAATTTAGTATATGTGTGTCAGTGTATGTGGTCAGTATTCTAGAGAGGGACATTCCATCTGTGCATGTCCTTGCCTGTGTGTGCACGTGTGCTGACTGTAGGGGACTCTGTGGGTGTATGTCACTTGGTCCCTGTGTTTATCTCTGGGGATGTGTCTGTGTCTCTCTGTATATTTGTGTACAGTGTCTATAGGAGTTTACCTCGGTGGGCTGGGCTGTGCAGAGCCTCTTGGATGTTGCCAAATGGCACTGGCACATATGTCAGTGATTCCTGCTTTGGCTCGACAGGACCAGCCTTGTTAGTCTGCAGCACCATTTGGTGAGGCTGAGGATTACACAGCTAGGATTACCTGCCAGGTTTGGCAGGGACTGCAGACATATCTCTCTGGTGGCTCTACATGCGAAGGGACCAGTAACAGCATGATGGGGATCTCTTCTCAGCCTGGGCCCCATGGCCAGGGCTTTAGTATTGAGCCAGTAGAGGTTTCTTTTCTGCACTCTCTGTGGACCTCCTATCCACATCTATCCTTGTGGCTAACTCGGTAGCATCCCAAAAAGAGGCATAGAGGGGGGAAGGTCATAAGGTGCAATGGGCCAAGGACAGAGCTGGTGGTTCACGGGGAAAGGAGTGAGGGAAGAAGGGAAGAAAGCTTAATTTCTTCCTTTGAGGAACTCTCAAGATAGCAGCCTCACACAGAATAAGGGTCACATAGTCCATTGTGAAAGAATGGAGCTTAGAGAGCTACCTAAGTCTGAATTAGAGGGACGGGCATCAGAAGTACCAGTAATAGGAACTTCCCTTCATAATATGACTTTAAGGCAGAGATCTTTAACATGTTGTGTGCCATGTGTGTCTCTTTGTAAGTAGGAGAATATGAGAAAGGGCCTTTGGACCCTTTCTTAGAATACATTTTTTTTAAATTAATAGTTGAAGGAAATGCTGAATTTCAGTTAGAGAAGGGGTTCTTAACTTGGGTCTAGAGACTCCCAAAGTATTTATGAATAATTTTCAAGGAACCTGAAAACTTGGACAGGAAAAATGACACTAAAATTTCAATATAATTGGTTCCCTCTATAATCCTATGTATTTTGTTTTATGCATTTAAAAGCATTATTCTTAAAAAGAATTAATAAGATTGCTAGATTGCCAAGGGGGGTATCAATGACACAAAACATTCAGCACCCTAATATAGAGGCTAGTAAAAATAAATGAATGATTGAATGAAAGAACAAATTAAATCAAGAAGAGGGGAGCTATAGAGAGAGAACTAGAGGAAGGAGGGAAGAGAGAAAGAGCATAAGGGGGAAATATATGTATGTATGTATGTGCATAAGCATATGCATATAAAATTTAAAAATATAATATATACTTACATATTTTTTTCTTATTCAAGTTCATAGACCTCTGAAATCTACTCCCTTTTGGGGGTTTGTGGACTTCAGGTTAAGGACCCCTGCTATAAGATGTAAAAAGTATTTCCTCAGAATAATTCTTTGAGCTAGCACAAATATCTCCATTTGTATGAATGGAGAAACTGAGGTTCTGAGAAGGTAAGAGAGGTGTCTGGCTAATAAATGTCAAAAAAAAGGGTTTAAGTTTAGTCATCCCCTTACTTCATGTCTACTTGCATATTTTTTTGGTCTAGGCATCTTCTTTTCTAGAGATTTACACAGGGATCTGTCCCAAACCAAGATGATATGAGCCAGAAGCTTCCTTCTTCCACTCTTTCATGTGTGATATGGATTAGTGACTATGTTAAGACCATAGGATTTCAGAGCTGAATAGGGCTTTAAGATTCAACTTCAACTCACTCATTTTAGAACTTAATAGAATTGAATCCTAGAGAAGAGGAAGACATATACAAGTTTATTTAGAGGGTCCCAGTTTGAGCTGTAATCAGAGCTCAAATCTCATGACTCAATGCAAACACTTTCCGTCACATTGTTCTGCCTCACCCCTAGGGTGCACCTATATCTCTGAAAGGAAATATCCTACTTCCCACCCCACTCCCAATGTTTATACCATGGATACAAATATATTAAAGATGAGAAGAGAGGGAACAAGACAGTGAGAATGCCAGGAAGGTACTTACTGTGCCTCCCTAAAATCCTTGGCTATCTATCCCTCAAAAAGAGTGGAACTCAAATCAAATGCTTCCATTCCTCCAGGAAGCCTTCTCTGATTTCCCTCTCCCTCCCTAGTTTTTAATGCCCTTCCTCCTCAAGTGTCACATACTTTGTTTTCTAAGATAATTGCAGTGTCATATAACAATGTGTATTATAATTATCTACATTAAATGCCAAACCTATTAGACTATAAGTTCCGAGAGGTCAAGGATTATTTATCTAAAACTTGTTTATTGATGACCTGTGCAGAGTGAGAAACTGGTAAATATTTGTTGAATAAATGGATGAGTAAATGAGTGAATAAATTAATGGAACACTGAGAAGTGATGGGGAACAAATGAGGAAACAGGTTCAGAGAAAGAGAACCATTGAAGAAGAGAATTGGTTGAGATATAAACTGGATTCACACTTTAAGACAATGATATACTCTAAGACAATGATATTTTTAAATGTATTTAATTTTTAATTTATGGAATAAATTAAATAAAACAAAACAAAAAATATATAACCTAGTATAATAAAAAAGATGATTGCATATGAAGCTACAAATCTATTATGTACAATTTGCTATTCCTTCCAAATATATAAGAAATTATCATGTAATTTTCTTCTTCTTTGCTTTTTTTCTCTCTCTTCTCCCCAACCTCGTCCTAGAGGCGGCTACTATTAGGCACACATAAATACAGAAATATAAAATTATTCTAGACATACTTCTATTTATCAGTACTTGATAATTTTATTGATAAAATGGTGTAGTGGAAAAAGCACCATCAGAATAAATCTGTGTTGATACTAATTTTATTAGCCGTGTGACCATGGGCAAGTAAGGTATAGAGAACTGGACCTAAGTTCAAATTCTGCTTCAGAGAGTTATTAAATGTGTGACCCTAAGCAAGTCATTTAACTGATTTTTTGCCTGAGTTTGTTCATCTGTAAAACCAGGACAATAACATTGCTTATTTCTCAGGATTATTGTGAGGATCAAATGAGATAATATTTGTAAAGCACTTAGCACAGGATCTAGCAAATAAAAAATGAATACGTGCTTATTTCCATTCCTTAATTTCTCTGAGCTTCCATTCCTCCTCTGCAAAAAGGGCATAGCAGTGCCTATAGTATCCACCTACCTCCTTGTCTTTGTGAGGCTCAAACAAGGCATGCGAATGAAGGCAAACCTAAAAGCACTTCATAAATGTCGACTATTATTATCATTATAGGATCAAATGGGACCAAGCATGCCAAGCTCTTTTTAATCTTGTTTAAGCACTTTAAATGTCAGCTATTACTGTAATGATTACTGAGGTCACCAAAGTCCAAACTGCATAGAGCTGAGTTCTTCCAGGCTGAGATTTTGAATCTTTTAGGATTAGTATATGGGAGTGAGGGAGGATCAATGAAGAGGAAGGCTTTGAAATAGCATTGCTTCTCTACCTACAAGGTGATGTTATGACATGCAAGTGAATTGGATTTAAGTGAGGAAGGGCTGTGCAAGGTCACCTGCCCTCCAGAGCCATCCAGGTCCAGTGACATCACCTAGTGAAGCCATGGTAACAAACAGCAATAACATCTTCCTTACCCAGCATGACTTTGTCCTTTGGAGAACTTACAGGTATTTTACGAGTACTATCCAGTTGGCTATCCCTTGAGACAAGTGGGAGGCAGCTAAGTATGAAAATATAATCCACTTTTTCCATTTCTTTTAAATCTCTGGATAGGAAGTCCACAGGTAGCCCCAAAGAGAAGCCTCTGTTGGCTCAATACTTTCCTTTTAAATGCATTCAGGGTGCTTAGCTTGCTATAAAAATAGGAATCTTGCCCTTTTATCTCATTTCCCCCTAAATATAGCTTGGGGAATTTTCTGAAGATATTATCAGAGAGCCAGAATATCAAATTAAGAAGGGGAAGATGGAGGTGGTGAGAAAAGAGGTAATAACTAAGAGAGGTGAGGGGAATCTATTTCATTCTGTAACTTCCACCTTCAAATTCTGCTCATTCATCCCTTTTAGGGAGCTTAATAGAGAACCATAAAATCTGAGAGTTGGAAAGAGCCTAAATTGGTCACTTAGCTCTGCTTCTCACTCAGGCCAGGCTACTTTTAGCCATGGTTATTAAGCACTGATATTTATATAGTTGTTTTGTAATCTTATATGTTCTTCCCAGCAGTTCTGTGAGGGAAACATGGTTGGTCAGTACTACCACAAGTCCATCCCAACTCCTGTCCAACCTTCAAGGGATTTTCCCAAAGTTCAAGTCCAATTATGTCATTCCATATTTAATAAACTCTAGGGAGTGCCTATCATTCCCAGGATTAAATAGAAAATTCTCTAATTGGCATTCAAAGTCTTTTTGAACTAGAGATTCACTCCCTTTCCAGTCTTCTTATACCTTACACTCCCACTTCTACCCAATATATGCTCTTTGATCTAGTGACACCATATTGTGTGTGTGTGTGTGTGTGTGTAGCTTGTTTGTTCAATAGGAGCTAGATGAAACAGTTGATAGAATTTCAGATCTAGAATCTGCAAAACTTGAATTCAAATATCACTTCTGTTTCATCTGCAAAATGGAATATAATAGCACCCACTTCCCTGAGTTGTCATAAGGATCAAATGAGATAATACTTGTAAAGCACATAGTAAGTGATAGACAAATACTTATTCACTTATTAACTGACTGAACTGCCATTGTCTCATTCCCAGTCCCTGTCTTTCACGTTTCAAAACTCATGCATGATCCTGATTCTGATATCATCGTCTCTCTATCCTCTCTCTGTGTCAGTTCAGGAGGTTGAAAGGGTAGTTTTTCAGAATGACAAGGATACTGATCAAATGATTAGACAGAATACTGTTCCATTTATATTACTCTCCATCACTGGGTTTGTCATAAAGATCAAAAGATGCAATGTATGGGATTGTAAAGAAAGATAATCCCCTATATAGAAATATCTAGAAGATATTGTGGGTTCAGCTCCAGACTACTGCAATAAAAAGAATATTAAAATAAAATGAGTCACACAATTTTTTCCCAGTATGTATAAAGTTGTATTTATAATATATTCTGGTCTATTAAATATTCAATAGTATAATGTCTTTTTAAAAAGTACATACTTTAAAAATACCTTATTGCAAAAAAAAATGGTAACCATCTGAACCTTCAATGAGTTATAATCTTTTTCCTAGCAGAAGGTCCTATCTCAAAATTGGTAACTGCTGACTGATCAGGGTGATGATTGTTGAAGGCTATGGCAATTTCTTAAAATAGGAAAGCAATGAAGTTTGCCAAATCAATTTTCTCTTCTTTTTATTTGAACACTAAGAGGCCATTCTAGGGTTATTAATTGGCTTAATTCCAATATTGTTTTGCTTCACAGAATAGAGAGGCTTGAGGAGGGGAAGAGATGGGGAACAGTTGATTAGTAGAGCACTCAGAGTACAGACAACATTTATCAAATAAGTTTGCTGTCTTGTATAGGTGTACTTTGTGGCACCTCAAAACAATAGTAATATTAAAGATATCTGAGGGGACGGAGCCAAGATGGCGAACTGCAGACAGCTCATGGGTAGGCCGAGCAAACCCAAACTAATTTACTTATTTAGTGCCATACCAATCAAACTCCCAAGAAATTATTTTACAGATCTAGAAAAAATAGTAGCAAAGTTCATTTGGAAGAACAAAAGGTCAAGAATTTCAAGGGAATTAATGAAAAAAAAAGACAGATGAAGTTGGCCTTGCTGTACCGGATCTAAAACTATATTATAAAGCAGCGGTCATCAAAACCGTTTGGTACTGGCTGAGAAATAGAGTAGTCGATCAGTGGCATAGGATAGGATATCAGGACAAGCTAGGTAATAATGTTAGCAATTTAGTGTTTGATAAACCCAAAGACCCCAGCTTTTGGGATAAGTACTCACTATTTGGCAAAAACTGCTGGGAAAATTGGAAACTAGTGTGGAAGAAATTAAGGCTGGACCCACATCTACCACCGCACACCAAGGTAAGATCTAAATAGGTTCATGATCTAGATAAAAAGAGTGATATTATAACCAAATTAGAGGAACATAGGATAGTTTACCTCTCAGACCTGTGGAGATGGAATAAATTTATGTCCAAAGAAGATCTGGAACTCTTAATTGAACACCAGATTGATAATTTTGATTATATTAAATTAAAAAGTTTCTGTACTAACAAAACTAATGCAGACAGGATTAGGAGGGAAGCATCAAATTGGGAAATCATCTTTACATTTAAGGGTTCTGATAAAGGTCTCATCTCTAAGATATATATTTAAATTAAATTGTCTCATATTTATAAGAATTCAAGCCATTCTCCAATTGATAAATTGTCAAAGGATATGAACAGACAATTTTCAGATGATGAAATTAAAACTATTTATAATCATATGAAAAGGTGCTCCAAATCACTGTTGATCAGAGAAATGCAAATTAAGACAACTCTGAGGTACCACTACACACCTGTCAGATTGGCTAAAATGACAGGAAAAGATAACGATGAATGTTGGAGGGGATGTGGGAAGACTGGGACACTGATGCATTGTTGGTGGAGCTGTGAACAGATCAAACCATCTGGAGAGCAATTTGGAGATATCCTCAAAAAGTTATCAAACTATGCATACCCTTTGACCCAGCAGTGTTTCTATTGGGCTCATATCCCAAAGAAATCATAAAAGAAGGAAAGGACCCCACATGTGCAAGAATGTTTGTGGCAGCCCTTTTTGTAGTGGCTAGAAACTGGAAACTGAATGGATGCCCATCAATTGGAGAGTGGCTGAATAAATGATGGTATATGAATGTTATGGAATATTATTGCTCTGTAAGAAACGACCAGCAGGACGATTTCAGAGAGGCCTGGAGGGACTTGCATGAACTGATGCTCAGTGAAGTGAGCAGAATCAGGAGATCATTATTCACGGCAACAACAATACTATATGAGGATCAGTTCTAATGGACATGACTCTCTTCAACAATGAAATGCTTCAAACCAGTTCCAATTGTTCGGTGAAGAGAGCCATATGCACCCAGAGAGAGGGATGTGAAATGTGGACCACAACATAACATTTTCATGTTCTCTATTGAGGTTTGCTTGCATTGTATTTCCTTTATCAGATTATTCTTTCTTGTAGATACGATTTCTCCTGCACAAAAAATGATGCAATAACTATACATATATTCGATTTCTTAAGTATTCTAACATAATTATCATGTAGTGGATATCCTGCCATCTAGGGGAGGGGTGGGGAGTAGGTGGGAAAAATTTGTAACAGAAAGCTTTGTAAGGGTTAATGTTTAGGAGTTACCCATACATATGTTTTGCAAATTAAAAAAATTAAAAAATAAAAAAATAAAAATAAAAATAAAGATATCTGATCACAGAGCACCATAAAAGATATAATGATAATTTAAAAGTTTGAAATATTGCTAGAATTAGCAAAATGTGACACAGAGACAAATGTGAGTAGATGCCATTAAAAATGGCACCCAGACTTGTAGGGTTGCCACAAATCTTCCATTTGTCAAAAACACAATATCCATAAAGTACAATAAAATGAGTATAAATGTAAGAGGTTTCCTTCCCTGACCTATTATTTCATTAATCTAGGAAATTTTTTTAGAGAAAAGCTTTCTACCAAAAGTTGTATCTTCTCTACAAATGGTTATGATGTTATCTGACCTACATAACAGGTTAAGTAACTTACCTAGGATCAAAAGCCAGGATGGTCATAGGTAATTTTTTTCTGACTCCCAAACCATATTGCTTTCCAACCATTATATTAAGTAATTATTATTTATTTATTTTAAAGCACAGATTTCCCCTGGGAAAGATAATTGAATAACTTAGCAGCATGATTTTTGGCTTTCTTTCTCTGTAGACGGCCAGGAGGTCAGAATCCATTTCAGGTCTTGAATCTTACAGTAACTTGGCTCACCAAAACTCCCCTTTCTTATTGAAATATCAGAGATTACTTGTCAATATAATAAATTAATAATCTAGTGACTGAAGCAAAATGCAAACACTACTTTTTGGATTAAATCTTTGAATTTAGGACAGGAAAAAGAGCCCACAATAGAGACTAAAGACATTTAGGAGAAAGATACTTGAGACAGTGGTATGATAAACTTTACCCTGATCTCAATTATTTGCATCTCTAATTAACCAAGATCTGGGGCTTAATCATTTACATCTCAGTAGATCTTGTTTGTTAGAGAAAACTATAGGAACTTCAAAGAGTGTACTTTGTATCAAGCCTATGAGCATTTGAGATATATATATATATATATATGTATATATATATATATATATTTGTATCTCTGATCAATAAACTTTGAAGAGTCCATAATCGAGACTCTCCACCTGACCCTGGTAAAAGTCACACCCTTCAATTTACTACAGGAGCTGGACTCCAACATTTTTCCTCCTTAACAAGAGAGGCAGGGGAAAGAATGGAAAGAGGAACCCTGGGAGTTGAAATGGACTGAAATACAAGGGAGTGGTGAATGGGAGGAATTGAGGGCAAAAGTCATAAATTATTGGGTTTTTATGCAAATTATTCTAAGAGTGATGAGGGAGAACTAACAAAGTTGGTTCTAGGGGCCCAAAGAACGAGAGAAAAACTGTGAAGGGGATTTGGGATTGGATAGAGAGGAAAATCTTCTGCAGGGGACAAGGCTCTAATCTTGACTACCTTTTAACTTATATTTAGTCACTTTCAGTAAGAATGGGCAATGCCTACAACTCCAGTTTCCTCTCAGTTCCTGGCTCTGTCCCTGCAATCATCATATCCACTGCCCTTTCTGCAGGACCTACCCTTCTGTTCCCTTTAAGGGTAGCTATTGTCCCATGGTTTATTTTTGACTGTTTTTCAGCTGGCTCTGCCTTTTGAAAGCTTCCAGGTCCGGGCCTCTCTCATTATCCTATCTGAAAATAAAGGCTATTTTCTGCCCTAGAGGCAATTCCATAAAGTGGAGGGAGAAGAGATGCTGAATAATGGTAAGAGCCAATGGGTATATATATATATATGTGTGTGTGTGTGTGTGTGTGTGTATAAATATATATATATATGTATATACATATATATTTGCCTTTTTGCTGAGGCAATCCGGTTTAAGTGACTTGCCTAGGAAGTGTTAAGTGTCTGAGACCAGATTTGAACTCAGGTCCTCCTGACTTCAGGGCTGGTGCTCTATCCACTGTCCCACCTAGCTGCCCCTTCAGTAATATTTTTTATCCATATCTGGCCACTGGACCCAGATGGCTCCTGAGGAGAAAGTGGGGCTGATGACTTTAAACAACCCTGCCTCATTTAAATCCAATTCATTTACATGTCATGGCGTTACTTCCCTGATATCATGGTCCTGTTTGAGAATGAAGGACAAACAATAACATCCTCTCTTCCAGATCCACCCCTCAGGAAGTGGTTCAAATTTTACAAGCCCAGAAAAGCAAACTCCTAGGGATTCATTAGGAACAAAGCTTATCTGTTCTTTAAAGTTCCTCCTGAAGGTGAATATAGGGTCTGGTAAGAAGTGCTTGATGGGTTGTGCTAGAATGATCTTTGTTGGCTTCAAAAGCCAAGGCACCACTGGCAAGGAGGTAATATTCCTTTTTACCAAATGAGAAAAATGAGCAACTGAATGAAGAGACGAGATACCTTAATGCCCTATTGCAAACTAATATGAAAATAGCTAAAGGAAAAATGGCTCGTTAATGGAATATTGCACAGCTATGAGAAACTGTGAAGAGTAAGAATTCAGAGAGACATCAGAAGATTAAAGTAAGTAAGAGAAACCAGGAAAATGAAAGACATGATGACTACAATAATGTAAGTAGAACAAAAACAACAACTACCAAACAAAATGGTGTGATTAAAATGACTATTTGACCTGTAGAAAAGCTAAGAAAATGCATTTCCCTCTCTTCTTTACCATAGGGGTGAGCTATGGTTGTACAATATTGTTAGCTGGCTTTGCTGAAGTGATTTCTTTTTCCTTTTTCCTCTTTTTGTTATAAAGGACATATTATCTGTAAAATATTATGCGAGGTACTAGAAATGAAAAAAAGACAAAAAGGAAATAGTTCCTGCCCCAAAGACACTTACATTCTATTGGATAGATGGTATAATGAAAATTCTATTTCTTATTTTTATTAAATATATCGCCATGAGCAAGGATTTGAAGACAAAGGATTTTTATTCTAATCTTTTTTCTTTTTTTCAATTTTCTTAATTTTTGAAAAAAAATTTATGGAATAAAACAAGCATTTCCATAACATAGCATAATAATAGATTTGCAGTGTTTCATGTGCAATCATCTTTTTTATGTACAAATTGCTATTCCTTTAAAATATATAATGAAGTTATATAAATTTCCTTTTTTTCTTTCCTCCCCCTGTTCCAAAGATGGATATCATTAGACACAAATTGGTGGGCATACATATACATATATATATATATGCATACATATATGTAAAATTATACTGTATATACTTCTATTTATCAGTTCTTTCTCTGAATATAGATAGCATTTTTCTTTATATGTGATTTGTAGTTAATTTAGGCATTTATAATAATCAAAATGACTTATTCACTCAAAGCCATTCTTATAATAATATTTCCATTCTTATAATAATATTGCTGTTACTGTATAAAATGTTTTCTTGGTTCTACTCATTTCATTCTGTATGACTTACTACCTGTATATTTTTGAGTAAGTCACTTAATTCTCTGAGGTCCAAATTTCTCATAAAAAGGGGAAATTCTAAATCCTGTCAACTTTATCTATGAACATTGAACTTACCAATATAATTCTGCCATGGTGACCTGCCTACTGAACTACTTCTTGACCAGTCAGGGTGGCCACATCACCCCTTCCTTATCCAATGTGGTTGTCTTTCTTAAATTATATTAATAACTCACATGTATATAATTCTTTATTGTTTAAAAATTATTTTCACAGAAATCTTGTGAGGCAGTTACTGTAAGTGTAATTATCATTCTATTACATTTGACAATACTGGATTTGAAGAAATCCCTTAAAGGGGATGCCCAGTGTTACAGGTAAGTGTTAGGTCTGTGACTTGAATCCACATTTTTTGGTTTCAGGTCCAGTGCTGTTACCATATCCTACTCTTTTAAAATCTCTTTGGAATAACTAAGATCTCCTTAGCCCTCTAGGCAGGAAGACTACAGGGTAATTTTTCTCCATTTTCTTCAATAACCCAGATGGTAAAGACTACAGTAGAACAGGATGTTTCCCAAATCAGTCCAGCTGGAGTGCTGGGGATCTCATTAGCTAATGCTTCTAAAACTCCTTGGCTTCTGTGAATAGCAGGTGTGGTTGGCAAAACCAAGGGACAGAATGAATGCACCATGCTCCCAAAGAGGAGAAAGAGGAAGAAGGGAGGGATTTCATCCATTTTTTATCTTGCCCAGACAAATAGGCCATTTCCCCCTCTCCCCAAATGACTAATGAAACAAGTCTACTTTGGAAATGAAGGACCCATATTCTGTCTCCTGTGCTTATGCTCAGCTATCCATTATCAAATCCATCAGGTTATTGGTAGAATTGTTAAGTCACTACTTTCATAATGTGAGATATTGAGAAAGACCCACTTAATCCTGAGATATTCAGAGTTAATGGAATCTTCAAGAGAGTGGATTATATGAGTTGAGGAGAAAAGTTATTTCTTGATATTCAGGCCCAGAAACATAACCCAACAAAATATTTCATCATTTTGAGTGAGAATTGGAGATATAATTGGACTGTTAGTGCTTTGAAGGCAAGTACATTTCTCTAGTATCCTCTACAGAACTGAGTTCATAATAGCATCCTTGAGTGTTAAAATAGAAGAGGGAGATGGGAATGACATTGATTAATCATCAGTTCAACCACCTAATTTCTTATTTATCTCATTAAAAAGTATGTCCATTAGAAGTCTGGTCAATATTGACTCCTTACTAACCAAATGAATGAATTTAAAGGATCACATATATAGCAACACTGAAGATAATCTGTCTCCTTACTAGGGTGTTTCTCCTTGTTCTGGCATTTCATGCTATGGTAGAGTAAGTCTGAACCTTTCTGTCCCCTCATTCTGTGAATTGTATAGACTGTGCATGTCTGGGAGAAATAGGGCTAATTCTCTAATGACTCATTATATTGACCTTTCTAGGGAAGGTCCCAGCCAACATAATTCCATAGGTCTGGAAGAGTATAAATATCTCTAAAGAAGGTGGGACTTACTGGAAAAGTTGTAGAAGGAGTTCACTCTATCAATCTCATATTTTTCCCCCCTCTTGGGAGGAGAGGAGAAATCTTATAGAAGATGTAGAAAATATACTCCTTCCTGAGAGAGGAACAAGAGTAATGTTGATTATCAATGTCTTATGGAGGATTTTTTGGTGTTTTATATTTGTTATCAAGTAAAATAAAGTCTGCCCTACTTTTAATGCATTTTTAGCTTGAACATGTCTATAAGAGCTATGATCTCTTCTTTTTTTTTGAGAGACCCACACATGAGATATATTCCAATACTCCCAGAGGACATGAGCCACAGTAAGAGTTTGGAGTGTTACCCAAAATGTTGAACCCCATTGATATAAACTCATAACTCTGGTTCTAATTCATATCTTATTGATGTCTTTAAGAATCCTGTCAAGAAGATATACCGGGGATTGTTACTCCCATTTTACAGATGAGGAAACAATTTCAGGTAGTGAATGATGAAGATTGGTTTTCTAACACCAAGTCCAATGCTTTCCTCCTATACCATGGTCCTGCAGAGGGTAATGCATACAAAGTCATATACTAATCCTCAGTCTCCTAATTGTCAAGCCAGGATTTTTTTCTTATTTCTTCTTATTATTTCTTATTAATTTTATCCTCCCTCTTGAAAGAAGATAACCAAGAATCAATCTTGATATATTCCTATGTATAATCATATATGTAGTATATCATATATATATAGAGAGAGAATGTGGCTAAGTGGTATATTAAGTAGATAGAATGCCAAGCCTAGAGTCAAGAAGATGTGTCTTCCCGGGTTCAAATTTGGCCTCAGACACTTACTAGCTGTGTGATTCTTGGTGAGTCACTTAACCCTGTTTTCCTCAATTTTCCCATGTATAAAATGAATTGGAAAAGTAAATACCAAACCACTGCAGTATCTTTGCCAAGAAAACTCCAAATGAGGTCACAAATAGTTAACCATGATTGAAAAGCCTGAAAAACAAATAATAATAAACCCCCAAAATATTGGCCATTCCTACAAGCAGCCCCTAAGAATATATGGATCAGGGAGCTGATTTCTAAGCTGGTGCCATCTTCCCATTCATCCCTAAGTAAGAGAAAACAACCTAATAATTTTACATCTCCTCTGTCCCAAAGCCTTTCTGAAGTGTTTTTGGTTATTCTCCCAGCATTCCACCTCTCCCCTCATTTGCAGGTATTAAAGATCACTTTCAACCCTTGATTGTAAAATAACCCACACTCCAGGTTTCCTCCAGAGATGCCTTAACTTAGATTAAATCACTCTCTCAGTGAATGTCACACAGTAATAGACATCTTCTCCCACCAAGGTGAAATGGAGTAAAAATGAAATTACAGCGATGAGCTCTGGCTTTGAGCTCATGTGTCACTCATCCAAGGACCGGGGCATTGGGAAAGGCACAGTCATATTTTGAAGTCCAGTGGAGGATAAAAGTGTCAAAGAAAAGAGGTCCCAGATTAGCCCTGTAGGGAATTTGTGGGAGCATCCCCTTATCTGAAATTCACTTCCACACAGCTTTTCCTCTTTTCAGAATGAGATTTTCTCAGATATTCTTGAATTTCAATTTTCTTTCCTTGGGAGCCCCACTAGAAACAGGGATCTTATGGAGAATGTTGAAGCTCTTGCTTCTTTTATCCTAGGTAGAACACCTCAACTCATTGTCAGCAATGATCTTCTCTAGAAAGAGGAATTGGGGACAGAAAGGATGATACTCATCTAGGTATATCTTTGGACTTAGTTTACCTTCCTTGGGAGTGGGACAGGATAAAAACTTGAATGGGTAAATTCCTACAAGTTCCTTCCAGCCTCAAATTAATTAAACTCAACATACTGCTAAGTGCCTACTATGTGCAGAGTTTGATAAATTTCTCTAGTTTGGTCCAGCAGTTTAGGAGTAAAAGTACATGAATGCTTGGTAATTTCGGGCAAGTCAATTACTATCTTTCAACCTCAATTTCTTCATTATTTCAAATGGGAGAGATTCATTGCTGACTTGGTGGGATAAAGGAAACATGAAATTTTAGGCAAGAAAATAGTTCATGCTCTCACCACAAAAGTTCTAAAATAATGATCAAGATCTTTAATCTAAGGTCCTAACCCAGACTTTCTAATAGTTTTTCTCTCCTTATGTGATGATCAACTGATGGACCCTTGGATCTTCTAAACAATTTGGTGATTCAAGGCAATTCCAATAGACTTGGGATGGAAAATATCAATCACATCCAGAGAGAGAGAGAGCTATGGAAACTGAATGTGGATCAAAATATAGTATTTTCACCTTTTTTTCATTTGTTTCTTGTGTGTTTTTTTTTCATTTTGGCCTGTTTTTTTCTTGTACAACATGACAAATATGGAAATATATTTAAAAGAACTGCATGTGTTTAACCTATATCAGATTGTTTGCTGTCTTGGGCAAGGGGAGATAAGGGAGACAAGGAGAAAAATTTAGACCCTAAAGTTTTACAAAACTAACTGTCGAAAACTGTCTTTACATGTATTTGTAAAAATTAAATACTATTTGAAAAAAATAATCACTTTTTTTCTCTTCAAATGTTGGAAGTATAGTATAGTAAAAAAAAGAGTATCACATTGTTGGTGGAACTGTGAATGGATCCAACCATTCTGGAGAGCAATTTGGAGCTATGCTCAAAGAGTTATCAAACAGTGCATACCCTTTGACCCAGCAGTGTTTCTACTGGGCCTATATCCCAAAGAGATTTTTAAGGAGGGAAAGGTACCCACATGTGCAAAAATGTTTGTGGCAGCCCTTTTTGTAGTGGCAAGAAACTGGAAATTGAAAAGATGCCCATCAATTGGAGAATGGCTGAATAAATTATGGTATATGAATGTTATGGAATATTATTGTTCTGTAAGAAATGACCAACAGGAGGATTTCAGAGAGGATTGGAGAGACTTGCATGAACTGATGCTGAGTGAAATCAGCAGAACCAGGAGAACATTATACACAGCAACAAGACTATACGATGATCAATTTTGATGGACATGGTTCTCTTCAACAATGATGTGATTCAAACCAGTTGTGCTGCAATGAAGATAGTCATATACATCCAGAGAGAGGCCTGTGGGAACTGAGAGTGAACCACAACACAACATTTTAACGCTTTCTGTGAATATTTCCATGC
>JAJPUD010003840.1:149955-199255 GCA_023553655.1 Myrmecobius fasciatus | reverse complement strand
AAAGGAAAAGTTTGGGAAAAAAAAGTTTTTTTTGCAAAGGTCAATGTTGAAAGGTCACTCATATGTTTTTGCAAATAAAAAGCTTTATTAAAAAAATAAAAATAAAATAAAATAAAATAAAATAAAATAAAAAAAAGAGTATCATCTCAGGAATCAGGAGACCTGGGTTTAAAATCTTTCAATTACTATTTGTGTGACCCTGGCTCAAGTTATCAAAGTGATTTCACTGGGCTTGTTTCTTCATTTGTAAAATAAGGAGGTTGGATCAAATGATTTCTAAAGTTTCTTCTAGGCCCCAGTCTTGTGTATCCCAATTCCCATGTTGATTTGCCCTGATCTAGCTAACCTCTAATTTCCACCCATCCCACTAGAGATAAATTTTCTCCTTTTCTATCTTTTTCTCCTTTGTCCTCTTTCCCCTTCAAGTTTCCAGATCAGCTCAATCAAAAGGTATGGTGTTTCCCAGACAATGGTATTTCATCTCACTCACTGCTAGGAGATGGGGCTCTGATGGAGTGATAGTGCTGTGACTGCATCATTCATATGGATCCCCATTCACTCTGTCACTCAGTTCTGAAAAGGGCATAGAGACAGAAGAAGAAACCAGGGAACCCTTCTTCCCAGGATATGCCAGGCTGAACTTTCTTAGGAAAGTAAATTGGTTAATTAGAGAATCAACAGATTTCAGGACACCTGAAAGAATGTTCTCCCTCTCTCTGGATGAGAACCATCCATCCATCTCCCAAGAAGCCAAGAGACTATACTGGTCTGTTTGTGTTGGATGCTGTGGGGCTTGTGAATTAGATTTAAGAGGCCATGAGAGAGGGTCCTAAGTTGCAGTCCTGGAGACTTTCTAAAATGTGTCCAAATGTGAACACTGATCCCAAACTCATTGGCTTTAATAATGCTGGAGATGCATTCATATCTTTCCTTATGTTCCCTTGTCATTAGCTACTCTTGTCTTTCTAATAGAGAGAAATGTTTAGGAGTGAATGTCTATCTTCCTACTGCAACATTTGCTTTGTTCCTGTTTACCATATACAATGTGATTATTCATCAAAATTCTGTCATGGAAGCCACAGAGTAGACTAGAAGAACTAGAAAGAGGGCAGCTAGGTGTTGCAGTGGATAGAGCACCAGCCCTGAAGTCAGGAGGACCTGAGTTCAAATCTGGTCTCAGACACTTAACACTTCCTAGCTGTGTGATCCTGGGAAAGTCACTTAACCCCAATTGCCTCAGCAAAAAAAAAAAAAAGGGAAAAAAAGAATTAGAAGAGTATTTTAGAAGGGACTAGCTAAAAATTGCATTTAGTGCAGCTTTTTAATTTTATCAATTGTGGAATCAAGTAAAGGTACTTTCTCAAGATCAGATTGGTAAGAAGGATCAGAAGTGGGATTTGAACCCCCAGGTCTTCTGATTTAATTGATTACCCTTTTCTACTGGACAGTGCCTAGCTTAGTAGATATTTTAAAGCTGTTTATTGGCTGACTGAATATACCAGTCCTAATAATAATTTGGCAGAAGAAATGCCAGGACAAAAGAGGAATGCCTAAGTGTAATGTTTCTTTGTGATGTCGTGAGATTTTTGCCTCTTTGCAAGTGAAAGCTAAGCTCTCTAGGTGAAGTTGGGGGGAAAGGGAGTAATTATCCTATTGAGTACCAACATAAGAGAAACTGTTCTGCCAATTTCTCTCTCCTTGAGCCATTTTACTGAACTAAGCTAATTTTATAGCTGAGGAAGCTGAGCTGAAAGGGTCCAATGATTAATCCAAGATCACATATCTATCGGGACAGCTAGGTGTCTCAGTGGATAGAGTACCAGGCCTGAAGTCAGAATGCCCCATCTTTTTGAATTCAAAACTGGCCATGGACACTAAGTAGCTCTATGAACCTAGGCAAGTCACTTAACCCTGTTTGCTTCAGTTTTCTCATCCGTAAAATGAGCTGGAGAAGGAAATGACAAACAACTCCTGTATCTTTGCCAGGAAAATCCCAAATGGGGTCATGGAAAATCAAACACAAATGAGAAATGACTAAACAACAGCAGTAACCACACATAGCTAGTAAATGATTGAAACAGAATTTGAAGCTAGTTTGTCTTTAGTCCCATAGGTTCAAATCCTCAGGCATTGCTATGCTACCTAAGTTGCCTCTCACAGTATTTGCAATTGATTCTAATCTTTCCAGGTTAAAATTATCCTTTTATGGGGCAGCTAGGTGGTGCAGTGGATAGAGCACCAGCCCTGAAGTCAGGAGGACCTGAGTTCAAATCTGGCCTCAGACACTTAACACTTACTGGCTGTGTGACCCTGAGCAAATCATTTAGCCCCAAATGCCTCAGTAAAAAAAAATTCCTTTTTTACTTATATGTTTTCATATTGTAACCTCTAGCAGAATGTAAGCTCATTGAGGGCAGGGAATTTCAGTCTTTGTATCCCTAGTTTTACCCTAAGGCAGAGTAGGTACCTAATAAATGTGGGTATTGAAATTAATACAAATGTCAGTTATTATTAATATTATCATTATTGTTTTTGTTGCTAGTTTTTTCACCTTTTCCTCTTTTCTTATGCTCTTCATGGGCTTAGTGATGGGGGTGATGATCAAATCTAGTAGAGAGAAGAAAATCAAAGAATGAAAAGATAGTTTTGGGCTCATCAGGGAACCCATAGTGGAATACACTATTCTTGCTTAGATAATTTCAGTGGTTAATAATTTTGTTTTTCTTCTCTCTCCCTCTTCTTCATTCTTCTTCCAGGTTCCCACTGTTAAGCACTGGGTTTTTCCCTACCATTAGAGAACTAAAGTCCATATACCACATTTATTATTCTCTGGTCTGAAATCTTTCTCCGATTCAATTGATGACTCTAGTTTTTGATAAAAGCAGATGAGATTCTTTGCTGCCCCCCCCCAACATTCCACCTCCTGGTGGACACCTGTAGGTCGCTCCAGGCACTCTACTCAGACTGTGCCAACTTCGAATTATACTGTGATGACAGCTGGAGCTGTGTGTCAAGGTGTGGTGATTATCAATAAAATGTGACAGCTGGGATGATCTCCCACCAGGCATTGGGACCATGTTTTCTGAGTCCCTGAGATCCAGGCTTTCTTACTCCACTTCAATTGGCAAGGGAGAGCCACAGGAGCTGAAGCTGGCTGGGATGCTCTGCTCTTCAGTGGGGATGCCTGAGGGTATCTAAGGGTATATCTACATGCAATTCTTGGAATGGATTCAGGAAAAAAAAATAATGTGCAGCCCTTAAAATCTTATTTCTTATTTTACTCTGAAGAAAATTTAACTCTCAAAATTTTTCCCCTCCAGCTGACTTTCAAATGACTTTAAATTAATGAAGCATATGCTGTTTGGGAAAAGGGCTACTAGACACATTGTCTTTAGAATGGGCAACAAATTCAAAACTTGCCACAAGTAATCCTTGCAGATTACTAAAAAAATTTATTGCAACAGTAATTTCTATAATACTGGTTGGAATCCAAATTCTGACATTTCTTCATGATGATGGGCAGGTTATCCCTATTTTTTTCTTCTATAAAATAGGTGGTAATAACACTTGTATTACCTTACACTTAGTTTTATAGTAAATAAAGAACTTTCTTACAATATTTTCCTATGTAATTTTAAGCTATTGCTATTTCTTGTCATACCATCATTTTGGGCCATTTGCTCAAGTGAAGTTTGGAAGTCCAAAAAAGGGTAATCACAGGAATAGGAAAGTTTTAGTGAAAGCCATAAGGAAGAATTTTTTTAATGAAACTTTATTCAACATGGAGACAGGCTACAGAAAGAAGGCATTAAATCATTTTTCTATTTGCTCTATAGGATCAGCATAAATCTGGAATGATTTTTGAATTCAAATCTGGCCATAGACACTTAGTAGATCTCTGTTTGGGGACCTCAAGATGGTTCAAATGGACATAAGAGGAGATTTAATTAAAAAACAATAAATTTCCATTTTAAGTAAACCTATTACATAAATAGTATACATTGTTTTTTTTATTTTTGGTGGAGCTTTATTGATTATCTGTGACAAGAGTTTGGTCTTAGGAAGAGGTGATTTCTCTAAAAGCCCCTGGAGTAAACCAGTCCTGCAAGCTGCCAGTGCTGGTGAAACACTGGGGGACCCTGAGCCCACCTTAACATCACCCTGAACAAAGCATGGCTAACATCAGGAAGGCAAATGCATGGCTAAGACAAAGATGGCAATATATGTCTTGGCTAAAGAAAAATAATTCACCAATTGCTCATTATTGTGGATTTCTCAGGTCACATTGACATGTAAAAGAGAAGTGATTATTTTATATCCTCCAGATGTGCTTCCCAAAAGTCAATGGGCTCCTATCCTCACGGATTCTCCCCATGTATGGTGGGCTTCAGGTGCAAGATATCTGCTCCAGGTCTTTTGCTATCTTCCAAGAGAGCTCCCATCTCTAGCTGCTCTGAACTCTATGGAGAGAAATATGGATTAAAAGCCCAGTGAAGTTTATTACTGCTAGAATATTAAATAAATCTCATTTACTAAGAGAAAGGCTGATGGTTTGATATTGCCTGCTCCATCCCCCTCAGAGGTTCTAGGAGAACCACTGTCTCTGGGATGTGGGATTAACAATGAGAAAATGAGAACCCAGGAACTACCCACTAAGTCAGGTGCTGCCACCTCCTTCTTCTCTTCAGTTTCCCAGTTCCTAGAAAAATGGCAAGGCATCTAATGGAAAAAGTCCTGGAGCCCCACCTGGCAGGACCTCATGCTGCTTAGAACACTTAGAGAAGGGGCCAATTCCTTTCTCTGGATCTATAGCAACAGCATTAGTGGGCAGGTAAAGTGATTTCAAAGGCTCTAAGAATATATCTAGAACAGTTGTCAATCTATTTGGAAGTTTCCTCACCCAGGGAAACTCCTTATACCAGGTCTATATATATATGTGTGTGTGTGTGTGTGTGTGTGTGTGTATTTGTATGTGTGTGTGTGTATACACATATATATTTGTTTTTGTTACTGTTCAGTCAATCTAGCTCCAACTAACATTTCAGTCTTTTATTCATATTGCTCCACTGTTGTTCAGTCAGTTTTCAGACATGGGCTTTCTTTGTTCTACCAGAATATGGAAGGCCCTTTGACAATAGATGCCAGTTCTACCTTACTTAAAATCAATTTATAAGGAAGTGAAAACATCATCTTCATGATGTCATTGTTCCTCTTCAAGAACATAGGATGAGGACTTCCAGGCGTGGAGCCAAGATGGAAGAGAGCAGACACAACTCTCTGTAACCTCCTCTAATCTTCTCTCAAACCAACAGCAGATTAAGCCTCTAAATTGGTTTCAAAGTCAAAGAATCCACAAATATCTGGAGTACAACACATTTCTAGAAGAAGATTCCTTGGAAGAACTTCATAACAGGACTGTTTCAATCATGCAGGAGGACAGTCTGTCGAACCCAGGCAGATGAAGAAATTAAAACCATTTCTAGTCACATGAAAAGGTGCTCCAAATCACTGTTGATCAGAGAAATGCAAATTAGGACACCTCTGAGGTACCACTACACACCTGTCAGATTGGCTAAGATGATAGGAAAAGATAATGATGAATGTTGGAGGGGATGTGGGAAAACTGGGACACTAATATATTGTTGGTGGAACTGTGAACGGATCCAACCATTCTGGAGAGCAATTTGGAATTATGCTCAAAAAGTTATCAAACTGTGCATACTCTTTGACCCAGCAGTGTTTCTATTGGGCTTATATCCCAAAGAGATCTTAGAGGAGGGAAAGGGACCCACATGTGCAAGAATGTTTGTGGCAGTCCTTTTTGTAGTAGCTAGAAACTGGAAACTGAGTGGATGTCCATCAATTGGAGAGTGGCTGAATAAATTATGGTATATGAATGTTATGGAATATTATTGTTCTGTAAGAAACAACCAACAAGATGATTTCAGAGGGGCCTGGAGAGACTTGCATGGACTGATGCTGAGTGAAATGATCAGAACCAGGAGATCAACATACATGGCAACAACAAGATTCTATGATGATCAATTCTGATGGACATGGCTCTCTTCAACAGTGAGATGATTCAAACCAGTTCCAATTGATCAGTGATGAAGAAAGCCACATACACCTAGAGAAAGGCCTGTGGGAACTGAGTATGGATCACAACACAGCATTTTCATGCTCTGTTGATGTTTGCTCACATTTTCTTTTTCTTCTCAGATTTTTTTTCTTTCTAAATCTGATTTTTCTTGTCCAGCAATATAACTGTATAAATTTGTATACATACATTGGATTTATCATACATTTTAACATATTTAACATGTATTGGACTACTTGCCATTTAGGGGAGGAGATGGAGGGGAAGGAGGGAAAATTTGGAACAAAGTTTTGCAAGGGTCAGTGTTGAAAAATTACCCATGCATATGTATTGTAAATAAAAAGCTTTAGTAAAAAAAAAATGTAGGATGAACAACAACAATCTGGAATAATTTTCCATTTCCTTCTCCAGATTACTTTATAAACAAAGAAACTGAGACACATGGGGTTAAGTGACTAGCCCAGGATTACATAGCTAATAAGTGTCTGAGGATAGATTTTGAACTCAGGAAGATGAGTCTTTCTGACTCAGGTCCAGAACATACATACATACCCTCCACACACATATGCATGTACATGTATGTGTATTAACATATATTTCTATATGTATACATTCCGGTTTCTTTGATGAGATAGAAAGTCATAATGATCTGGATGCTAATGGGAGTTTGAGACTGGTGGATCTCTAGAAGTTCTGAACTGCAATGGATTATGTCAGGTGGCCACACTAATTTCAATAGTGAGGTCCTGGGAGATTACTGGTTGCCTAAGGAGAAGGAAATTAGCCCAGAGCAGAAATAAAGTAGCCCAAAGTTCCTGTGCCCATCATTAGTGGGATTGGGTCTGTGAGCAACCTCTGCACTTCTGGCCTGGACAAAAAAGGGGGACCCATTCTTTAAAACACCACAGTGAAAGAAAACTCCCCAAATTGAGAAGGTATTGAGGTCCGGTGAAAAGAGCACTTGATTTGGAGTCAGAGAACTTGAGTTTGAAATACATACAGCTCTCCCATCTTTGCCACAGGTGTGATTTTAACTAAATCATTGAACCTCTCTAAGTCTCAGATCCCCTCGGTAAAATACTGGAGTTATGACCCAAAATGTCCCCTATTGCCCTAAATCTATGAAATTCACCCTTCTCACTCCCAAGAACAAACGTGGTAGTTTCCTCTTATACTGAATCCTGATAGCAAGATATTTGCAGAGAGCTGAGAAAGGGGATAAAGCACAGAAAATGAGGATATCCTGAAGGCAAACTACCTCCACCAGGTGAAAGTATGATATGGATGATCTAGGCTAATAAGCAACAACAATCACATCTTCATCTATTTTTTTTGTTAACAATAATTTTTTACTTTTGTTATTGGAAGATGATTGAAAACTTACATTTAAATAGCACTGTTCAGTTTTCACAGCCTTCTGAGATACATTTTTCTCATTTTATCCTCCCAATAATGAAAATGGGGCAGGTGCCCCTTTCTCTCTTTTCTAGAATTCTTCATCTCACTGGTTACAGAGGAGCTAAGAAATATCCCTTTCCCACAGGCTCTCTGCACCCTGCCACCTTCTTCCAGATGCTTTCTTTGCTCAGTTGGCTGCATTTGATTCAGGATTGAACCTCTGGATTTCAGGCCCTTGAGGTACCCTGGACAGCATTCTTGTAACTGAAGTTCATCATGGATCCACTCCCTACAGCCTTCCTCTCTCCTACCCCCTCCACCCACCATCAAACCCAATGGTCTATTTAGCATAGCAATTAAGGTCAGAGAAGCTCATTACCTCATCCTTGGATGGCATTTTGATGGGAGGGAGGGATTGGGAAGTGCTGCCCAGGGCTATCTTGTGGCAAATTCAACATTTGCTTCAATTAAAACTCTGGAAAGGGGAGGGCAGGAAAATTTCATGGTGAGTCCTAGCAACAGGTTTCTAATTACCCCAGACTCACACAGGTTTGGGAAGTGGGGAGACTTCCCTCACTTTTTGGCTCCTTCCCATGATAAGATTGCTCTAGCACTTGGGTTCAAGAAATGTGCTTGAAGCTAGGGAGCAAATGTAGCTAAATATAAATTAGCCAGGAAGGGTCTGTAGTAAAATCCTTTATAATAACAACAAAAAAATTTTATATAACATTTTACAGTTCACAGGATGTTTTCTTTTCAAAAAAAAAATATTTCATTAAATTACATGTAAATTTTTTAACAATATTTTTTTTAAATTTTGATTTCCAAATTCTCTTCTTTTCCTCACCCTTATACCTTCTTGAGGGAGAATGGTTCCTTTAAAAAAAGTTGATATTTTGGGGGAGTTTTAATTATCATTTATTATTTTACCTATTATTATCACTTTGAATAGGGCTGGACACATTGTTCAATTAAAAAACATGTTGAATGATAGATTGACTTTTTCATCTGGATGTCCTCCTTGAAATGGCTAGGCTGATAAGTAAATTATGTGGACTGATAATATTTTGTGTGTTCTTTTACAAGGTTGTCACAAATATCGTCTCTTGGTTTTGAAACTCACAAGGACAGGAGAGTGACTGGTTTTCTTAATGTGCTTCTCCAAAGCCAGACATCCCTAATCTTGTACCCAGCCAGGACAAGGCCAGTATTTTCATAACCCTCATCTTGAAGGCTCTGGGAAATTTTGATAAATGACAAGAAGTCCATTCCCTTAGCCAACAGTGAGGTAGGTAGATAGATTTAACCTCCCTCCTCCCTTCCCAGATGGAAAGACTGGAGAAAATGTATAAATTGGCTGCGGTCACACAGGAAGCTAGTGGCTCTGTTTCACAAACTGAACTGCCTTTGATTAATGTTCAGGCTATTTCCTCAGTGGAAGAAGTCTCCAACACTGAATGTGATGATCTGATGATTGGCTGTTATGCAGCATGGTTGTAGTGGAAACACTGCTGATTGTAGCATCCAATGATCTGTGTTTGTGACTTTGGGTGAAACTGTTTTAACCTGTCTGACTCTCAGTTTCCTTAGCTGCAAAATAAAGATTTTGTAGATAGTTTCAGTCATATCTGATTCCCTGTGATTCCATTTAGGATTTTCTTGTAGTGATTTGCCATTTCCTTTTCTAGCTAATTTTATAGATGAGGAAACTGAAGTAAATTATGTTAAGTGACTTACCCAGGATCACACAGCTGGTAATTGTGTGAAGCCAGATTTGATGTCAGATCTTCTTGACTCCAGGCTTGCCGCTCTGTCCACTGTGTCACGACTCAAGATTAGATTTTTTTTCCAGCCTTAAATACATGTTTCAATACTGTTTATTCTGTGGGGAAAGTAATCAATCCTCTCTTCTGCCTCCAAATACTTAAAGTAGGCATTTTTTCCCTCAATTTTTATCTCCTCTGAGACACTAATTTTGACTTTTATTTCCTTGAAGTTAGACTGTATAAGAGATAATCAACAGACACCTGTTGCTAAATATTCATTATAGATTTTTCCTTGGGCCTTGGGGCTGGGGCATTAGTACAATATTTAGTTTCTATTTTTCTTCTGTTTTTTTCTCTTCTTTCCATCATTTTTATCTTCCCACCTTTATCTCCCCCTCATCCTATTATTTTTTTCTCCTTTCTGCATTTCCCCCTTCTTCTTTTCTTCCCCTTAGCTGAAGATCTGCTCTGCCAGACATTTTGAATAAGCAATTATGACACCAAGTTTCCCTCTGCATCTGACTTCATAAAAAATAGACTTTAACAAAGAAAGAGAAATGAAGCATAACTCCAGACAGCTTGGGGGAAAAATGAAACAAAATAGACAGGTGACTTTGATTTCTGAGGAGGCAGTCAGCATATCAAAGCAGAAAGAAAAAAGCACTAGACTCTGAGTCGGGAGATCTAGGTTAATACAGCCTAGCTGGTCCTTCCCACTCCAACTGGGAAAGAAGGGGGGGTTAAGCTTAAATCCTGACCTTGGGTAGAGGTTAAGGAATTGGATGTCTTGAGTTCTGGGAATTTTTCTTTGGATCTTTGACACGGATGAACAATAACAGCAATGGCAACAATAATAAATATGTTTATAAACTGCTAAGAAAATGCTTTATGAATATTATTTCATTTAAAAATAGTAACAATGAGGATGATAGCTAACATTTATATAACACTATAGGCCAGGAACTGGGCTAAGTACTTTACAATTATTTTCATTTTCTCTTCACACCATCCTAGGAGGCAGGTGCTTGTGTTATTTGCTTTTTATGTAACAGGAGAGTGAGGCAAAATGAAATAAATGACATACATGGTCACAAAGCTCTTTGAGCACCCACCCTGAGAAAAATGTGGAAAACTTTGGACTTATAAAGGAAGAAGTCATCTACTTTCAGAGAAATAGAGGACAAACCTCTACTGGGCCTTTATCCCAAAGAGATCTTAAAGGAAGGAAAGGGCCCCACATGTGCAAAAATGTTTGTGGCAGCTCTTTTTGTAGTGGCTAGAAACTGGAAACTGAAGGGATGCCCATCAATTGGAGAATGGCTGAATAAACTATGGTATATGAATATCATGGAATATTATTGTTCTGTAACAAATGACCAGCAGGATGATTTCAGAGAGGCTTGGAGAGACTTGCATGAACTGATGCTAAGTGAAATGAGCAGAACCAGGAGATCATTGTATACAGCAAAAGCAAAATTATACAATGATCAATTCTGACAGACATGTCTCTTTTCTACAGCAAAGTGATTCAGGCCAGTTGCAATGGTCCTGTGATGAAGAGAGCCATTTACACCCAGAGAGAGGCCTGTGGAGACTGAGTATGGATCACAACATAGCATTTTCACTTTTTCTTGTTATTTGTTTCCTTTTTGTTTTCTTTCTCATTTTTTCCCTTTTTGATCTGGTTTTTCTTATGTAGCATAATTGTAGAAATATGTATAGAAGAATTGTACATGTTGGATTACATGCATATATTGGATTACTTGCCTTCTAGGGGAAGTGATAGGGGAAAAGGGGGGAAAAATTTGGAACAAAAAGCTTTGCAAGGATGAATGTTGAAAATTTTCTAGGCATATGTTTTGAAAATCAAAAGTTTTAATAAAAGGGGAAAAAAGTTAGCATTCAAAATAGAACTCACTACTTCTCCATCCTTCCAGAAACACAGGTTCATAGCCTTATACTGATTCCTTGATTCCTTACTCCTCCTCATTGCCCTTCCCCACATCTCTTTACAACAATCCCTATACCAAAGGTCAATGGTAGGAGGAGAGGGAAGGAGAGGGAAAAAAGCAGCTCAGCAAAACAAAGCAATATCTGTGGAGTATGATGCTACGTGCCAAAATTTCTTAAACTGTGGGTCATGACCCCATATGGGATCATTTAACTGAATGTGGGGAGTTGCAAAAATCTGGCAAAAGTAAAAGGTTTCTGAATACGATGACCAAAAATTTGTTCAAAATCAAACACGTAATAAATCCAAGGTATTTCTGTCAATGCTTGCATGTGTTGCATTGTTCGATTTCTCTGCAACCTTGGTTCTGAACATACTGCATGCACTCTTTGCAGTGCACATGCACAAACACTGCCAGAAACAGCTTGGCTCATATTCGAAATGAGTCATGTAAAAATTTCTCCGGTGAAAAGGGGTCACGAGTGGAAAAAATTTAAGAAGCTCTGTTACACACAGCTCTGTTACATTCCACATCCTCAGAACCTCACCTCTACAAAAGAGGCAATATGTGTTCTCTGTTCTCTTATTCAGAGCCAAACTTGGTCCTTAAAGGTACTTTAATTATGAAAAAGGTGGAGGAAGAGACAAGGGAGTTACTACACTATGCCTGTTTTTGAACAACAAAGAAAAAATGGGTTTTGAAGTGGAAATGATAAGAACCTTAGCAGAAAACAATCATTGCTTTCCAGAATTAATGATAAGGAAAGAAATCCCGAATTTTGAGAAAATGAATTGCAGAGACCTCAGAGGAAGAGGGAGGCAATCTGAAGTAAGAGATAGAAATTTCATCTTGGAACTGGGAAGATTTGGGTTCAAGTCTCCCACTGAGACATGTTGACTGTATGACCATGAGCAAGTCTTCTAAACACTCAGTCTTCTAGGCAGTCTCTAAGATTATAGATTGCAGAGAAGGTACTGACCAGCGTGGGTAGAATTGCCTATCCCAATGAAATCACAGGTCCAATCTCTATCCCTATCAGAGAAAAGATAGAAAGCATCTCATGGTCTAACAATTTATGAGGAAAACTGATCAAAGAGGGATGAGAGTACCTCAGGAATGAAACTTTAAACACATGATCCTGATGAGGAAGAAAATAAGCTCTCTGTAAAGAGACTCATGTGAATAGAGTGAACCCATCAACCAATCTAGATATTTAAAAGACATGTACAGAAACTGGAGCCAGGTCAAGTTACTGAGGATGAATACAAAAGTGGGGCTTGGTCCTGGAAGAATTATATGAAGAACACTGAAGGCAAGAATGGGCTGCAGTTGGTGATGAATGACAAGGACAACAACAAAAAAAAGAGTTTTTAAATCGATTCTAGGACCAAAAGGAAAAGTAAAAAAGAGCCCTCTTTGGGTAGAACGGAAAGTAGAGAAAAGGCAAAACTATTGGAATCATTTTGTTTCTGAATTTTGTTTTGTTTTATTTCTGCCAAGGGGAAAATGATCATACAAAGTAGAATGTTTTTTAAATGGCCAGTAAACATCCTCCAGTAGATAAATGATCAAAAGATATGAATAGTTTTCAGACGAAATAATCAGTTATCTAGGACCATATGAAAAAATTTTGTAACTCACTATTAATTGAAGAAATGCAAATTAAAATCCACTATTGGATTGGCTAATAGGAGAGAAAAAAATGACAAATGTTGGAGAGTATGTGAAATAAAAAATGAGACATTAATGCATTGTTTGTAGAGTTGTGAACCAATTCAACCATTCTGTTCTGCAATTGCCCAAAGGGATAAAAGCAAAAGGTAATTGCTAAAAGGCAATATCATAACTAGTTCTGTATCCCAAAAGATATTTAAAAAACAAACAAAAAGGAAAAGGATCCATATGTACAAAAATATTTATAGCAGTTCTTTTCTGTGGGCAATGAATTGGAAATTGAGGGGCTGCCCATCATTTGGGGAATGACTGAATAAATTGTGGTATGTGATTATGATGAAATACTATTATGCTATAAGAAATGATAAGCAGGGTGCAATGCAAAGTGAAATGTATTATGTACAAAGTAATAGCAATATAAGATGACCCACTGTAAATGACTTAGCTATTTTTCATTAATACAATGATCCACGGCAATTCTGAAGGACTTATAATGAAAAATGTTATTTATACTCAGAGAGAAAGAACTGATAGTGTCTAAATATAGACTGAAGCATACTTTTTTTAAACTTTATTTTTATTGAGTTTTTTTGAGGGGGGTGGGAGTCTATGTTTTCTTTTACAACATAGCCATTATGGAAATGTTTGCATGATTATACATGTATAACCTTTAACAAATGAGGAATAGAGTAGGGAGAGGGGGAGAGAATCTGGATCTCAAAATTTTAAAAATAAATGTTAAAAATTGTTTTTACATGTAACTGAGAAAAAATAAAATACAAATTTCTTTTTAAAAAAGTTTTTAAAAAGCCACTAAGGAAATGAAATAAAACATAAGTGAGAAGTCATGATCTGTTCTCATAGAGTTTAGATCACTGACCTTGAATTTGCTATCCAATCTTCTTATACCTTTTTTTTCCTTCCTCTCTCTCTTTCTCTACCATGTACTCTGAATACAGTGGCACTGCTCTCCTTCCTATTCCTTCTTTATGATGCTCCATCCCCCAACTCTGGGTATTTTCACTAGATATCCATCATGCTTAGAATTCTCTCTCTCCTCATCTTTATCTCCAGGGTTCCTTAGCTTTCTTCAGTTCCCAGCTAAAATTCTACATTCTATAAGAAGTCTTTTCCCAGTTCCTCCTAATGTTAGCTCTTTTCTTCTTCTGATTATCTCCTATTTAACCTGTATATATATCTTGTAATTATTTGCATCTTTTCTCCTTCATTAGACTAAATCCTTGAAAGAAGGGCCTGTATTTTGTTTTTGTTGTTGTTGTCTTTAAGTTATAGAATGCTGAACCTGACTTTGAATCTAGTAAATTTCGAGGTTGTATTTGTAAAGAGAAGTTTTTGCATATTTGGAAAAAGATAGTGATTACAAGGATTTAGCATGTCTTAGTCAAGAATGGATTATGCCAGACTTATCTCATTCTTATTTGGACAGGATTATTAGAGTAATAGATCAGGGGGATGGTAAAGATATAATACCCCTGGAATTCAACAAGGCAGTTGACAGTATTTCATGTTCTTCTTTTGGACAAGATGAAGAGATATAAGCTAGATGGTGGCTTGCTTAATGAGATCCTGGAATGGTTGAATAACTATACCCGAAAATTTGTCATTAATGGGATAATATCAATGTGGACAGTCTCTATTGTAGTTCCCTCAGCATTTGCCCTTGGGATTTTGTTGTTTAATATTTTTTAAATTAACAATTAAGGTAGAAGGCATAGATGACACACTTATCAAATTTACAAATTGCATCAAATTATAGAAAATAGCTAACATTTCGAATGATGGAGTCATAGATCAGTAAGAATAATCTCATTCAAATTACAGACACCAAATAGTAGTCTACAACAATAGTCCAGGCAATAGGTGATAAGGATCTCAATAGAAAAGTGTCATTTGAGGAGAGAGAAGGTTTTACTTGATATAAAAAAATGGAAGTAGAATGAACATATTAGTAAAAAATTGAATATGAGAGTTGAATGGAGAAAGAAGAGTTAATGATGAAACTAAACTAAGCATGAGAGGCGCATAGATTAAGGGAAAAAGAGTTCCATTTTAGGCATATTGATTTTGAGATACTTAGGGAACACCATCTTGGAGATATCTAGCTGTTAGTTGGTGATGTTGATTGGATACTCATCCTGAGAGAAACAAAGACTAGATAGGGAAGTCATTAGCATAGAAATAAAATAAGTAAATTGAATTGATAAAATTGCCAAAAGAGAAAATTTACATAGGGAAATGAAAGCCCAGCACAGAGATTTAGGTGACACTAACAGTCCCCCTCTCTCAAACTTAGAGAAGGTAGGATTATGATCCAGCAAAGAAAACTGAAGAAGAGAAGTCAGACAGGTAAGAAGAGAATGAAGGGGAAGAGAGTGCCAGGTGGGAAGGAGGTATTTGACAGGGTCAGATGCTAAATGAGTTCAAAAGGGAAAGCAGTTGAGAGAAAGCCTTTTAGACTTGTCAATTAGGAGTTTCTTGATGTTGGAGAGAGCAGTTTCAGTTGAGAGATAAGGTCAGGAGCCAGGTTTCAAGATGGTGAAAAGTGAATGAGAGGAGAGTAAGTGCAGTCAATAAGCATAATGATTTTTTAGAAGTTTGGCAGAGAAATAGGAAGCATAGAAGTAAGATTAAAGCTAGAGATAATGACAGAATCAGTTGCAAGATCATGAAAAATAGAATTTTTTTAAGAATGAGGAAGGCCTGGAAGTTTGTATAAAGCAGGGGAAAAGATAATAAATAAGGAGAATGTAAAGGTTAGAGAGGGAATGATTAAAGGGGTAAATTTCTGGGAGAAATAGGAAAGGAAAAGATCAATGACATGAGTAGGTGAGAGTACCATTATAAAGCTGAGTCAAATAAAATGGAATTTTACAAGGATAAATGTAAAGTGACAGCTAGATAGCACTCTGTATAGAGTGTCAGGCCTGGAGTCAAGAAGACTCCTCTTTCTGAGTTCAAATCTAGCCTTAGACACATCAGCCTTGTGACCCTGAGCAAGTTCCTTAATCCTGTTTTCCTCATCATAGGAGACTGAAATGTTAAAGCAGAAAATCTAAAGACAATTGGAATAATAGGCAAGTTTGGCCTTGGAGTTCAAAATGAAGAACAGCCAAGACTAATAGAATTTTGTCAAGATAAATTACTGAACATTGCAAATACTCTTTTTCAGCAATCCAAAAGGCAAGTCTACACATGGACATTGCCAGATGGTCAATATTGAAATCAAATTGATTAAATAATTTGCAGCAAAAAGTGGAGAAGTTCTATAAGGTTAGTTAAAACAAAAACAGGAGCTGACTGTAACTTACTCCATGAATTTCTTATTGCAAAATTCAAACTTAAATTGAAGAAAGCAAGGAAACCATCAGACTGTATAGGTATGACCTACATAACATCCCTTATGAATAAAAAGTGAGGTTATGCATAGATTTAAGGGATTAGATAGAGTGCCTGAAGAATTATGGACAGAGGTTCACAATATTGTACAAAAGGCAGCAAAGAAAAAAAAACATTCTGAAGGGGAAAAAAGAGCAAGAAGGCTAAATGGATGTTGGTTGAGGCTTTACAAATAGCTGAGTAAAGAAGAACAAAGGAGAATGAAAAAAGAAAAATAGAAAGATATACCCAAATGGATACAGAATTCCAGAGAATAACAAGGAGAGACCCCAAAAAGTTTTCTGAAATGAGCAAAGCAAAGAAATATAAGAAAATAATAGAATGAGAAAAGCAAGTGATCTCTTCAAGACAATTAAAATAAAAAGGGGATGTTTCATACAGAAAAGGGCATGATAAAAGACAAAAATGGCAGGGACTAAACAGAAGCAGAATAGATTAAGAAGAGGTAGCAAGAATACATAAAAGATTTTACTGTCACTAATAACCATTATGGTGTGGTTACTGACCTAGAGCCAGACATCCTGGAAAATGAAGTCAAGTGAGCCTTGGGAAGTATTGCTAACAATAATGCTAGTGGAGGTGAAGCAATTCCAGCTAAGCTATTTAAAATCCTAAAAGATAATGCTGTTTAAAATGCTTCATTCAATATGCCAGCAAATTTGGAAAACTCAACAGGGCTCATTGAATTGGAAAAGATCAGTTTACATGATCCCCAAAGAAAGACAATGCAAAAGAATGTTCAGATTGTGGAACAATTGTGATCATTTCATACAACAGCAAGGTTATGCTTAAGATTCTGCATGTTAAAAAAAAGCAAAAAAGTTTAAAAATAATAATAAAAGATTCTGCAAGTTAGGCTTCAGCAATATATGAATCAAGAATTACCAGAAAGGTAGGCTGTGTTTTGAAGAGGCAGAGGACCTAGAGACCAAATTGCCAACAGTCTCTGGATTATGGAGAAAGCAAAGGAGTTTCAGGAAAAAAAAAGACAAAAACATCGACTTCTGATTCATTGACTACACTAAAGCCTTTGTGTGAATCACAATAAAATATGGCAAGTCCTCAAAGAGATGGTTGTACCAGACCATCGTACTTGTCTCCTGAGAAACCTATGTGAGCCAACAAGCAGCAATTAGAACTGAACATTGAACCACTGATTGCTTTAAAACTGGAAAAGGAGCAGGACAAATCTGTGTATTGTCACCTTATTTATATAATTTATATGCTGAGTACATCTTGAGAAATATCAGATTGAACAAATCAAAACCAGAATTAAGGTTTCTAAGGGAAATACTAGCATCTTAGATATGCAGATACTACTCTAGTTGCAGAAAGTAAAGAATTAAGAAGCTTCTTGCTGAGGGTGAAAGAAAAGAGTGTAAAAGCTGGCTTGAATCTTAGCATCAAAAAACCTATGATCTTGGCAACTGATCCCATCATTTCCTGGCAAGGAAAGGAGTCTCAGATTTTATGTTCTTGGGCTCAAAGATCACTGCAGATGGTGATTGCAGCCATGGTATTAAAAGATGCTTGCTCCTTGGAAGGAAAGCTATGGCAAATCTGGACAACATATTAAAATTCAGACATCACCTTGCCAACAAAGGTCCATATACTCAAAGATACAGCTTTTCCCAGTAGCAATGAGTGGCTGTGAGAGTTGAACTTTAAGGAAAACTAAGTCCTGCAGAACTAATGCTTTTGAATTGTGGTATTGGACAAGACTTTTGAGAGTCCCTTAGACAACAAGGTAAACAAATTACTTAAAGAAATTAATTCATATTATTCACTGAAAGGTCAAATACTGAAGTTGAAAATTAAATACTTTGGCCACAATGAAAAGTTGAAACTCATTGGAAAAGACTCTGATGTTGGGAAAGATTGAAGGTGAAAGGGATTAAAGAGGATGAGATGGATATCTATTGTTATGAAAGCAATGAATATAAGCTTGGGCAGACTTTGGGAAATAATGAAGGAGAAAAGGCCTCCTAATTAATGGAGATCGGCAAACAGAGACCATTTATATGACCATTTATAGGGCATCCTCAAGTGGGGATTCCTATTTAGTTACAGGTTAGAGTAGATGAGGACTCCTTAAAGTTATTTGTGCCATGAACCCCTTCTTGGGTTAATGTTCTCAAGTGAGTAAAATAAAAAAGTTTAACAAAAAATTAGTATGTTGAAATACAGTTAGATATATGTATGTGTGTATATGTACATACATATACATATATATATATATGTATGTATATTTGCTGAAGCAATTGGGGTTAAGTGACTTGCCCACGGCCACACAGCTAGGAAATATTGAGTGTCTGAGATCAGATTTTAACTCAGGTCCTCCTGACTTCACAGGTACTCTATCCACTGTACCACCTAGCTGCCCCATAAAATATTTTTAAAGAGAAATTTAAAAACTCTTGGACTAGTTGCTCTTTGATATTTTTTCCAGCCATCAAATTCTAGGATTTTAATATGACTGCCACTTTGAGCAAAACATTTAACTTCTCTAGGTTTCATTATCCTTATTTCTCAGCTCTGACACATCTGTGAACATGCTATTTCTTGACAATGAAATGTCACCTCCTTAGGTCAAGGACTGTTGCTTTTTTTAACTTTTTCTTTTTTCTCTTTAGTCTTAGTAGCTCCAGATCTTAGTATAGTGCCTGACATACAATAGGTGCTTAATAAATGTTTATTGGATCAAATTTAACAGATATCCCTAAAGTCTCTTCCAGTGCTAAATTTAATGACACTATTATCCTAAATAGATTTAGTATAAAGAAAAAATATATAGTATGAAGAAAAAGGACCAATTTAGGACTTTACCCCAATGATTTTAAGGAGAAACAAAATAGAAACACAAATGATTAGCAATCTTGTGTTATTATGAAAGTATAAAGGGGAGTTGATAGGAGGAAGAACATCAGAGATTGTTTTGGCCCTTTGAGAATGAACTGATTTAATCTAGAAAGACTTCCAGATAGAAAAGAAATGTGTTCTAAATTAGATCCTGGACAGAGTATCATTGTTATACCATCTGTAGTTCTTAGGGTTTTAGTAGTTGCAGATGCTTCCATGTATCTTTGTCCTGTCTCTCATGTCTCACCAAAATCAAATTCACTATTTGGGAAAGAATATGTTAACCAGATACTGTTTCTCTGTAGGCTCTAAGATACCTGTGGAGAGAAGCAGCAAGTTCTAGCAAAAACACATAAGGATGGGGATGAAGGACCATAGAAGTATGAGAAGTTGAACACTCAGTTCAACTCTTTCATTTTGCATTTGAAGCAACTGAAGTACATTGAAGCAAATGAACTTGACTAAGATCATGTGCATCAATAAATGATAGATCGGAGATTCAAACCCACTGTCTCCAAATCTGCTTTATCAGTCTGCTTAGTCTCAACTTTGCTGCTTATTAACTATGTGATTTTGGCAAAGTTACTTCCCTTTTCTGGAGCTGTTTTCTCAAGGATGAAATTATCATATTGTACTAACTTAGAGACCCTAACCTGGGTTCTATAAACCTACAATGTGTCTTTGTATTGATTTCAAGACAATGCATAAATTTGGATGAGAAAAGAACCCTACATCCTTATTTTCACTGTTTAATTGCTTTTGCAATCCTTTGTGTTTAGTTTTATTCATTTAAAAACTTTTTTTTCCTGAGAAGGGGTCTATAAACTTTAGTAGATTGTCACTAGAAAGAGTAACACCTGTATTAGCATTCCTTCCAGTTCTAAGAGCCTAACTTCTCCAGGTTGCTAAGGAAATCAGACTCTCCATTCCAGGCATTTGTGGGCTTTGTTCCCATTTGTAGTGCCCCATCTGTCCATGCATCTGAAGGTAAGAAAGGGGCACATGCAGTCTACTTTGTCTGATAGCGCTTTAAGAAAAGGCTTCCCTGTGATGCTCTTCTAGTATGCCAGAGAGACACAGGCTGCTCTTTTGTTCCCTGATGTAGGTGAATCCTGAAAGTTTAATTCAATGCCTAGTTCCTGAAAGGCTACCTCTTCATTTCCTTCTTTTCCTCCCTTCCCTTTGCCCATGAGACCCTCTGGCTCCAACATGAGTTGAAAGAATGATAAAATAAAACAGCTGGTCTGGACTTAACACTCATTTAGTTCAAACTTTTAATTTTACAGATTAAGAAACTGTTAATTTAAAGAGAAAGGTCTGTCTGTCTAAAGTCTCTCCCCACTCCCATTCATCCATTCAGCCATTGAAGAGATTTTCCTAAAGAATAGGTCTGACCATGACTCCTCTCCAACTCAGTAAAATATAGTGGCTCTTTATTGCCCCCAGGATCAAATACAAAATCCTCTGTTTAGCTCTTCCCTGTGATGTTCTTCTAGGATGCACAAGCTCTTTACAACCTAGCCCTCCCTCCTACCTTTCCAGGTTTTTTATATCTTACTCTCTACTCTCCTGGCCATTTCATAAAAAGACACCACATCTCTCAGCTCCAGGCATTCCCTCCAGATGTTGCCCCTGCTTGAAATGCTTTTTCTCTTCCATCCTCACTATTAGTATCCTTGACTTCTTTTAAGTTCCAATTAAAACCTTCCTTCTACAGGAAGTTTTTCCTAATCCTTCTAAATTCCACTGTCTTTCTTCTATTAATTATTTTTTTCCTTTTCCCACATTTAGCTTGCTTTGTACATATTAGTTTGCATGTTGTCTTCCTATTAGATTTTAAACTCTTTGATGACAAAAACTATCCTTTGTCTCTTTTGTAGCCCCAGCACTTAGCACAGTGCCTGCCTGTTGCCTAATAAATGTTTATTGATTCATTGGTTGGTATTCTCTCAGGAGAGATATTATACATATGAATATTAAAAATGAAAATAATATAATAGTAGTTGGGGGAATCAGAAAGGACTTGTAGCAGAGGCTGCACTTGAACTGAATTTCAAAGGAAACTGGAAATTCTGAGAGGAAGAGGGGAGGAGAAAGTACATCCAAGCAAAGGGAAATCATGTGAAGAACAGTAAAATGGCCAGTTTGAGTGAATCATTGAGTTTGGGAAGGGGAGTAATGTGTGATGACACTGGTTTGGCTCTTATAAGGAAAGGAAGATTGGAGCTAGGTTGGGAAAGGAATTAAATGTCAAACAGATTATAACCCAGGTTTGCTGACTTCCAGAAGCCACATGTTCATTTTCTTTCCAATGGTAGCACTCTTGAAGATCTGTCATCAATCAAGCAGCGATGCTGTATTCATATTGGAGTTCCAGAGCTGTGGCTTGGGTAGCTTGTGGAAGATGGGATTGGGGAGAGGAAAGAGAAGGGGAAAAAAAGCTGCATTCTTTTGCCAGATCTATCACTGCCTGTTTTAAACTAATGAGGTTTTAAACTTTCCCTTTCAATTTTTAAAAATGTTAAGACAGCAGCAACTTTAGTGCCTTCAATGTTCACTGTAGTGTGCTGGCCAAATCAGTTTCTTTTTGACAAGGGAAAGAAAGATGAAATAATGAAATGCCAGGGAGAGCGGTCAGGCAGGTGGGATGTGAGTTTGTGCTAGAGCTGGAAGACACCTTGTGAAATGATATTTTTTTGGTAATTATGGATGATAGTCGAAGCAGTTATTGTGTTCCAAAAACCCATCCTATCCAAAGGGGTGGAAGAGGGGAGGAAGACCATAAAGTTAAAATATAATACTTAAACCATAAATAAATTAAAAAAATAAACCATAAATAATACTGTGTAAAGCAAACAATTATTATTATCACAAAACAGCCTGTAAAATTCATTCATTCATTCATTCACTCTTTTATTTCCAGTCTGATATTCCGGAGCTGTATTCTATTCAAAGCATGAATTAAATCAATGTATTAAGGAAATGAGGAAATTAGGAAAATAAAAGGTCATTTCATCCTCACCTCAACTTTGATTCAATTCACAGTTATTAAGTATGTAGGATATTACTAGGCTACCAGAAATGCAAGACATTCAATGAGATACAAAGGGATCATAAAAGCTACTTGACAATAGATATAATAAATTCTACATTTTTCATCCCCTTTAGGACTGAAAGTGTAATAAAAACATATATTTGTATAACAGTTAAAGGTATTCTATCTTTGAATCTTACAATTAGACAGTTTCCATGGTTCAAGTATCACTCTCCTCATTTTGCAGATAAGGAAACACAAGCTTGTCCTGGAAAGGATCTTAGATAATATCTGGTACAATTCTTTCTTTTTTTTTTCAGGTGGGGAAACTGATTCCTAGAAAAGTAAAGTGACTTTAAATTACATAGTCTGCCTATGATGATCAGGACTAGCTGCTTTTGGATATGTCTGCTGTACCATTTCCTAGAACTGGCATCAGACACCTAGGACTCAAGATGGCCAAAGAGCACAAGTCCCTTCCAGTTCTAAATCTATAGGCCTGTGATCTTAGTTCATGAGTCTATGTATAGTCAATAAACCATGACTTGACCCTCTGTTTTCAGAGTCCCAGACTAAACAACCAAAGAGTTAGTTTTTAAAGAGAGAAGGAAAATTGAGGAGAAAATAAGTACTAATAATCTGGAGAGTATAAGAAATCAAAGAAGTCTTCATGAAAGTAGTGTAGCTATATAGAGCCTTGAAGAAAGGTATTTTAGGATTTGGATAGAAGAAGGAAATAAAGTCTTAATCTGGGAATGATTGGAGGATAATTGGGTTTGAGAATAGCTAATATGTATAGATTTTTTCAAGGAGAATAGTATGAAATAAGGCAAAAAGGTAAGTTGGAGATAGATTGTTGTGGGTTTTATGTTCCATGCTAAGTAGTTTGGATTTTATCCTAAAAGCCAAATAGAACCTATAGCATAATTTTGGGCAAGGGAGTAATAGGGACAGATTTGTGTCTTTGGAAGATTATTTTGGCAAGTGTGCATAGGACATATTTGTCTGGATGGAAATAAGAAAACCAGTGTGGAAGCTAATATAATAGTCTGAGTTAAGTGCTCTATGCACCAGGACCTGAACAAGGGCAGTATTTGTATGAGTGGAGAAAATAGAACAGATATGAAATGTGTTGTGGAAGTAAGGTTGATAAAAATTTTTCTAATTTCACACTTTCCCACCTTTAAAGTGGAATAGTTCTATTTCTTTTTTCCCCTCAGGATCCAGTTCTTTCTCAGTGGGATTATCAGTTAATGGGTAATAGTGTTATAGATAGAAGCTGCTATTATATTAATTTTATAAGGTACCTATTGGAAATTTTAAGGTGAAAAAACGACTCATCATAGATTAGTCACCTGGATTGGAGGCTGAATAAGAACTATTTACCTGAGGTCCAGGGATGCAGTTCATGGTTTGCTTCATCCAGGCAGATACCAGGGCCTAACCTGAACAGGTATCTTGTCATCTGCCTTCCTGAGTACTTGTGCCTGCCTCAACCCCTTTTTCTTCAGAAAGAAAGAATGTAGGGAATAATATTTAACTCAATATTATTATTTGTAATGGAAAAAGGAGGGCAATCATCCTATGGTTTCCCTCATAATTTCTGTAGGATCCCAGGTTAGGAGTTAACAAACAATGACCTGGGGGTCAAATTTGGCCTGTGGCCTGTTTACATACACCTGAGAGATAAGAATGGCTTTTATATTTTTAATTTTATTTAAAAATGTAAAAAACATCCCTAGTTTGTAGACTGTACAAAAGAGATAATTAATTGGATTTGACCCCCAGGCCATAGCTTGCTGACCTCTGACCCAATTAAAAGGTCCCTTCATCGTCCACCACTTTGAAGTATGTGCTGTATTCCACTTAAAATACTTGAGAGCAAGGATGCCTCATTTTTATATTTATATCCCCTAAGTTTAATGCCTGGGGTATAGGAAATGCTTAATTGTTTATTGATTGAAAACATATTTTGATCACTATTTAAAGCAAGTGTGATAGAAAAAATTTTGTATTCTCCTTTATTTTGAGAAAGGGAAGGTTATTACTCCCAAATTAAATTCAATTGTCATTTATCCATAAAACCAGTATTAGTGATTATATATGCAGATGCGCAGATTCAGGGCCTCAGCCAAGTGTGAACCCTAACCTCATTTTTTTAGATAAAGAAACAAAATGTTTTTTAACTTGCTTAAATAATTATTGTCACAGCCATGAAGGAAAAGAAATTATTCTGATGTAGCCCTGTAAGACCCTCAGCCTATATATCATTAGCCAGTACCTGAGGCTATGTCCACTAGAAAAACCTAATTAACCTCATGCAGTGAGCACAAGTGACAAAAGACACAAACAAATAAGATTGACTGCTCTTTCCTAGATGCTACCTCCTCTCATCACTTTGTCTCATCTCCTACATCTCTTTCCATACAGGGCATTCTTCAGTGTGGTATATAATAAAGAACATCAAATGTGTCATCAGAGCATCTAGGGTCAACTCTCCACTTTTCAAGGTTAGCTTAGTTGCTCTCACATCTGTTAAATGAGGGGCTGAATTAGACATCTGCAATAGCCCCACCTATCTTTCAAATTTTGAACTAGAAATTCTTCTGGCTAATTGGAATAGAGTTGCGTGAACCATTTTTGTACCAGAAATAAAACAGTGCCATTAGGGAAAAGGCTTGGGTCATTTTTAGCCATATTGAGTATTTTTATGAAGTGTTCTCCATGTGCCAGGTGATGTGCTAAGCATTGGGAATACACAGACCAAAAAAACAAAATAACCACTGTTTTCAATACATTTTATGAATAGAAATAATTTGTGATAGTTTGTGTGTATATTTACTCACATACATATATGTATGTATACATATATGTGTGTGTAATTATAGATATAGATATTTATATAGTTGTTGTTCTTGTGTGTCCTTCCTTCTTGAAGAGGACCATGGCTTCTGGGAACATGACATACAAGTGAGTTGGATTTCAGTGAGGGAGGACTGGGCAAGGTCCCCTGCCTCACTTTCCCCCTCCCCCCCAGAGCCCTCTGGGTCCAAGGGTCAGATATAGATCAGGACAATTGAAGATGGCCCTGGATGCAATGAGACCTTGGCCTTTGTAAACTAAGGTCTCAGTTTGACTGGGACCACACCCATTCAGTGATTAAGGCTAGATAAAAAATGAGGCAAAGAATCTCCTCTTGCATCTACTCCAAAAACATTTAAATGAATGAATGAATGAATGATTCTGGGAGAAGAAAACGCTCAAGGTTTCTGGTCAAAGAAATGACTGCTATTTACATTCAATCTGAGTCAATCAGGACCTAAACTATGACCAAATGGGACTTGGCTAGGATCTATTGGTGGCCAATTAAAATCAGATTGGGTTTGATTTAAGACTTAGTTCTTAAGAAAGAAAGCTAACCAGTAAATCCCAAGATATCTTGGAAGGAATCAGAGGTGCAAAAGAGGAAAAAAAAATCTGTAACATCTATAGCTACTAGATGGCACAGTAGAGTGTTAGCCCTGAAGTCAAGTGGATCTGAGTTCAAATCTGACTTCAGACACTTAATACTTTCTAGCTGTATACCTTGGATAAAACTTAACCTCAATTGCCTCAGCGAAAAATACAAAGAAAAAAAAAAACCTTTTCAAGAGCATCTGTAGGTAAAGGTATGATACCCTATGTGGACAGAGGGGGGAAAGAAAGAAAGAAGGGAGGGAAAAGGAAAAGAGGGACAGAGGGAATATAGATATATACACCCATATATATATATATATATATACATACACATATACGTATACATATATTTAGTATGTATATATATATATATACATACTAAATATATGTATATGTGTGTACAGATCTGTATACATATTTATATTGTGTGTATCTATATGTATATACAGAATAAAGCTCTAGGAAGTGGTGTTTAAGCTTTTTTAAAAGAAATTGATGGCGGAGCCAAGATGGCGAACTGCAGACAGCATTCTCTGTAAGCTCCTGAGACCTTCCCTCAGACACAGACAAACTGAGCCTCTGAACTGGTTCTGGAGTGAGGGCTTCACCAAACACTTGGACTACAACGCACTTCTATCAAATATCTACTTTGAAAGAACTTCTGAGGTCAGTTTTAGACGGGCAGGGGATCGAGCAGCTCCCGGCGCTCAGATGCCAGTGCGCAGCCGGGGTGCAAGTCCGGGGCTGGGAAGGACCAGAAGATTTTAGGCTGCCAGGAAGTCCCTGGGAGACGCTTGGGCCACTTTGCTCTGCTTGCGGGCAGGTGCTTTGGCAGGTGTACCTTTGATAAAGGGTGGATTGAGAGCAGCTGAAAGTGTGGTCCTAGTGCGGATCTAGCCAGATCATCCCCAGACCAGAAGTCAACTCAGCAAACTGCCCCAGGGCAAATTGAAATCCCGCCTGCTGCTGCTGCCACTGCTGCTGCTGCTGCTGCTGAGGCTGCAGAATTCCCTGCTGTTGACTGATACCTAAGCTAAACATCATGAGCAAGAAGAAGAGAGCTCTCACCATAGACAGCTTTTACAGAGAGAAACTAGAGCAGTCCCCAGATCCTGAGATTCTGAAAACAATCCCAGATAAAGCCACAAAGGTGGACTTAAGCTGGTCTCCCTTTCAGAAGGCTTACCTGGAAGATTGCATAAAGAATCTCAAAAGAGAGCTAGAAGAAGATTGGGGAAATAAACTGAGAGCAGTGCAAGAAGAAAACATCACCCTGCAACAGAGATGTAAAAAACTGCAAAATAAGTCTTGTGAATGGGAAAAAGTTGCCAACTCACTGGAAAATAAAAATAGTGAATTGGTAAAAGACAACAATTCGCTGAAAAACAAAATTGGTGAATTGGAAAAAATCACCAACTCACTAGAAAATAAAAATAGTGAATTGGAAAAAGATAACAATTCACTGAAAAATAAAATTAGTGAATTGGAAAAAGACAACAATTCACTGAAAAATAAAATTGGCAAAATGGAAAAAGAATACAATGAACCAAAAAATTCAATTGGCCCGTTACAAAAGGACCTAAAAAAGATAACTGAAGGAAATAATACCTTAAAAATTAAAATTGAACAAATTGAAATGAATGACTCAATAAGACTTCAAGAATCAGTCAAACAAAAACAAAAAAATGAAAAAATAGAAGAAAAAGAAATTGATGTTCTATGTCATGGAATTAAAGTTGTTGAGTTATTTGGAGTTTCCTTGACAGAAATATTGAAGAGATTTGCCATTTTCTTCTCCAGCTCATTTTACAGAAGAGGAAACTGAGGAAAACAGGATTAAGTTATTTTCCTAGGGTCAGATAGCTAATAAGTGTCTGAGGTTGGATTTGAACTCATGAGGAAGAGTATTCCTCTTTCCAAGCCCAGTACTTCATCCATAGTGCCACCTAGTGTCCATTTCAGGCATGACAGATGACTGGTACAAGGGTGTAAGGATATAGAGACAGATGATAGAGTGCAGTATGGGAATAATAGAGAAAAGACCAGACAATCCAGGAAGGGGAGTAATACGTATCACAAATCTAGAAAGATAGATTGGAATCAGGATGCAAAAGCTTTTAATATCCCTTAAACAAAAGAGATAATAAGGAGCTATTAGAATTTATTTATTTTTATTTATTTTATTAGATTATGCATATCATTCTTTTTTTTTTTACACATTTCTATATGAATCAGTTTGGGAGAGAAAAGGCAGAATGAATAAAACATGAGAAAGAAAAATGAAGGAAAAAAAGATAAAAATAGTATGCATTGATCCATACTCAATCTCCATAAGTCTCTCTCTCTGGATGTGGATGGCATTTTTCATTCAAAGTTTATTGGGATTGCCTTGGATCATTGAATTGCTGAGAATAAACAAGTCTGTCATAGCTGATCATCACACAATCTTGTTTTTGCTCTATATGATGTTTTCCTGGTTTTGGTTGCTTCACTCAGCGTCAGTTCATATAAATCTTTCCAGGCTTTTCCTCAAATCATCCTGTTCATCATTTTTACAGAACATAATAATTCCATTACTTTCACATACCATAACTTATTCAACCATTCCCCAGCTGACCGGCATCCACTCAATTTCTAATTCCTTGCCACCACAAAAAAAAAAAAAAAAAAAAAACCTGCTAAAAATATTTTTTTTTGCACAAGTGGGTTCTTTCCCCCTCTTTTATGATCACTTTGGGAAAAAGACCCAGTACTACTGGAATTATTGATTAGGGGAGTGGCATGTTCAGGAAAATAAATTTAGTATTTTTGTGAGGATGGATTGGAGAAGAGAGAGAATTGAGGCAGAGAAACAAATAGGGAAGTCATTTCAATGAGCCAGGAAAATGGTAATGAGGGATGAAGCTAATATGTTGATGATGTGAGTAGAGGGAAGGGATGTGATTCAAGAGATGTTGTGAGAGCAGAAATAGACAGATTTAGCATCTGAATGGATACATGATATGAGGGATGTGACAAGGTGACAAACGGAGGAAACTGAAAGAATAGTGGTGTCCTCTCTAGAAATATGGAAGCTCCATTTAGAGGTGAGCTAGGAAGGGGGAAATGATAAATTCTATTGAACATAATGCATTTGAGATGATGATATAGGAAATAGAATGGAGCAGAGGAGATTATGTATATATACATATATGTATCTATGAGTGTATTATACTGTGTACATGTGAATACACACATATATAAATAAGTGCGCACACACACACACACACACACACACACACACACACACACATAGTTCTCCTGAAGCCAACTGTCTTCATGAGTTGCCACATTTTGCAGAAACACTGGACCCATGTATGCAGGAGATCCATAAGATAAGATTATAAGATGACATAAGATACATACATATACACACATGTACATATATGTATCTAATATGTGTGTGGATATGTTATATATGTATATGTTATATACTTAGAGATTATAGATAAATTTATAGGAACTGATAAGGTTACCAAAAGAGAAAGTGTAGAGTAGAAGACCTTCACAGAAGCTTGAATATACTCAGTGTTTTAGGGCATGATATACATGATAAACCAACAAAGCAGACTGAGAAGGAACAATCAGACAGAGCCAGAAGAGAGGTATGAAAACCAGTAGAGTAGAGAGTGGTAATCAGAAGCAGAAGGCAGTCAACATTGTCTGATGTAAGACAAGTCAAGAAAGGCCATCAGATTTGGCAATTAAGATATTGTTCACTTTGGAGAGAACAGTTTCAGTTGAGTGAAGGAACTGGAAATTAGATTTGCAAAGGGCTGAGGATTTAGAAGAGACAAAGTGGATTATATCAATCAGACAGAATTTGCCAAAACCAGGACCAGTATTCATGTAGGCTGGTGCTGTCTCTTTAGCACCAGAGACAGCACCAGGGCAGAAACTACCAATTAATCTCTGTCAGGGACTCTACCCAGAAGCTGCAGAGAGAAAACCCTTCTCCATAAGTGATAGACACTAGAGCCTTGGAGGTTTTTAAAGGAGTTTGCCTGAGAAAGGAGGGAAAGAAAGAGAATAAGCTGAAGAAGATGGTGGGTTGTACTGAAAGATTGTTCTTTCATTTTATTTTGTTTTAAATAATAGGGAAAGACCCAGGCATGTTTGAAGTTAGTAAAAAAAAAAGGAACTAGTAGAGAAGCAAAGACTGAAGTTTTGAGAGAGTGGGAATAATTGTAGAAGTCATTCAAGGGGATAAAGTTAGGTACATATGTGAAAAGGTTGGCCTGGATGAGGAGAAAGTCCACCATATTATGAAAGATTGGAGGAGAGAAGGAAAGAGTGGAGATGATGTGAAGGGATTTTTTTATGAAGAAAAAAGAAGAAACAGAAGCTCAGGTCACAGTGAGGAGGGAAATAGATTTAGGAGACTTAAGACATAATGAAAGATAGAATTATCAAGCCAGTTAGAATGTCATGTTTTTGATCATCAAAGTGGAGTACTTAAGAATAATGGTGAAATCCAGGATACAGCTGAAATGAAGTACAGGAGGAAGAGGTCATGGGATTGGAATAGGGACAAGCAATTATGAATCAGACAAAATTTACCAAAACCACTTCATGAGTATTCATCCAGGCTGGTGCTATCTCTTTAGCTCCAGAAAAAGTACTAGAGCAGAAACTACTGGTTGATCTCTGTCAGGGACTCTGCCCATAATCCAGAGAGAGAAAACCCTTCTTTAATAGTGGTAGCCACTAGAACCTTGGATTTATAACTCGTGTTCTCAATCTAGACCAAGAGAATCTACTTTGACTGGCTTGGCAAAAAGTTGAGAACTGGGATGGGCCATCGTTCCTCATTGATGTTGCTTTATTCAGGTCATTAATTCTGTCACTTGGCTGTTACCTGCCTTGCTCAAACTTCCTGCTCATTTATCTCCCTCATGGAGAGTTTCAAGTTAACACTCTCATCCAGTGGCCAGCTCTCCAAGTCACTAATTGCCATATATGATGTGGTTAATTAATGATAATGATGATGACTCATGATTGGAGAAAACCTTCCAGATTGGCAGCATCCCAGAGGGCATTGCACAGCAGGCTCACCTTATAGAACATCACACATACTAATGTATCATACCTGACCTGGGGTGGAATGCAAGGGCTCTTGAACAGCTGTACATGAATAGTGTAGAAAAGAGCAGCAAACTTTCTCTGAGCCAGTGGAAACAGCCCACCACATGCCAAGTAAGCTTCAGGCACTCACCCCAATCACCTGTCACATCTGCTCATCTGGAATCTCAGCTCATAGTGAAACAATTGGTTTGGAGAATTTAGCCTGTGGGGGACAAAGAGAGATGGAATAGTGTATGGCAATGATGCTGCCCCATCCCACTGTTAGATATATAATGCCTAGAAGTTCTAGGGAGAACTAAGACATATTAGATTCTTCAAAGTTTAGAATAGAATTTGATTGAGTGACTCTGGTTATTGAAAAAAATCCTCTCATTTCCCTGTTTTCTTCTTTAAGGATGGCAGATTGGATATGTCATCGCCTCCCCCCACTTACCTCCTAATCATAGGAAATTACAGCCTGAAATCTCTCATGTGTCAATCACTATAGAAATGTCATGAATCTATGCCCCTCCTTCTTTCAGCCCATATCTGTACCAGCTGCTTGACCACAGACATACTAGGAAGGAAAAGCTATTAAACAAGGGAGAAAATTCAAAACAAGGGTAGTTAAAGGGATTAGAAGATTAAGGTTTCAGAAAACACTGAAAGACCCAAAATAACCAAGAATAAGAGGAAAGAGAGGGATTGTGTGTATAGATTTGGGGGATGGCATAGAATATAAAAATCTAGAAGCCCTTGTACTTACAAAGCATCCAAAAAGGCAGGAAGTAGCTTCAGATGACCTCTGGAAGCCTTGCGAGGAATCAGTTTACCATTCCAAAGATACTTTATTGGCTCCAGGGGGATGGATGACTACTTAAGTAAATTTCATTTAATTCAGCATACATTATCAAAGGCTCAGAAGTTGGGGATATAGAAATTTTAAAAAAAGCTGCAGTCTTTGCAGTCCCTGTCCTCAATGAGCTTACATTCTACTTAATGAAGGGCAAAGAGTGGGGGGCATATCAAACATGTGCATTAATAGTAGGTGTAGAGGGACACAGATCATGGGGGAACTCTGTGTGAGGTATAAGACCCTCCAGCCCAGCCAGGGAACCTCCTGACAGTGTCTGGCTTGGCTCTCCATCCCCCTTGGGGGCATCTCAGCCTTCCTGAGAAGTCAGGGACAGGACAACCTGCATTGTAATTAAACAAAGTTATACCAAGTGACAAAGAGATATCTACACCCAATGGCAAGTTATTTATATGGTCCCCCATGTGCAGTGTTTCTTTGGTTATATAAGTGTATTGGGGCATGTAAGGCTGAGAGAATTTGGAATAAATGGACTCCATGTCTGACCATCCACGTGAGTCCCACCTCTTCGCTCTTCTCCTGAGATCAAGGGCTGGTACCAAGATCCTATAGTGAGCTAGCCTGGACGTTACAAGTAGGGAGGAGTATACTGGAGACTTCAGGAAAGGCCATACGGCTTTTCTCTGAACTACACTTTGAAAGGGACAGGTATTCTAGGAAGAATTTGAAGAAAACAGGCATTCCCGGGCTACGGGATAGCTTGTATAAGGATTTGGAGGTGGAAAACCAGATTTCTGCTTCCTGGCCCCAAACTGAGGCCTTTTCCCCTTGAAAAGCAAAGCTGGGATGAAGGCAAGGAGAATGGCTCCGATCCCATTAATAGTTTTGGTTCCCTGAATTTTGCATTAATGGAGTCCATTCTTGTCCACCAAAGGGTGGAATCACTTCCCCTAAAAGAGAAAAGGACACTAAGGCCCTAATTAGCCCACATCCATTTATGGACATGAACATAAGGGATGGGAGGGTGGAGATTGCCTGTCAGCACCCCTGCCCCTACATGACTCGGAGATGGGCGGGGTAGGAGGTGACTTTTTTCCTAAATGCAATGTTCTCCTCTGAGGGCAGAGGACAAGCCCTCCCTACAAGACAAGGTGCTAAGAACATGGCAAGCCTCGATTCTGGGCAGAGCCAGGAAAGGCCCAGCTTCAGACCCCACACATCGGACTCTCCAGAGGGAGAACACACAATAGCACTTGCCAAGAGGGGTGAAAGGCTTCTCAGCAAAGCCGATGAATATGATTTCAGGGTAAATTTCCTCCAATAATTGTATTTTATTTCGGAGCCGTTAGGATAATATTGTTATTCTTTCCATGTCAGCAGGATCTCTGCCTTATTTGCATTGTTCTGTGAGCTCTGTTCTCATGCTAAGCAATGGCTGCCTCTCTTAAGTAGCATTATGAAAAGCGAGTGGGAATGGAGCCATTTGCCAGAGTAAAGATTTAGAGGAGCTGCAGTTTGCATGGCAGCTTCTGTTCCAGTGGCCCCTTCACTAAAAATGCCCCTGCCTCCCTCAGACACCAGAGATCCTCAGTCTGCAATGGGATTCCCATTTCCTATGTCACTGTCCAAAGACCATGCTGGAGAAGCCTGACAACCAGGCTTCATGAAAATTAATCAACGGCAGGGACAGCATACTTAGAATATTAGGCTGAAGGCCAAACATAAAAAGGAAAAATAAAGTCATAGAATTTGGGCTGAAAGGGATTTTGGAGATGATATAATCACAATCTATATTTTAAGCCTAACTGCATATGTACACTCCCTCAGGAAATCTACAACCTAGGCACATTGACTTGTGTGCTTGTATTCTCTTCTTTAGAATATAAACTCCTTAAGAACAAGGGCTAGCTCATTCCCATATTTATATTCCCAATGCAGAGTACAGTGTCTAGTACATAGGAAACAATTAATAAATGCATGTTGACCAACTAACTGAAGAACCAAAGGATTAGAGTCAGAAAGACAGATTTCTGGTTTGGAACAAAAAACTGTTTGAAAGGTCTGGTTTCAAAGATCACCTCTGACATTCACTAGTCATTTAACTCTAGGTAAAATATTTCTTAGAATCTCAGTTCCTTTATCTGTAAAATGGGAATATAAAACCAATCAATAAACATTAATTAATTGCCTCCTGTATGCCAAGCACTGTGTCAAATGTTAGAGATATAAATATTAATATTTGACTCCCAGGGTAGAAGTGAGGATTTAATATGCACAGCATTTTGTAAATTTAAAACCTCCATCAATATAAAATGTGGTTATTAGCTTAGAGACAAGGTTTCAGTGGGGAAAGAGGCAGAAGAAAATATCGTAGGTGTCAGGAGCACCATCACAAAGCTAGGAGAGAATGGTGTTTGGCTAAGCAGAGCTTCTTAAGCTTTTTCCACTTGCAACCTCTTTTCATCTGAGAAATTTTTATGTGACCCTTGGTATATATGTATATAAAACAGGTATACAAATCAAACATTTTCTGATAATAAATCATAATTTTGTGACCCCCCCCCACAGTTTAAGAAGCTAGGGTTTAGAGCCAGGTTTCTCAACCCCCTCTTTATCTTGGATTCCTTGACAGTCTGGCTAATATTAAGGCCCTCTTTTCAGAATCATGTTATTAAACAGACAAAACAAAATACACAGGGTTACAAGAGAAAACAATTTTATTGAAATTTAGTTTTCAAAATGTTTAAGAAAAAAAGATTAAAGATTCCAAGCTAAAAAGCCCTAGGGCAGTCGTGCCAAATCCAAATAGAAATGGCAGTTACTGAATGATATATAAGAATCCCTGAAAGCTGCATATTGACTTAGTTTAAAAATATGAAATATCTATGTTTTATTATATTTTTATTTATTTTGTCAAATATTTCTTAATTATATTTTAATCTGATTCAACCACACTAGGGAGTATAGTACAGAGCTTCTTAAAGGTTTTCCACTCATGATCCTTTATTGCCAAGAAATTTTTGTACAATTCTGGGTATATACTATATAAAAGGGATATACAAATAAAAAAATTACTGATAATAAATCACAATTTTATAACCCCCACCTGCACTTATGCAACCTCACATGGGGTCATGGACCACAGTTTAAGAACCTTTGGTGTAGTGAACCTCATATAGCCAATATGTAGCATGTTTGACACTCTGATCTTGGGAATAGGATGCAGAAAAGGAAAAAAATATGAAACTAGGCAGGAAAGATAGCATGATGACATATTATGGAGGCCCCGAGGCTTGAATTTTGTTCATTCAGCTATAATGAGACAAAAGTCTTGCTTAGATATTGTAACAATGGACAAAAATCAGTAAAATGTCTAAACAGTGTCATACAAATTATAAATATCTTTCACATACTTTGTGTGCTGACTCATTCTACCACTTCATGTATTTGAAATTGGGAATGAAGAACTATAGACAGTGAGTTGTTGTCAGAATTGATTAGAAGGAAAGAGAGCAAATTGGACTTCATTAGGGAAAATGTGAAGTGTTTTTCTGCAACTAGCTGGTGCAGTGGATAGAGTGGTAAGGAGCACTCCTCTCCTTGAGTTCAAGTCTAGCCTCAGATGATTGTTGTGTGATCCTGGGAAAGTCACTTAATCTTATTTGCCTCAGTTTCCTCATCTGTAAAATGAAATGGAGAAGGAAATAGCAAACTATTCTAGTATCTTTAGTGAGAAAACCCCCAAAAGGAGTCATAAAGTCAGGCATAATTGAAAGCAACTGAATAAGAATAGCAATATAATAATTATTATATTATATATTATATATGTTATAATTATGTTATAATGTACTTATATAATATATATATAATTATAATTATATTATAATATAATATAATATAATAAACCAATCAGGTAATTGGAGGGATGAGAAGACAAGCATCTGTTATGGAAACATTTCCCTTTACATGCTGAACCTCATACATCCTGGTTTCCATAAAGGCATGACTAAAAGGGATATTAAACATTCTCTTCAACAGAGAAAGAGAGACAGAGACAGAGAGACAGAGAGAGTGAGAGAAAGAGAGAGAGAGAGAGAGAGAGAGAGAGAGAGAGAGAGAGAGAGAGAGGTAGGGAGGAAGGGAGGGAGACATGGGACATGGACTCAAAAATAAATATATCTTTTGATATTTACTTCTCCTAAAAATGAAGTGGCTCACACATAGGAAATGCTCAATAAATATTTGTTGAGCAACTGTTGATTGTATTCTTAATGATCCCAAGCAGCTTGCTCCTTCAAAAGTCCATTTCTTTAATGCACTATTTTCCCAGAGATGCTATGCTGTTGCAAATCACACATTTACATCTTTGCAGAATCAAAATTACCAACACACCAAAGCACAATGCATAGGTGCATGGTAGGTGTAGGCAGGCTACATTTGCCAGGGATGGTGCATTGCAGTATCATGCATAGCTGTGCACTCATAAGCCCTGCTGCAGGGGAGGGAGAGTGACCCATAAACCAGCAATCCTAGTCTGTCAGATGAGCAGCTCTACCTGTCTGTCATACTCACTGACATTCTGCTTACATCTGTTTCTCAGTCCCTTCCCTTTTCCCCTGGGATTGGACCTCCCTGGGACCCTGAACCATCTTAGTGACATTACTGCTGCTTACTCCTATTAGACACTCCATTTCCTCTACAGCCACCCTGTCCTCCATTTCTTACTCTATGATAGGGACATCTGATTGACTGCCACCTTTCCTGGTTGAATTATATTTCCTGGGTATCCATGCAAAGCGGATTTCAGGTCAGTAGTCATTTTGTTCCACTAATCAGGTTTTTGTTGTTTTTTTCTGTGCCCTTCATTCTTGAAGAGGACCAGGATATCAGGGCAGTGAGACCATGATCTGCAAATAAATTGGATGTAAGTGAGGTACAGCTGTGCAAAGTCACCAGCCTCACTTTCTCCTCTGGAGTCATTTGAGTCCAGTGACCACATATGGGTCAGGATGGCTGGAGACAGCCTCAGATGCAGTAGGAGATCTAACAAATGTATGGTAGATATTTTAAAGAACATATATGATCAGAAAGACCAACATTAATTAGAGACAACATTAATAATACCTTGGTATTCTAAAGAGAACAAAAAGGATGCTCTCCAGCATAAAGACATTTCATGGAGGATTTGGTGGGGGGAATTGTGTACCTGAAATGTAGGAAGTGGTTGCCAACTGACTTGGTGGAAGGAGATACTTATGAAGTTACATATTCACCAAAGTGCTAAAGGTAGTTGGTTAATTATTGCAAAAAGTGGGATGGACTTTACATGAGAATTCACCTTAAGCCAAGGGCTTTTAGTGAATCTGTGCCCTGCTTTCCTGCACATCTGGAGAAGGAAATAAAAGAAATTATGACCCTAATAGAGCTAATGCAGTTTGTTTTTCCCAAGTAGCAGAAGTGACAGGAGGCAGTGGCCCCCAAGATTTGGGAACTTGATGGTTGCCACTAGAGGGATGCTAAGGGGAAGAAACAACACTGTTATGCTGGCTAGATGTCTCTGCATCCAGGATAGTGGCAGCTATTTCCCATTGACCAAGATCACAAGGACATCATTATGGGGTCTCCAGAGCATTCGACAGCACAAGAGTATGGAGAGATGACATTTCTGGCAGGAATCAATAAGTCAACAAACATTTATTACGCTCTCCTCTGTGTTAAACATTGTGCTATGTGCAGGAAAATGAGGGAAGGCAAAAACAATTTCTCCCTTCAGGGAGCTCACAGTTCAGTGGGAGAGACTACATGCAAATAACTATGTACATACAAGATATATTTGAGGTAAATTAGAGGTAATATCAAGGGAAGGCACCATCAATCAGGAGTTCACTAGGAGGCCAAGAAGTAGTCGATGGAGAGATGCATTGGAGATTGGGCTTGATAAACTCTCAGGTCCCCTCCAACTTTCCTTTATTCTATTCTTCCACTTAGATGGCTCCATTTCCCATACATCATAAGCAAGCAAAGATGTAGTATGTCAGTATTCTTTACCCATGTATCTCCTATAAAATATTATAAATTGTATAAATATTTTACTGAGCAGAGAGAACAATCATTACCTATCAGATGACCTGGTGAAATTGAAGTCTCAGAAACTCTGAATAAGGGATTAGAGTTTAAGCCAGAGATAGAAACTATGAACCGTAACTAGGTCACTATAATCCCAATGTGGGGGTAGGTTAGGAAAAAGGGTTGCAGAAGAATTATGCTTTGACTTTTCTTGAGCAGAGACTGAAGTCTGGTTTTAGCCTAAGGGTTTCCCTAAAATCATAAAAGGAGTAGGGGCAGTTCTAAAAGTCCATTTGGTCCAGGCAGGAATGTGCTAGAGCTGGTTTATGAATCAATTGTTAAATTTTCAGTGTGAACAATTATATCTAGGAAAATAGTAATTACTGCAAATTAGAGGTTGATAGTTTTATTTGATTTATTATATTATTTATTAATTGATTATATAGACTTAAGAAAGTGATTGAGAACTTAAGTATGTCCTTCATATATTTGAAAAGCAGGTTATTAAGCATTTACCAGCACATCATTGAGTCTGGTTTAATTTAATGGAAACAGAACTGGACTTGGATTCATAAGACTCAATGTTGATAGTTCTGTCATTTACTGCCATGGATGTTGAATGTGTATGGATTTCACTGTATTTGATAATCAATCAATCAATCAATTAATCAATGAGCATTTATAAAATTCCTACAATGTGCCAGATACTATATAAATGTTTGGGGCTACAGAGAAAAGCACTAACCCAAAAACAAATCTTTACACACATTGGGGAAAGTGTCAAACTTGAAATCATAAGACTTGAGTTTGAATCCCAATACTGTTACTTATGTTGAGCAAGCCATCTAACTTCTTTGGTTCTCAGTTTCCTCATCTATAAAATGAGAGGGTTGGACCAGATGACCTCTAAATTTTCTTCTAGCTCTAGATTCATGAGCTATTAGTCTTCCACCTATACATCTTTTAATTCTACCCAATCCATACGAGAGGAAATATTTCTATTATCTTCACTGCACCAGTGTTTCAGCATCTAACCACCCTCTTCAAAAAATGAATGAATGAATGAAAGTAGTTCAATTTAAATTAAATCTAAGTTCTTCCGACTACATTTTAGGCTCATTTCCTTCTCGAGCTCAGTCCCATGGAGTTAAAGTATAATTCCTGGATATACCATTCTTAGTATGGTTTATCATAAGCAAAGCCTTAGGATATTCAGACATTTAGTGCAAATTTAAAATTAAATTAAATTACATCTTTCATCCATCTCACTTATAGATGAAAAACCCTAACTGGGAAAAACTGACTTGCCCTAGGTAATAAGTAGCCAAACAGATATTGTATTTCAAAAATTTTGTTTTACAAGGAATTGTTTTATTTTTCCATTTTGCCACAACTATTTTTAAGGAGTGATTTTCTTCAGACAATTTCCATGTTTCCTTTTCCAAAGCTCTCATTTCCTTTCCCCATTTTTCTTTTAACTCTCTTTTAAGATTTTTTTTGAATTCTTCCAAAAGAGCCTTTTGAGTTGGAGACCAACTTATACCACTCTTTGAGGCTTCATCTGGAGGTGTTTTACCTTAGTGTCCCCAGGGTTTGAGGTCTGTTCTTCCCTGTCTCCATAATAGCTATCTATGGTCAAAGCTCTTTTTGCTTTTTTGCTCACTTTTATAAGTTGAGATCTATTCATAGGGCAAAAGGGAGATTGTCCCTGGCTTTCTCTACAGGGCATAGAGGTTTCTCGCTGCCCTGGGGTTGATGCTGCTTACTCCCTTCCCATGTTGGGTGGTCATGGCCAAGTCAGACTTGCTATACTGGGATTCAGGGACTCACTATTTGCCTTCTGTAGTTGCATTGGCGGTCTCACATAACTAGTCTGCTGATTCACTGGCTTCTGAACCAGTTCAGAGTAGGAAACTCTGCTGTAATTTGGCTAAGAGCATCCCACTAGATTCCCTCTGCCCATGGAAGCAACTCCAAACTGGGTCTCCCTGTGCTGCAACCCCCCCGAGACAACTCCCCTGCCTGATTGAGACATATCTTTCCTGAAGTTCTTTCAAAACATCTTCTGTTTGAAGTTTTCTACATTCCAAATATTTGTGGGTTATAACACTCCAAAACCCTTTCAGAGGCTTGATCTGTTGTTGATCTGAAGGAAGCCAGGAAGAACTGACTAAAACCTATCCACTCTCCATCATCTTGGTTCTATCCCTTCCAAACAGATATTCTAATCTGGGTACTCTAATGCCAAATGCAGCTCTCTTCTATTGCATCATAATTACATACACTTTTCTTCAGTCTGTTGAAATATTTCATGCCCTTCTCTTGCAATGATCCTACTAACTCTCTAGAGAAATCTCATTTCTAATTTTCAGAGGTGCCAGGCACATAGACCAGATCACACATCACGGGTTGCCTACCAAGCTAATTATTGAGCTAAAGCCCCTCACATAAAATTATGTGAGCTCAAGCCAGCTCTCTATTGTCAACAGGAGAGCAGTAAGCTTTCCCTAACTCCATCCAAGATTTGATGGCTTCAAAGTGCTGGGATGCTTGAGTGACATAGTTAGATGAAGCTGTCACTCCTGGCACTGGCTAGAGATTTATCAGTGTTCCAAGAAGAAAGCTACTTCTTGAGAGATTTCAATCCAGTCCCACATCACTGCTTTGTTTCTAGGCCATGCTAAGTTTTTCTTGTCATATTCAAGGACCACAATTTTGACATTGGGCATCTGTTAAGAATTAGACCCTGGACACTACAAAGAACAATTATCACTAGCAAAATTCTCAGACCCAGCCATTATGGGCTACTCAGAGAAACCCCAAACTTCACAGTGCAGATGTAGCCATCCATATACCAAGCCAAGGACTCAAGTTCATCTTCAGAATTTCTTCTCCTTACCTAAAAGGAATCACTAGGCAGGGTTAAATTAAGCTCTTTTTAATTAAAAGGGTTGGGAATTGTATTCTTCTCAATATTGGAACTTCTTTTGCATATACAGAATCCTTTTCCAAGTCTAAAATAATTAACTTGTATATGTATATATCATTCTTTTCTCTTTCCTAGTTTCTAGCCTCCTATGACAGGAAGAGGAGAAACACCATTTCATCATCGCAATTGCCTCTGCTGAGGTGAGGGAAGAGGTCACCATTCCATTGTTTCCAATGTGATCTCTTGATTTGAGGAAAAAAAGAATATCAGCATTCCTTCTGCTACAAGTTCCTGCTCCTTCACCTAAACTGCCCAAGACTCTAAAAGGACTTGCTCTAAAATTGTGACCTATTTACATAAAAATATTTTTAAAAATTTCCCTAAATGAACAAATTCCTTTCTGACAATTCCCATCTCAACATCACAATCATGAACTCTGTAGGATCATCATTCAAGGCCCATCCTCCATCTCCTACTGACCAATTCCTTACCCCATTCTCCACATTATGATATTGAATAAAGGTAGAAAAAAATCATGTAACTATGCTGACTGAGTTCACTACAAATTTTCTGCTAAATAACCTCAATTAGGCCTTTACTGCAACAAGGTAAACCTAATACAGTTCCCTAATTAGTTCACTATCCCAATTTTCATTACATCTTTTTCAAAACTTTCCAACCCTCCTTAAGTCTTTGATGGCTTCCCCTCCCTCCACTCTCAATTGAGAATCTTGCCTCATATTTGACTGAAAAAGACTGAAAAGAGTCCATTCCCCAGATGCTTCCCCTTCTCCCTTCCTCCTCATATCATCTCAAATTACTCAAATTCCTTCTGCCACTATTTCCCTTTTACCCCTGTCTCACATGGAGGGGTAGCCCTGTGTTTTGCCAAGGCAAACCCCTCTACCTATGCAAGCAATCCTATTCCATCTCATCTCCTCCAAGTGATTTCCCCCTCTGTCAACCACATTGTCTCACTCCTCTTCAGGATTTTCTTGGCTACTGTCTCCTTCTCTACTCCCTACAAACAGGGTATAAATGGCAATATGTTTTACCCACCCTTCAAAAAACTTTGACTTGATCTTTTTATTTTGCTATCACCCTCTATTTTTTCTGCCCTTTATGGCTATGTTCCATGACAAGGCCATCTACAATAGATCCAACACTTTCTCTGTTCTTACTCTCATCTTAACTCCTTACATTCTGGCTTTCATCCTCATCATTTATTTGAAACTGCTTTCTCCAGAGTTATCCATAATCTCTCAATTGCTAAAAAAAATTCCTCCAATTCTCCTCCTATCACTCCTTTTCATTCTCCTTTGCTGAATTTTCATTCAAGTTACTCTGCCTAATCATGGTTATCCCATAACCTTGGGTTGTGTTCTTCCCCTATATTGTTTCACCTGATGATCACATCAGCTCTTATGGATTTAATTATCATCTCTATGATAATGATTCCCAATCCTAGTTCTCCAAAACTCACTTCTCTGCTGATCTCAAATCTCCATCTGCCTACTTGACATCTTGAACTAAATGTCCTATAGACAGGTTAAACTCAGCATGTCTAAACTGTATATCTAGCTGGTTCGTACATAGTAATTTGCATGATATCTCTTCCTTTAGATTGTGAGCTCCTTGAAGTCAGGGACTGTATTACTTTTCTTTTTATCTCCAGTGGTCAGTACAGAACTCAAGGGCACATGGAGAGTTACTTAATGATAGCTAGGAACTTAATAAATTGACTGACTGACTGACTGACTGACTCACTCACTCACTCAGACTCCTTAGTACTTAAGTGACTTGCTTAGGGTTAATCCTTACTGTCAGAAATAGTTTGACCCCAGATATTCCTGAATTCCAGACTACAGCTCTATTTGTTATGATTTTCTTTCTTGTGAGAAGAGAAGGGAAGAGAAAACCATAGAGAAGAGCCACCCAATGCTTAAAAGGTCATGAAGTTTAAATAGTGACTTTTTCAATGGACAAATAACTCTTTTTCTTTATTCACCTATTAAGTGAGGAGTTTGGACTAAGTAGCTCTGAATACTATGAATCTTATGATGGTCTTATGCCTGTTCCTTAGTTTTAACTAAAGTTTTTAATTCTATTTCTTAGAAATTCTTCCTTTCCTTTCCTTTCCCTAAAAGGGATCAGCTCCTAACACTGTTTTGTCTTGCTGCCTATTATTTGGGGAAATGGATCAATGGATTGTTTACTTTTGTGTTCTACTTTCCATCTGTTCAAATAATTTTTCTTCATTTCAAATATTTCTATTGAAACATTAAGATTCAAAAAATTACAAGTAGCTAGAATTATGAGGGTTTTACGTATACAAAGGTTCTAGATAGCTAGGTGGGACAACTATAGGATTGGGTATAGAGTAAGAAAGACCTTAATTTGAATCATGCCTTAGACATCTATAAGTTGTGTGACCCTAAGCAAGTCACTTAATCTCTCTCACCTTCTGCTTCCTCATCTCATAAAATGGGATTCATAATGGCATTTATCACAGAGTTGTTATGAAGATCAAATGAGATAATATATGTAAAGAACTTTGCAGATTTTAAAGTGCTATCTAAATGTCAGTTATTATTACATTATCTTGTTTGAAACATAACTTCCTAGTCAGGTAGGTACTAAAAGTATGATCCTCATTTTACAGAGGAAATTGAATTTTATAATATTAAATGATTAGCCCACATTTACACACAGAGTAAGTGTCAAGGGTAAGATGCAAACTCTTATTTCTCCTGGTGCCAAAGCTAGCATTCTTTCTATGATATTAAGCTTCCCTAGACATCCAAGTTTATCTAGACAAGAAGAACCTAGCATCCATTCTGGTCAGTATTAAATCTTTGTTAAGGAAAACCATTAAGGACTTCCTCAAATTCTTCTACCTGATTGGTCTAGGGAATCTTCTAGGCCATCTCTGGGTTTTGGGGCAATATTTAGCCCATCAATCCAAAAATGGAGGCCCATTTCCCCCCTTAAACATATTCAAGAAAGAAATCATAGATTCTCTTAGCCCACTTATGTGCTTAACCTGTTAAGTCTCATCATTTGGAAATTCTTTTTGGTGCTTTATCTCATTCTTCATGCTATAATATGTTTTAGGGATTATCCAGTATAACAGTTCTGATACTTCACTCTTTTTTAGCTTTCAAGTTTACTAAGGAAGTTAGATATTATGAAAAGGGTGCTGACCTGGCAATTGCAGGACCTAAATCTGGAGCCCTACTCTGCTTCTTACTATTTGAGGGACCTTGCATAAATTAATTAATATCTCTATGTTTTGTAAAATATGGGTTTTGATTAGCTGGTCCCTCAAACTCTTTCCTTTTCTTGATGTGAAGAATTTCACATACACTTTCTTATTTGCTTTTCACCACAGCCCTGTGCAGCTCTTTTATCATAATTATGTTAGAAATAGCATAATTTTCAGATGAAGAAATTCAGACTTATAAAAGGGGTGTGAGCTGATAAAGGTCACACAGTAAGTGGCAGAACTAGAACTCTCAACCAACTTCTATTTCAAATACATCATAGTTGGAATACAAAGTCTTATAAAAATGAAAATTGAAACTATCTTTATACATAATTGGAAAAATAAAATTCTCTTAAGTGAAATTTTTTTAAAAGAAAATCATAGTTATCTATAAAAATACATCATGATATGTCAGGTTATTATATAGTGTTTGTTTAGTTCTCTAAATGCCCTCTTGTTTTTAGGCACTGATTTTTATTTCATTTACAAAGACAAACTCTGTGTCACTTGAATATCTGGCTCCCTTTCTCAGCATCCTTGCTTTTTGCCAATTTCCCACCTCATCTTCCCAGACCATTTCACTATATCTAAGTGTGATTTACTCAATAGAGCTATTCTCCCCCTTGCTTTATTCCTGCTGTCCACTATCCCCACTCTCATGTTTAGATTGATCCTTAGCATAGAACTGAAACCAGTCCCCACACTGACAGATAGTAATGGGAAATCACAGGACTAAGAAAACGAATAGAATGCCCAGAGGTGGGTTGCTTCAGCCTATATCCATATGGTGGGAAGCACAGATCAATTCCTGCAGGAGCCTTCCTAGCTCTGGGAAAGAGAATAACTATTCAGAATGTTCAATTTGACTGAGAGGGGAGGGTTATCCAAAGGACAAGGAAATGCTGCTAGTGACAGAGCATTAACTACTTTAGTAAATTGATGTAACTCAACTTCTAAAAAGTCAACTAAGCTTGGCAACCTAAGAAATGTCAATGCTGGCGTTTAATCACTGTCACATGCCCCTGTCCCCAGAGCTGGGAAATGGGGCTGCAGAGCGGCACTAATTTATGGTGTCTATTTCAAAGGCATCAGTGGGGATGAGGTCTGATGGGGCATTCCTAGACAGACAAGATAGATAAAGTGATAAAGCACTTATTAAACACTTACTATGTGTCAGACACTGAGTTAAGCTCTAGGGATACAAAACAAAAAGCGAGACAGTCTCTGGCCTTCAGAAGCTTATATTTTAATGATGGAATGACATCACTACAAAGGAAATAGGGTGAAGGATAGAGTCACTGAATGGGGACAAGGCAGCAGACAAGGAGAAAGGAGAGGAAAACAGAGTGTGAGTCCAATCTTTAATTAATAAAGTTTTTTCTAAAGTGATGGTTCTGGGGAGAAAGTCATTAAAGAGGGTCTCAGGATAGAGGTTTTTTTTCCTTTGTTTTGTTTTGTTTTTCTGTAGGGTGGCAAGATCCATGACTTGAGTGAGGGATTTTTAAGAAGATTCAGAGGGCTATTAATAAGTTCATTGTTCACACTAGGGAGTGCTCTAGAGTCTATAAGATTGAGTGAATAGTCTTCAAAGATTTCCTTTATTAGATTTACCTGTACTCAGATTCTATCAAAGTGTCTCCTGTCAAAGATGAGGGAAGGACTATTTGTGGTGAAGAAAATGCTTTAGAAATCACCTAAGTATGCTATGGTACTTCAGAACTATAGCACTTAGAATATTTCTATTTATTCTCTGTGGGTAAAGGGTGCAGGGAATGTCCCAGATCCTTTATTGTCTTGAGAGTAGTTCAGTAGCAAAGTGTTTGGCACATAGTTGCCACTTAAACTGTTTGTTAACTGACTGCCTGGGACCTTGGTCTAATGGGAGAGTCAATAAGCAAATAACCATATATAAATAAGCTATGTGTGGGATAAATTGTTGTTCAGTTGTTTCAATTGTTCTGATTATCACCCAATTTGGGGTTGTTTTTGGCAATGATACTGGAGTGGTTTGCTATTTCCTTGATCAGTTCATTTTACAGATGGAGAAACTGAGACAAATAGGATTAAGTGACTTGCCCAGATTTGAACTAATGTCTTCCTGACTTCATGCTCTGCACTCTATCTATATAGATATCTGGCAGAGTATATACAAAATAATAAACAAGAGTGAAGTGATTTAGGAGAGCAATTTCTAGTTTCCAATAATGCATCTGTAGGATGTCCAGTTTGAGAAGCCCAATGAGCAGTAGGAGATGAAAAACTAGAGATTTTCCAAGTTTAGATAAGTAGATTAGAGAATTATCAGCATAGAAATGATAATTGAATTCATGGGAACTGATAAAATCACCATTTATTTAACCTGTACTAGTTGCATTTACATTTGAAAAATTGAAGAGACATTAGCTCAAAAGTAATGAATTCAACTCAAAGTAATGAATTGCTAATAATGGCTTTTCATCTACTGGGCAATGACTGTGGAAGGAATTTTGTTTGTTTGAATGAAGTGCAGTTCTTTTATCATAATGAAGGCAATTGCATTCTCTACCAGCCTCTAAAGGTGGCCTTGCCTTCTATTACCCAGTCTCTTTCTGTCAACCTTCCTCTGCTTTTTAAAAAATTATTTAATATTTTATTTCCCCCCAATTACATATAAAAACATTTTTAACATTCATTTTTTTAACATTTTGAGTTCCAATTTTTCTCCTCTCTCCCTTCTTCCCCTTCACTGAAAAGGCAAACAATTTGATATAGGTTATATGTTATAGTCATACAACACATATTTCCATAATTGTCATTCAACCTTCCTCTTTTTACACATCCTCCTGCCCACATCCACCCCTTCCCTACATACACGAACCTTTTCCAGGCTCCCTCCACGAGAGAGTTCCCGCAATACAAGGTAAAACCAGTTGTCTTAAGGCAAGGGCTATTCTCTACAAAGAATTATCTAAGCCCTGAAAATTGGTGTACGGTGTAAACTTCCTAAGACAATATTCAATAATAATCATTAAAAGTTTATTAAACATGGAGATACAAAAGAGGCAAAAGACTTATACCCAAGGAGATCCCAATCTAATGGAGAAGACAACAAGCAAACACATATGTACTAAACCATATATATAGTATAAATGGGAGAAAATCAGAAAAGAGGAAGCACCAGAATTAAAAGGAGGTTGAGAAAGTCTTCCTGTAGAAAATGGTATTTTAATTGGAACTTAAAGAAAGCTAAGAAAGCCAGCAGGTAGAGGTAAGGAGGGAGAACACCCGACGTATGAGGAGCTAGACAAAATTCCTTGAGCTGAGAGAGTGTCTTGTTTGTGGATCTAAGAGTGATTACATCATGGGAAATAAGATACAAGAATACTAGAAAGGCAGGACAGGGTTAGGCTATAAAGAACTTTGAATGTCAGAGGAGTTTATATTTTATCCTAAAAACAATAAGAAGTCACTGAAGTTTATTAAGTAGGAAAATAGCATGATCCAATTTGTGCTTTAGAAAAATTATTTTTTGTGGCTGGATGGAGGATGGATTGGAGAAGAGAGAAACTTGAGGTGATAAAACCACCAGCACACTTTTACTATAATTCCAGTTGTAAAGTGATGAGGGGGGACACAAGAGTGGTGACAGTGTCAGAAGAGAGATATGGGAGTGTATGAATATGGATATGGGAGTATATGAAAGATAGTGAGAGCCTGGAGGACTGGGAAGAGAGTTTCAGTCAGTAATAGGGATTTTAGAATAGGGATTTGGGGGCAAAAATAATGAGTTCAGTTTTGGACATGTTGAGTTTAAGATGTCTATTGAACATTCAGTTCAATATGTCTGAAAGGCAGCTGGACTTATGAGATTGAAGGTAGACAGAAAGGTTGGGGGCAGATAGATGGATTTACATAGAGATGCATAATTGAATCTACAGGATCTAATGAAAATCACTAAGGGAAGTAACACAAAAAAGAAGAGAAGAAGTAAGACAGATTCTTGTGAATATCTATGGTTTACAAGGCATGATATGGATGAGAATCCAGAAAAGGAGACTGATAGGATGAGAGCCTGGAGAGAGCAGTGTCCCAAAAACCTAGTGAAGAGAGAATATCAGGGAGAAGAGGGTAATCAGCAGTGTCAAAGGCTGTAGGGAAGTCAAGGAGAATGAGGATTGAGAAAAGGCCAGAGCATTTGGCAACTAAGAGATCACAGGCAACTTCAGAGAGAGCTGTTTCAGTGAAATGATGAGGTTGTAAGAGGGATTATAAAGAATTAAAAAGAGAGTGAGTGAAGAGAAAATGGAGGTACCTATCATAGATGGACTTCTCAAGTAGTTTAGCCACAAAAGTGAGAAAAGATTCAAAAATGATTGTGGGGACAGGAGGATCAAATGAGGGTCTTCTGGTGATGGGAAAATATGAATATGTTTGTAAACAGTAGGGAATGAACCAATAGCCAGGAAGAGAAAAAAGTAAGTGACAAACTGGGGGTATCAGTGAAAGCAATCTTTTGGAGAAGAAAGGATGGAATGGGATTGCTTGTGCATATAGAAGGATTGTCTTTGGTAAGAAGTAAGGTCACTATGATAGCAAAAAGCATCTGAGTGGTATGAAATGAGAAAGAGGGAAGAAGGGCCCCTTGCCAATGGCTTCAATTTTTCTCCCCAGTAAAATATGAGGCAAAGTTCTCAGCTGAAAGGTGGGTGAGGAGGCATGGGAATTTTGAGGAAGAATGAAAAGGTTTAGAGGAGTCACAGTAGAAGGAAGTATCCTCACTGGGAGTTCTCTATGCTAATGAAATCATAGATCTGGTTCTTCCTTCCACCACCACCATTTTTTTTTAAAGTCCCAGATAATGAAATATATTTAATGTTTGGATGAAGACAATCATTTTGAGGAGGAAATTGGTCTATCTCCCTCAGATCTCTCTCCTTCCGAAACCATCCTTCTGCTCACTTGATATTTTGATTTCTAAAGTACAGGTCTGACAAAGCACTTCTCTGCTTAGTAAGCTCCACTGGCTCCCTATTGACTTGAGGATGAAATATCTGTTTGGTATTTAAAACCCTTCACAATTTGATTCTAACCTATCTTTCTAGATTGATTTTAAATGACTCCCCCTTATACCTCTTAGATGTGGCTCTATGCAGGCTCTCCTCAATGCCTATAATGCACTCCCTTCTCATTTATGCTTTTTGGAATCTATTATTCCCCTCAAGGCCCATCTCTGGCACTACCTCATCTACTTTTTATCTCTGCCCCCAGTTGCTAATGCCCTCCTCAATGATTTTGTAATTTCCTTCCTCCCTTTCTTTCCTTCCTCCTTTCTTCCCTCCTTCCTTCCCTCCTTCCTTCTCTCCTTCCCTCCTTCCTTCCCTCCTTCCCTCCTTCCTTTCCTCCTTCCCTCCTTCCTTCCCTCCTTCCTTCCCTCCTTCCTTCCCTCCTTCCTTCCTTCCTTCCTTCCTTCCTTCCTTCCTTCCTTCCTTCC
>JAJPUD010003840.1:84444-149945 GCA_023553655.1 Myrmecobius fasciatus | reverse complement strand
CTTCCTTCCTTCCTTCCTTCCTTCCTTCCTTCCTTCCTTCCTTCCTTTCTAAGACTTGGTATTTCTATCTCACTCAGACTATAAACCACCTATGGAATTAATCAGTATGGAAAGTTTAACCTTATGTTTCTAGCCTGGGCTAATTGATATCTCCTTAGGCAATTTGTTGATCCTTCACTCCTGGGAGCTTGCCATATTGGTGCTACACATAACAAGGACACACGACCAACTTCACCTATACTGAAGCTTAGTATTCTAGAATTCAATGATTCACCAGCCTCAGTCTCCCAAATTGCAGGGATTATAAGCATGTACCACCACATCTAGCTTAAATTTGCTTTCTATGTAATTTCTGTTTATTTCCATATGTACACATTGTTTCCCTCCAATAGAATTTAAACTTACAAGCAGTGACTAATTTGCTTTCATCTTTGTTTTATTTATTTTATTTTAAATTTCTAGAATAAAACTAATATTTCCATAACATAGTATTATTTTAAAAAGATGATTGCACATGAAATTGCAAATCTATTATGTATAACTTGCTATTCCTTTTTAATATATAATAAAGTTGTCGTGTAAATTTTTTTTTTGCCTTCTCCCTAGGCTTCAACATAGCTACCATTAAACACAAATGTATGTGCACAAGAACATACATACATATTTATGTGAAAAATCATTCTATACATACTTCTATTTATCAAGCCTTTCTCTGGATGCAGATTATATCTTCCTTCATATGTCTTTTGTAGCTAATTTGTAATCCTAGTACCTAGCAGGCTAAAAACAGAAATCAGAGCACAATGTCTGACACATGGGTAGATATTTGATAAATATATGTTCAAGGAAATCAGTAGTAAAGGAATCTACTCTGTAAAGGAGAAAAGAGAAGAGTAGAGAACAGGAAGGTTAGCAGTTGTTACACTGCAAAACTGACATTATAGTAATTTGATTTATTTTAATGTGATATTGTAATTCTCCAGTCAAACTACCATCTTTTTAAAGGATATAAATCTATGGTCACAATTGCACTGTTGAGATAAAGAATCTATGGAAATTCTGCTCCCAAATCACAATCTCCTAACACTTCTTGATAAACCTTTTCTTTTTTCCCATTCTTCCCATTCTTAGCAAAATATACAGAACACTTATGAAGCCAAAGGAATTTTGGATTGAGAACAGAGAATATGCTAATGATTGGCTAATAGAGAGGCTACAGTAGATATACATCAAGTTTTTTTTTTCTTCTTCTGAATATGGTTTTTAAATTTAACAGCAATGGAAAGGTTAAGTGGAATTTTTTCAGAGTCATTCTATATCAGATTGGACCTTGGAGTGATTTTTTGCTTTTACGTTTTCCCTAAGATAAGTGAAACTGGGGTATGAAAGATGGCAAGGAAGAGTGACAGAAGGAACATAAGAACTCTGCTTGGCAACTTGAATATTTGACCTAGTAGCTTACCTTATCCTGCATAGGATATGACTTCTAAGGAAATGATATTTCTGTTTCTGGATCTCTGTTTGAAACTCCTCCCACTGAGGTCTAGAGATCCTGAGGCACTAGAGTCTGGAAATCAAGGTTGTAGAAACATTAGACAGCTTGTAAGCAAAACCCTGTTGTAGGTGACAATGAAAATTCTAAGTGATTTTGCGTATTGCTCTGGGCTTAGTGAAATCTTGTAGGCTACATTGTTTATTCAGAACCCTTGTATTATTGATGGAGCTTTGAGTCACTTAGAACTAACTTGCCCAGATGTGATATATTCAATGTACAACTCAGAAAGTGCTATTGCAGCTGCTGAGCTTTTTATTGTTTGTGGTATCATCTAGCTCAGCACTGTAAATTTAAGACTATTTATATACCTGGCTTGGGACCTATTTGTGATAGGGATCAAACTAGTTAAGCATTCTTTATCTATCTCTATCCTGAGGACTGAAGAAAAAGGGTTATATGTCTCCGCAATCAGAGATCTATGGTGAGATATCTGAGCTTTTTCTATTCTAGGAGATTATAGATTTACTAATGGCTAGAACTGGGTGTTCTCTAGAACACAAATGGAACTTTGTATTTTTTTAAGTACTTGGAAAGTAATATGCATTGATACATTCAATGTCAGACCAAATCTTATTTGCTTTAAGTGTATTGACACCAACTCAAAAAGCACCAAAGTGTATGATCTCAACCAACTCTTCTCACCAACACTACTTAATGGTATTGGACAAGAAACTGATTTGCATAGAGACAACTGAGGTCCTTTGCAAAGCGAAGATAATGCACATTGTAAAACAGTTACAATAACATTGACTGCAGCCATGAAAACAATTTTACAGCAGATTAAACACACTTAGAGAAAGGAGCCCAGTGCAAAAGCAATCTGAACACTAAATTAGGGTTTAGTCAGCAGTTAGAAGAGAACAGTGGAGAAAATGACCAGATAGAGCACCCTAACTGCCCCTTATTGGCCCGTCCTTTTTTTTTTTAGCTGAGTGGGTGCTATTCTCCAGTTGGTGGGATTTTAGTGTTTGAGTTCAGTGTTTTGATTACACTGGGGGCTTGTCCAAGCCTAGTAAAAGTTGAGCCTGGCAGATAATTGGATAAAAAATTGAGGGCATGAAGTCTGTAGAGGTCATTGGTAACTTTGATGCAAGCCAAGTAGAAAAGGTAGGTCCAGAGAGAACAGAGAAGAATTACTCGTTATGTAGAAGTGAAAAGACTCAGAAATAATGAATTTAAATTGAGACAAGAAAAACTCTGCTCAATTACTAAGGAGAGAGGGGGAAAAAATTTAATGAGATTCTCCAAGGAAAGGAAACATACTGATTTGACCTTGTTTCTTCCATCTCTGTTCTAGTTCATTTCATCTAGCACCCCCTAATTTTCTCCCTTCTTCCAAGACTGAATCACTTCTTTTCCTTTTTCAATAGGTCTTTTAAACTGAGAGGACTTTGGCAGCTGTCCAGTGCTGAAGATGTCTCTCTACCCAGCCTTGATGCCTGAGTTCCACTTACCAGATTAACCAAGGAAAAATCAGCAAATTAGGACCTTGCTCTTGGCTTTGCAAATTTTTATCTGATGTGAAGAGCCAGGGACAGTTGGGCTCCTATAAATAATCAAGAAAAATAAAACCAGAAAGAGGCAAGGCTATCAACATCATTTAATTTCTCCCTATCTTGAGTTGACAAGTAATCACTGGAGCTGGACTAAAGAAATGAGTCTTGCGAAACAAACCAGAGGATAAACTGGGGTAGGGATTAATCACCACTAGTCAGTATTTTTCTGCCTGAATGATGTCTCTCATCAAATCTGACCCCAGGGATATATGGAATAGAGACCACCTTCATGGAACAATTTGAGAAGCACCAAGTGTATCCTTATGTCCCCAAATACTTCCCTCATCATATGTTAAGGTATTTAAATTTTCACCATTAAGCATTAGTTTCTCTGGTTGTTAAAGTTTTTCATTCTTCAAGAGGTTCTCTTTATTGAAATGTAAGCATCCATATAGGAAAGTGACACTTCCATCAGGTAACTATGGATATGTGTGTGTGAATATAAATGATAATGAATAAATAGATGAATAAAAAATTAGTGCTTATTATTTGACACACACATATACACACACAAATATTTCATGGCCTCTTCTGGTGCAGAGAAGTAGGACTTTTTGGAAAGATATAACAAAAGACTGACATACCCATGGGAAGAAGATAAGAAAAATTTTCCCTATAGTCTAAATAAATCAATTCTCTTGCCACTTTTAGATTGAATTGACCTATATCTAGCCATGGAACTCTAGTTAAAAGAATAGTTGAATAGCAAAGATGTGGATTCTGACCCTGGCTTGGCCAAAGGTTCCCTGCATGACCTTGATTAAAAAACTACTCTCTCTTGCATCAATATCATTTTTAAAATGAGAGCAATAATATATGTTTCATCTCTAAGATTATGCAGTTTTCGCTTCCCCCATCCACTGACCATCATCACCCACTCCCTAAAATATATTTCCTCCATCCTAATCATATTTGTTTCTCCTCAGATTCCTCTAAGTCCTGCTTCTCCCACTCTTGTCTTCCCTATCTATTTTTAATACTGAAAATTGTATGCTTACAAGAGTTAAGACTGAACCTAGGTTTGATTTCTGGCTCTACTAGTTGTTCTAGACACGTATTAGTTATGTGACCCTTGGCAAGTCAATAAACCCCTCTTTGCCTCAGTTTCCTCATCTATGAAATGAGCAAGAGAAAGAAATGGCAAATCATTCCAGTATCTCTGCCCAAAAAACCCCAAATGAGGGTCACATTCACAGTTGAAGGATTAAACAACAATAATAATCTATTACTTGCTATTAACATAGACAAGTCACAATTTCGCAGAATGTTTCCTTTCTTCATACTTCTTGACCTTTGTGCACCAAATGACACAATCACCCTCTCTTCATTGTTTTTCCCTAAGGTTTTGTGACTTGATTATCCTGTTCTCTTGATTATCCTCCTACCTATTTGATTAGCCCTTCCAAGCTTCCTTTGTGATTTGTATCATGCCCCTCCCCAACTGTAGGTGATCTATAAGACTCCATCCTAGCCTCTATTATATTTTCTCTCTATATGCTCTCTTATTAGCTCTTATGAGTTCAATTATCATTTCTCTGCAGACTAATCAAAGCTGTATATTCCTTAGTGCCAATCTCTCAAATCAGAGTCCCTTATTTCACCCCATATACTGACTCCTCTTCCAAATGTTGCTTTTTCTGTTGACAATATAATCACTTTTATGATTCATGGCATGGCTGATTCATCACATTGCTGATGCATATTGAGCTTGCAGTACACTAAAACCTCTAGGTCCTTTTCAGGAAAAAAAAATGGTGTGTACCTTTACTTCTTTATAATTGTGGTACAATTGTGTGTGTTTGTTTTTTACCCAAGGGAAAAACCTTATGTTTATTGAATTTCAACATATTACAGTACTCTAACCTGTCATGATCCTTTTGAATCCCAACTTTGTCATATAGTATGCTAGTGATCACTCCCAGCTTTCTGTCACATGGACATTTCATAGTTTTATCAAAACCATTTATTTTAGTGTAAGATAGAGTGCTGGACCTGGAATCAGGAAGACTCATCTTCCTGAGATCAAATATGGCTTCAATCCCTAACTAACTGTGTGACTCTGGGCAAGTCATTTGTTCTCATTCAGTTTCAATTTCCTCATCTGCAAAATGCAAATAATAAAAGAACTTACCTCACGAGATTATCATGTGGAAAGCTATTTTCAAACTTTAAAACACCATATAAATGCAAGTTAATTAGTAGGAGGAGGAGGAGGGAGAAGAGAAAAAGAAGAAAGAGATGAAAGAGATTGAAGAACAGGAGGAGGAGGAGAAGGAAGAGATAGAAGAGGTTAAAGCTGAAGATGAGGAGTAAAAATGTAAAATATATAGTACAGCATCAAGGGTAGGTCTTTGGAACAATTCATTGGAAATGTCCTGTCCTGGTGACACCAAACCATTAATAATTCTTTTAGCTAGCTAATATAATTAGTGCTGAACAATCTAATTATATTATCATCTAGTGAATATCTCTTCATTTTCTCCCATGAGAATAATATATGTCATATCAAAATATCCACCAATAAAGAGGTAAGTGATATTTGTGAATTTCTTTCACTGTAATTTTAAAAAGGAAGTAAACTAGGTTAGTTTAGAATGACCTATTCTTTTTTTATTAAAGCTTTTTATTTGCAAAACATGTATGGGTAATCCTTTAACGTTGACCCTTACAAAACTTTCCATTACAATTTTTTCTTCCCTAGTCCCCACCCCTCCCCTAGATGGCCAGAAGTGTATACATTTTAATTATGTTAAAATAATTGACAAATCAAATATGTGTATACATATTTTTACAGTTATCTTGCTGTGCAAAAAAAAAGTCATATCTGCAAGAAAAAAAAATCTGAGAAGGGAAACATAATGCAAGCAAACATCAATAGAGAGCTTGAAAATGTTGTGTTGAGGTCCGCATTTCATATCCCTCTCTCTGGGTGTATATGGCTTTCTTCACTGAACAATTGGAATTTGTTTGAAACATTTCATTGTTGAAGAGAGCCATGTCCATCAGAATTGATTATCATATAGTATTGTTGTTGCCGTGTATAATGATCTCCTGGTTCTGCTCATTTCACTCAGCATCAGTCCACGCAAGTCTCTTCAGGCCTCTCTGAAATCATCCTGCTGGTCATTTATTATACAACAATAATATTCCATAACATTCATATACCATAATTTATTCAGCCATTCTCCAATTGATGGGCATCCATTCAGTTTTCAGTTTCTAGCCACTACAAAAAGGGCTGCCACAAACATTTTTGCACATGTGGGTCTTTTCCTTTCTTTAAGATGTCTTTGGGATATAAGCCCAATAGAAACACTGCTGGGTCAAAGGGTATGCACAGTTTGATAACATTTTGAGCATAGTTCCAGATTGCTCTACAGAACAGTTGGATCCATTCACAGTTCCACCAACAATTTATCAGTGTCCCAGTTTTCCCACATCCCCTCCAACATTCATCATTATCTTTTCCTGTCATTTTAGCCAATTTGACAGGTGTGTAGTGGTACCTCAGAGTTGTTTTAATTTGCATTTCTCTGATCAATAGTGATTTGGCACACCTTTTCATATGACTACAAAGAGTTTCAATTCCATCATCTGAAAATTGTCTGTTCATATCCTTTGACCATTTATCGATTGGAGAGTGGCTTGAATTCTTATATATATGAGACAATTCTCTATCTATTTTAGAAATGAGGCCTTTATCAGAACCCTTAAATGTAAAGATGATTTCCCAATTTATTGCTTCCCTCCTAATCTTGTCTGCATTAGTTTTTTGTTTTTTTTTTTTTTGCACAAAACCTTTTTAACTTAATATAATCAAAATTATCTATCTGGTGTTCAATTAAGAGTTCCAGTCCTTCTTTGGACATAAATTCATTCATTCTCCACAGGTCTGAGAGGTAAACTATCCTATGTTCCTCTAATTTGCTTATAATATCACTCTTTTGTATCTAAATCATGAACCCATTTAGATCTTATCTTGGTATGTGGTGTTAGGTATGGATCAAGCCCTAATTTCTTCCATACTAGTTTCCAATTTTCCCAGTAGTTTTTGTCAAATAGTGAGTACTTATCCCAAGCGCTGGGGTCTTTGGGTTTATCAAACCCTAGACTCGTATAGTTATTGCCTATTTTGTTCTGAGATCCTATCCTATTCCATTAATTGACTGCTCTATTTCTTAGCCAGTACCAAATGGTTTTGATGACCGCTGCTTTATAATATAGTTTTAGATATGGTACAGCAAGGCCACCTTCATCAGCCTTTTTTTTTTCATTAATTCCCTTGAAATTCTTGACTTTTTGTTCTTCCAAATGAAATTTGCTACTATTTTTTCTAGATCTGTAAAATAATTTCTTGGGAGTTTGATTGGTATGGCACTAAATAAGTAAATTAGTTTGGGTAGTAGTGTCATTTTTATTATATTCACTCGGCCTACCCATAAGCACTTGATGTTTTTCCAATTGACTAGGTCTGACTTTATTTGTGTGGAAAGTGTTTTGTAGTTTAGTTCCTATAGTTCCTGACTTTTTCTTGGCAGATAGATTCCCAAATATTTTATGCTATCAACAGTTATTTTAAATGGAATTTCTTTTTGTATCTCTTGCTGCTGAACTTTGTTGTTAATATATAAAAATGCTGCTTATTTATGTGGATTTATTTTGTATCCTGCAACTTTGCTAAAGTTGTGAATTGTTTCTAGTAGTTTTTTAGTTGAGTCTCTAGGGTTCTCTAAGTATACCATCATGTCATCTGAATAGAATTTGGTTTCCTTGTTACTTACTCTAATTCCTTGAATCTCTTTTTCTTCTCTTACTGCCAAAGCTAACGTTTCTAAAACAAGTTTAAATAATAATGATAACAGTGGGCAGCCTTGTTTCAATTCTGATTTTATTGGGAATGGTTCTAGTTTGTCCCCATTACATATGATGCTAGCTGATGGTTTTAAGTAGATGCTACTGATCATTTTAAGGAAAAGCACATTTATTCCTATACTGTCTAGTGGTTTGTTTTTTTTGTTTGGGTTTTTTTTTTTTTTTTTGCTGAGGCAATTGTGGTTAAGTGACTTGCCCAGGGTCACACAGCTAGGGAATGTTAAGTGTCTGAGACCAGATTTGAACTCAGGTCTTCCTGACTTCAGGGCTGGTGCTCTAACCACTGCGCCACCTAGCTGCCCCAGAATGACCTATTCTTGATGAAGCCATGGTGGCTTTTTGTGATCACCACTTTCTTTTTCTGGAATGTGCCAACAATCTTTTTTACTTATCTTTTCTAACATTTCCCCCAGAATCAAAGTCAAACTTACTGGCCTATAATTTGTAGACTGTTCCCTTCTCTTTATTGAACATTAGGGCATCATTGGCCCTGCTTCAATTCTTGTGGTACCATCCTCATTTTACATTATCTTTCAAATATCAGTGACAATGGCTCAGCAAGCACATCTGTTAATTCTTTCAAGACCTGGGACAAATGTCTTGAATTCCTCAGGAAGAAGTACTATTTCTTTACTTACCCTCGTTATCAACTCTAGTCATTTTTATTCTATTATTTTCAATATAAAGTTATCCTTTTTTGCAGAGAAAACAGAAACAAAGCAAAAACTAAAGATTTCCTTCTACTATCAGTTGTCTCCAGTTACAACATGAGTTCTATGAAAGTGGGGTTTGGTTTATTTGTTGTCTTTGTGTACCCAGTGCTTAGCACACAGGTGCTTAATAAATACTTATTGATTGATTATTTGTGTAGGTAAGCATGAGGTCACTGAGAATAGGTTAGACTATGGTGTTGTAGATGCTTGTGATAATAATATTTTTTTCTTTTGTTCTGGGCCTATGATTTTATCATTGTAGGAAGCTTCCAATTTGGAAACTTTTGGTACAGATTAACAATTCACTTGTGGCAGGTTTCCAGGGACACTGAGGGCTCTGGTGACTTCCCCATCATCACACAGACAGTACAAATCAGAGGTAAGACTTGATCCAAGTCTTCTATTATCCAAAGTTAGCTCCCTAGCCACCATTCCATCTGGATTCCTATAGCAACAACAACAATTATTCAGCATTTCAAGGATCTATGATTTTATTAGTGTGTCTATCCTCCTCTCATATAGATACTAACTTTTCTGTGTCTTAAATTGACAGTACCATTTTGGGAAGGGGGGGAAGGAGGGAAAGAGGAAAAAAACTGAAACCTAAAATCTTACAAAAATGAATGTTGAAAACTGTTTATTTGGAAAAATAAAAATAAAGTACTATTAAGTACATTTAAAAAAAGAAATATTATGTGTAAGAAAAAAAGTTGACAGCATTAGTGATTTTCTATAGCTTAAAGGGAGATCATCACCTTGTAACAAATCTGTTGTAAGAACCTCCAGGTAACTAGTCCTCAGAAGACAATCATAAAATCCATCATTAGACCTGTATTAGAATCATTCCTAGCTTGTTAAGATATTCCAAATCTTGGGCCATTCTGATGTTTCTTTCAAAGTTCTCCTAGCACAATAAGGCATAGGAATAGAACTTCAGTGAAACATACTGATTACATTTCATTTATATTGCATCTTGAAGCACATGATTTAGGTTTGTGATCCTCAAATCCAATAGATTGCATTCACTTCTAGGTGCTACATTTTAGGAAGAAAATTAATGAGCTTCTGAAGAAGAATATTGGGAAGGTAAGGATATTGGAAGCTATATGATATGCTAGTTACCATTGGGAGTTTTTAGCCTGCAGAAGAAAAGCCTTACAGGCTTGTAAATGTTTTCAAGACGTGAACTGCTATCATATGGAAGAGGAATAAAGCTTGTTGAACACAAAGAAAAATAACTAAGAGCAATGAGTGAAAATTGCTAAGAGGAAGCTTTTTGTTTAGCATAAGGGGGAAAAAAATCCTTGTAATTATAAGTGTCTAAGAGTAGCTTGGTCTGCCTCAGAAGATAGATTCTATATCACTAAAAATTTTTAAGTGGACTCCTAGTGACCACTTCTTAGAGAAGTCAAGGAGGAATTTTTGGTCAAGGCTGAATTATATTGCCACTAAGCTCCTTAAGAATTCTGAGACTCTGCAATTACTTTCATTAATACTGTGTTTTATAGCTTGCTAAAGTGGTTTTAAATGCATTATATAATTTTATCTTCACAACAGTACTATGAAGTAGACATAGTTGTTATTATTGGTGTATTTGTTCTTCTTGATAGTACCTTTCCAAGTTGAAATCAGCTAATTCATAAATAATCAAAATTATTACAATCATTCCAATAGGTATTTTCATTTTTTCAGAACAGCTGTTTTGCATGTATGTCACAATTTATGGCTACTTGTTTCTCATGCACCATTCTTTCCTTCCTCCTCCAGCTTTCAATGGCATCTGTTCTCTCTCTCCTACTGCCCTCCTTTCCTGTCCTCTAACCACAGTCCCCATTCCTACAGTTGGCTTGGTGCCCCCCTCCTGCCATTGGGCTAAATGGAGAGGAACACATCTTCCAGCTGAATGGATAAAACTCAGTGAGCCAAGAAACTCTGCTCCTGCTTACCAGGGGCAGACAGGGGAGGGGGAATGTATTTATGGCCATGTTAATGAGCAGTTCTAATTATTTGCTTCTGAGCAAGGTTTATTGTTTTCCCTAGGAATGGCTAAGTTTGATTCTAACTGCCTTGAACCCCCTGTTTGAGAGATGTTTTGGTGAGTGAGTCTCTCAGGCCTAGATGACAAACTAGACTGAGACGCTACTGAGTTTCTGATGTTAACCCAGGGAAATGGTTTTTCTTTTGTTTACAGTGAGAAATGAAGCATAAAGGACAGCTGTGAAGTTTCCAGCAGTCTTAGGGAAGGTTAACTTTTTTAGCCCTAGGGGCAAGCAGAAAAATAGCTAGGAAGCAAACCAAAGAACCCTCACTTCAGTCATTCTCCTGCCTTCTCTCTCTTTGTCCTAGAGGATCTATAATTGGTTTACTCTGGTGTTTAGAGTTCCCATTTCCTATGGGAAGCTCAGAGGTTTTATTATGCTTAGAAGAGAAGGTGTGAGCCCAAATCACACCTTCCCATTAACAAGATCTTCTATGTGTTCAGCTTACCTCATCATAATTGCAACCAACATTTTCCTTGCATTTTTCATATTATGGGGATCAATGTGGGTCATAGCTATAATTTGGAATTTGATCACATTAGTGTGCTATGCCAGAAAAAAGCCTGGTCTCAATGTAGAGAATTCAATTAATACTTCTGAAGAAACTTCCTAGTTAGGAATTTGCCCTTTTGCCCATTAGGGTAAACTGTCTCTTTTGGAATTTTCAAGGAAGAACAAGGAAGGAGAAGAGGTGTGTATAGGCAGAGAGCACAGGGTCCTGGGGCCCTAGAATAAAATGTGTGGCTCTTGATTATAGACAATAGCATTTTGGAAGTTTCCCCTTCTCTCTCAATGCTGACACCAGTCCAGCATCCTTCCACCCCTCCAGAACCCCATAATATTATATATTGGATATGAGGCTCAGCCTTCTGTTAAGAGAACCTATGAGCCATTGATTTTCCATTAGTAGTAGGACAGCAGTATTGACTGAGCATTGTGAGTAGTCTCCATGATGGAATTGTGATGAAGAACTCCTTAGAAAATGGTAAGATCTAGTGTTAGGAGAAAGGAAAAACTTACAAGTGCATTTGTTACTTTATGCTCATTTTTACTCAGAAGGTGAGAAAAGAGGAAAGAACAAGCCTCTCTATTTGACAGTGCTCCTATTCTTTCTGCCGCCTACTTGTTCTTGCACCCAAAACACTTTTATGGTACCAAAATGAGTAATAATAATTTATTTTTAATGTTTAGTTTGATAAAGCACATTTTATATGTGATTTTATTTGAATCTCAAAATGGCCCTGTGAGATAAGTAATCCAATAAGTAATTCCCCATTTTGTTGATAAGAAAATCAAGACTTAGAAAAATTAAATTCATTTCACAATCATAAAGTATCAGAGCCAGGATTTGAATAAAGGTTTGTTTTTGTTTCATTTTTTTAAATTTTAGCACCAGTGCCTAGTACAGCATACCATAGCTTTGGGTCCTGAACCCAAAGAACCTACCTATTCATTACTAGGGAATTCAGCATAAATAGGCCCTACCTCTGAAAATTCCATGGTACTATGGAACTGGACACTGTGATTTGCATTCTTATACTTTCTCTTACACCTTCCTCCATATCTTTTCCTTTTAAATGCTCTCCTAAGTTTTCTCTCTCAGTTCTCTTAAGCCTGCTGTTGTGGCTGTTTGGCTGCATTTTAGTGGGAGACCAGCAAAATCCATTACAAATTTACCTGCACATGACTAGAACATTCAAATCAAAGGGTGAAGAGTCTAGAACATGAGCTGGGTCACTATGAATAAGCCCATATCTGAGCTACTGAAACCAACTGTATGGAAAAATCTTGGCATTTGATGCTTTGAATTGGATGCATTATCTGAAGAAGACATAATTGTATGTAGCAAGGAGTTTGGTAATGGATCATATTGCATTATTAAACATTTTAAGAAATTCAGTAATAAAGAGCTTTAAAAAGAGCTCCCTGTAGATTACATTATCCCATGAATAATATGGAAACTAATAGAGAATAAAATAATAAATATCCCTATTTTTAATAGACTGGTAGCTATATGGATAGAATTTCTAGGCAAAGAGTAGAAAGCCACAGCAGGCTCAACCATCATTATGTTCCTTTTGTGAAGAGTATTATATTACAGAACTACAGAACTTAAGTATTATAGAGAATGTGAATCAAACAAGGGCATTTGTAATGGGCCACAAAGGAGTATGCGTGGAGTTATAATCAAGCAAAATAAAGAACCTAGGAGATTCAATATTATTGTAGCGCTTGGACCTGGGTTTGCTAAATTAGGGGGAGCTGTCCAGGATGCTTATACTAGGGATGATTGAGAAACCTCATTTGTAGGACAGCTGGGTATGTATGGTACAGTGACTTCACACAGAAAGAAAATACAAATGAGTGCTGAGACCCAAGGGTATGTTTTCATGGGAGGCAGAAATAGTTTGCTTTAATTTGTTGTTGGTGGGGGGTGGGGGTGGTATTGGAAATTTTGTATTTTTATAGCACTTATTTCTCTGTGTATTTATAGATTGTTAATGAATTAATTCATTAAACTGTTGTTGAGTGTATGCACATCTTGTGAATTTTTCAATCTCAGATATCATTATAATTGATTTTATCTGCTCTAAGCCAGTTCTTTTCAGGGCATGCAAATTGGGTGCCCTAGATAAAAAAAAAAAAAAAAAAAAAAAACCTTCTCTCTCTCTCTCTCTCTCTCTCTCTCTCTCTCTCTCTCTCTCTCTCTCCCCCTTTCTCTTGCTCTCTCCTTCCATTCCTCCGCCCTCCTTTATCTATATTTCATGTGGCTGTGGGAGTGGGTTTTTATTCTAGACCATCTAAGATCTTGGATTCTTTTAATTCTACTTTATCTCTTTCTATACTTTACCCCTATCATGAGTAGCTATATTTTTCAGTCTCAGTTTTTATGAGAATTTTGTGGGTTTTTTTGGTTTTGCCTTCCCTATTTTAACCATCTGAGATGCCTTCTTTGGTGTTGTCTTGTTTTTAGTACTTATTCCTCTCTTCCACACACTCATTCACATATTCTTTTTCTTTTTTTATTGGTTAATATGTTTTATTACACTTTCAAGTTCCAATTAATTTCCACCTTTGTCAAGAAGCCTTTGCTGATTGTGTTAGTACCTGTGCTTTCCATCTATTTTTTTATTTGCAAAACATATGTATGGGTAATTCTTCAACATTAACCCTTACAAAGCTTTCTGTTAAAAAATTTTCCCCCCTACTACCCACTCCTCCCCTAGATGGCAGGATATCCACTACATGTTAATTATGTTAAAATACTTGACAAATCGAATATATGTATACATATTTCCACACTTATCATCACATATTCTTTTTCTTAACTGCCAGCTCTGAGTGCTTATGTATCTTTCATGCCAGAACTATATTTGAGATTACCAAAAAAAACTGAGAAAGTTTGAAATGCCTCAAGGGCAGGAAAAGGTTAGGAAAAAGCCAAGAGGTTGATTCTACCAGGACCTTCTGGGATTCTCCAGTCTGGCAGATTCATTACTTTGTGAAATGATAACTGATTGTATCTTAAGGGGCAAAAGAGAGAGTGATTTAGACCATGTCCATTACCTGTCAGCAAACAATATCTCATGCAGCATCAGGGAATGAAAGAAACACTGGCTGGTGTCACTGGTATTTTTCCAGTTTGCCATTTCATCTCTGTCACTTATATGTATGTTCTCATTTTGGAAACCAGAAAAGCATTTAAGTGCTAACATCCAGCAATTTGTCTTATGGTCTTATTATAATACCTGCTCTAGATGTCACTTGGCTTCTGCATTCAGGAATCTTTTGCAAAATACATAAAGTTTCCATGGAGAATATATCATTTTCCTTTAGTGGGTCCCACCTCTAACTATCTCACTGGGAGTGTAGCAAGGCCTGAGGAGTCTGAGTTACATAATTGGTAACCAATAATTGTGCTTAAATTAATGCATTCTATTTGCCAGGAAAGTATATAGCACAGCTTCAGGGTCTCTTGCACTGAGAATCTCCTTATCTTGTTCATTTCTACAGTTAACTAATTCAGGTATGATTTCCAATCTTGAGACTTAGCTTTCAGGTAGTTGTAGCCACAGAAGCCAATGAGAATATGGGAGGAGATAATTAACCCTACTGGCCCTCATACTTCTTTTCTCCTTAAGTCCTGAGTTCCATATTTGCAATAGTCTTAGGTGGGCCCTTAAAAAGAAATTCAGAGTATGTGGATGACCTATATAATTGGAAATTTATTTAGAATTATTTCTTGAGCCAATCAGAGTGGAAACATAATTCAGGAAAGAGGACTTGGAAGTCATTACATGGGCACTTCTCAAAATCAAACAATATTAGAATTGTAAGAGAATTTAAGAGATCATATAGTCTGCTAACCTAATGGAGATGAAGTAGTCAAAGTCCAAAAATATATTCAAAGTTAATCAAGGTCATGTGGGTAATAAGAGCATAGATAGGATTCAAACCCTTGTCATCAGACTTCAAAGACCAGGATGTTCACCATTATACCACTCTTCCTAGTAAGGGACAGACTGTGTTTTGGGAAATTGTCTGCATCCAGGCATGAGAGCCACAACAAAGTCTAGTAATAGGGATAAAGCTCAGAGAAAAAGTGTTTTCACTTAACCCCATGGAACTATTTTATACAGGTTGATATGGATTCGTCTTTGGACTTACATGCAGGAATTTCCTCAGTGTGAGACATAGCTTTGCATTGGTATCCTGGACAATGATCTTGCCCCTCAGCCTTGATCCTCCAAACAGCAGGAAGGTGAGGAGACAGGATTAATGGAAGGAAATTATTAGTTAGCAATGTTAATGACCTACACCTGGCTGCAACAATCATTTTATTTTATTTTTTTAAAATCACCTTCCTGGGTTAAACAGTGCTCTGATGTCTTAATCACATTTGCATATGGAACTCTCAGATCATTTCAACTTGGTAACTCAGAGCAATCCATATTTATGATTTGAAAATTGCTGACTGAATAATTGCACATTTAAGTAACTTCTGTTTCCTTGTTAAAAAAAAGTCATTATATTATTGCTGCTAATTAGCAATGGGGGAAAATAAAATCATTATTATTTATGGAGACAGTTTAGATTTGGCATTTATATTGAGCTTTCTGTCTTCAAAGTACTTCACTCCTATTGCTTGGTTATTCTACATGGTGGCATTTAGAATGGGTGGATTTGACTGGGGAATTTAAAGCTTCCTGAAGCTACTGACTGTGATTCTATTTTCTGACTTAGTCTGGGAGGGTTTCTAAAGTTCAGTTTAATTTAAAAATTCAACTCATCCAGCAACCATTTATTATGTGTAAGTTTCTGGCTATGCAAAGATGAAAACCATGAAGTACTTGCCCTCAGTAAGTTTACTGTTTTTGTGTAGGGATGGGGCAAGGCAATGTGTATAAATATACATACATACATATATGTCTATTCGTAAAACAACTATCATAAAATTTAGGAAATGATTAAGTGAACAGATGAAGTCAAAGAAGGAGATACAAAAAATTCTGTGAGGAAGCCTCACAGAGGAAAAGATTACTTTTTCCTCTCAGCATTGCTGATTTCCTCTACTCCTACTTTCTGTCCAATATATAGTGCAGGTTATGCCCAAGTATCATTCATCTGGACTTGATTGGTATAAACTTTTATTCCCGACCCTCATAGACACACAATATTATATAAAATAATCAGAACAAAATAAGATAATTAAATTAATCTATTTATACAATTAACCTTACAACTTTTTACATCTTAAAAAACTTTTATATATAAGATTCCCTCCTTTGCTAAAATCATTTAACATGATTTTGAGATGATTCAGAAAATTGTGATATATAATCTTTAATTCTTCATCATGAAACCACACTTTTAGAACACTGGCTATTAAGCAAATATTTTATAAACTGTCTTTTTTTTCTAGATCTATCCTAGATTATAGCCATTAAGTTTTCAATGGGTTTTAAATCAGGTGAGTTCTCAAGCCATTGGAGCATGTTTATCTCCACCTTTTGAATTAAATTTCTAACCCTTTCATGGCATATGGCATTGTTCAAGGTTGTATTGCAGTATACCAACTCCATTTGGGGATTTCTACAGTTCCAGAGATCTTCTGGGACTTTGGGAGTGGTGGTGGTGTTGGCAGACTACCAATTTTTTCTGACTAGGTAAAATAGGCATTTTTTTACCTCATTTTTTACCTAGCCTTAATCACTGAATGAGCATTGTTTAGACAAAGCAAAGTCTGGGAAAAATCTTAACTTAAAAAGACCAAGATCTCCTGCTGCATCCAGGGCCATCTCTAGTCATCCTGGTCTATATCTTGCCACTGGACCTAGATGACTCCAAAAGAGAGAGTGTGAGATTGGTGACTTTGCACAGTCTTAAATCCAATTCACTTGCAAGTCAAGAGATCATCTTCCTGATGTTATTGGTCCTTTTTGAGAACAAACAGCAAACAACAATTCTCCATTTATACAATTCTGCCTTGTAAATATATAGAATAAGTTCCTCCTTCACTCTCTCATTGTACCTTGACTCTGTATGTATCTCTCTGCTTCAAATGTGTTTCTTGTAAACAACATATAGGATTCTGGTTTTTAGTCCAGTCTGCTTCTGTTTTATGGGAGAGTTCATCCAATTCACATCCACAGTTAAAATGACTAACTCTGTATTTTCTGCTATCTTACTTTTCCCAATTTATGTTTTCCTCTCCTTTCCTCTTTTCCCTCAACAGTATTTTGCACTGTTTTCAGTTGTCTTTATTTTTTATCCTTCATCCTATTATAATCCATGGAGATTTATTAAACCCTCTTTATAACTTGTTATAACATGGATCATAAGATATAATGTTGATCAGGTCACAATTCCTGAAAAAGAAATATCCTACAAATAATGAAAACTGAGTGTAATAGAGCTAAATGGGCTTTAATGCTTTTCCTTAGCTTTATTCACAGCTGTAAATGAACACCACCCAGCAACAGTAATGAGCCACAGTACTTGAGTAATATTTAGATCTCTTCAACCATTAAACAGATATGAAATTTACAAAACATTCCAGTTGGATATTTATTGATTGTTAAGCCTTAATCACTGAATGGGTGCAGCCTCAGTCACACTGAAACCTGTAGAAGACTTTAGCTTAAAAAGGCCAAGGTCTCCCATTTCATCCAGAGCCATCTCTAGTCATCCTGATCTCTATCTGGCCACTGGACCCAGATGTCTCTGGAGGGGAAAGTGAGGCAAGTGACTTGCTCAGCCCTCCCTCACTTAAATCCAATTCACTTGCATTTCATGGCATCACATCCCTGATGTCATGGTCCTCTTTGAGAACAAAGGACAAAAAAAAAACAACAACATGAGGGTTAAACAGTCTTCCTAGGAAGAGTCCCAAAGCTTAGTGGTATTTTGGGTACTCCCAATTTCATTTTGTTCTGTTAATGGATCATTTTGGATTCATGCAACAAACTAAGGTAAGGCATTGTATGTAGCACCTGCCAGAGGCAATACAAAAAAAGAGTTTCTGCTTTCAAAATGCTTATACTTTAGTAGGCAGGATGGTATGGTGGAAAGACTTATATGTAGGTTTAAATCCTGCCTTAGATTTTTACTAACAGTGTGGAAATAGATAAGCCTCAATAAAATAGGGATAATAATACCTGGCTTACCTACACAGGGTTATTGAAAGAATAGAACTATGTAAATCTTAAAGGGCTAGGGAAATGTATATTATTACACATAGCTAAAGTTTTACAAAAGTTTCCCAATAGGTCTTCTCACCTATATTTTCTTCCTACTTCAATCTTTTACATTGTTTCTAGAATCATCTTTTCATGTCACTGCACTGATTTAAAAAAAGATTTCAGTGATTACTGTCTACTAAGTAAAATTCAAATTATTTTGTCTTATATTCAAAACCTTCCACAGCCTAACACTTCTCTATTACTTCTCAACCCCAACTATTCACTCTTTAATATCATCAAATCAAACATTGCCTTCAGATTTCTTTTTTGTGTCCTGTTGTTTCAATATTATTCTCTGTTTCTAAAATAACTTCCCTCTCTCTTTTGGCCTGCTGAATTTCTATCCTTAAAGTCAGGTTTAAATGTTACCTCCTTCTTGCCTTTTCTGTTCCATTTTCAAATTCTATGTAGATACACACACACACACACACACACACACACACACACACACAGAACTCATTTAGAACTTCATTTTGTAACTTGTTAATGCACTTAGAGTTCAGACCTCTTTGTCTCAAAATGAGAACCTCTGAAAGTTATATTCTTGTTCAAGGCATGGACAAGAATGCCTTGTTTATTTGCAATAACATTTTCCAAGTCCAAATCTCACAATTCCATTAATATTTTCCTTTTCTTGGACCAAACCAGAGAACACATTAACTTTATCAGCCATTGAGAATAGCTAGGCAAAAACAAACAAACATACATTAAAAAATTAATGGAAAAATATATTCATGCACACAGAAGCATATTCTCATACAGGTTTCTGCACTACCAGTAGAGAAGCAGCATATACAGTCTACATGAAATCAAGCTCTTAGGTCTTTGTTCCAGCTGGAACACATATCTGCTTCTAAAACTACCAATTGCTACTACTTTGCAGAGCTGCTGCTGTCATCTGCTGGGCTGCTTTTTTTCCCCACTGATCTGCATTGATGGAATAATTATCATCTACTAAATTACATTTTCAATTATATTGCCCTTTCCTGGATCTATGCTGGGCTTCTACTCCCATATACTATTTCTCCATTGAATTGCTGCTCCTATATGGTTAGTTCTGAACTATAGCCATTAAGGCATCTTCTTCCCAAAGGAAGAATTATAGCTCTTTTGTCAGCATAACGAGGGCTGTGCTGGTAAATGTTTAACAACCAGGTTCTTCTTTTCCTCAGGGGGAAAAAGTATGCAATAAATGTTTAAGTTAAATATGTATTATCAATATCTTCTTAAATCTAGACAATCAATGAAACAGTAAATCAAACATTGATTTATAACTTATTTCTCAGGTATAAATGTTTATACTGAAAATCTAACAACCATTACAGGCCCTAGTCCAAGTCATAAGAAACCTGTCAGGAACACAGCCCATGATTTAATAGAATGAGCAGTGGACTTGAATTTAGAAAATTTATGTTCAAATCTGAGCTCTGATATTTAGCTGTGTGATCATGGGTAAGTCACTTAAGGCTCAGATTCCCTTAGATTCTCTTTTAATTTCAGGTTCAAGTCTTTTTTATGTTTTTTTTTTTATTTTTCCACTTATATATTAAGATCATTTTCAACATTCACTTTAATAAGATTTTTGAGTTCCATGTTTTTTCTCCTTCCCTCCCAATCCCTGCTCTCCACAGTCCAAGATGGCAAATGATCTGATATAGATTATACATGTATAATCACATTAAACATATTTCTACATCTGTAATGCTGTGAAAAAAGATGAAAAAATCATGAGAAAGAAAAAAACAAACAAAAAAAGTGAAAATAATATGCTTTGATCTGCATTCAGACTCCATAATTCTTTCTCTGAATGTGGATAGCATTTTTCATCATGGATCTTTTGAAAATGTTTTTTATCATTGCATTGCTGAGAATATCTAAGTCTATCAAAGTTGATCATTGCACAATACTGTTGTTACTGTGTACAATGTTCTCTTGATCTCTTAGGTTCTCTTGTGAGAAAACTCCCCAGTTTTATACAAGCAGCCAAAGCCCCACAGACCAAAGCTGTCTTTTTAAATACTCTTTGTTTTCCCCAGCAACAACTCTCTTATTCCAGCCGAAAATTTGAATTGAGAGTGAACAAGTTCCCTTAAAATCTCATTATTTTCCCTGTTTGCTAGTATCAGGACCATGCAAGATGTTTTGAAGCTTGGCTTATGAAATCTTGAGAATTTGGGATAGAATCTGTGACCCTTATTCCCACTTTCTTCACTATACTCAAATAATTACTGTCCTGAAATATTTATATAATATTGAATATTGCCATTATTTGTTTATGTTGGCTCCCTATTAAACTATATGATTCATAAAGATGGGGAACCTTTCTTGTGCAAACTTCATATTCTCTTCCTCTAACTCTCAGCACAATGCTCTTCATGCAGCAGGTGCTTAATAATGTGTATGTTTAATAAATGAAAGCATTTAAAACATAGGGAATAGTGTGAACAGAGGTTTACAGGTGGGGGAAAGGATGGATTTTTTCAAGAGATGGTGAATAGTCCAGTTTGGCTATGGATGACATGGGAAGTAGGAAGGGGTTTGAAACAAGCCTGGAAAAGTGAGTGGGGGCCAGATTTTGGAGGGTATTAAATCATATGCAAAAGATTTGATGCTTTAGTAGGAAATAAAGAAACACAAATTCCTTGAACAGAGACATGATCAGAACTATACATTAGGAAGATTAGAATTAATTTGATAATAGTGTAGATATCCCTACACCAATTCCCCCTCTCTTCTCTTGGTATCTATGTTTTGGTTGTGGCTGCCAAGGGCCCTATGTCCAGGCCCTCCATCGGCCTGCCCACTCTGAGTAACATCTGGTATTATAGACATATATCAATTTTCTCCACCATAACCCATTCTTGCACTCTGGTTTCCAAGAAATAATGAGCTGCTCTGAGTGATGAATCCCCAGTTAGACCACAATGACTTAATGAGTTCCTGCCCTTAGATATACAATGCCTTAACCAAGAAGAGAAATTCTACTGAGTGGAATTTCAAGCCTTATACATCATCACCAATTGACATAGTTTAGAGTTAAGTAGATTTTTAGTGTTACTTAATCACATTTATATAGCATTTATATACTTGATTTACAAAGTGCTTTCCTCACAACAACCATGTAAGGTGAATAGTGTGTGGGATGGATGCTAGACCCCCTTACCCAAATTGACTACTCAGAGGCATCTTCAGATACAAACAGGAAGCATTTATTTGGTCTTTGCAAGGAGAGACCTAAGCACTCCAGCTGAGTAGACCCAGAGCCTTTCAGCTCCCATCTCCCAGCATTGTGACTTGCTTGGAAAGTCAGAAATACTTGAATAGGTTAAAGACTTGGATTCACTGGATAGACTGAAAAGGAAGTAGCCACTGATCAATGGTCAACAATGCTGTCCACTTCCTGTGGGTCATGTAACTTCCTGAAGCTGATCTTTTCTGCCCTATAGACTTCTGAGAAGAGGGATCACATGACTTCCTGAAACAGTCTAATCCACTCTATCTCATGGACTTTTTGAGAAATCTTCTCCTGGTTCCATTCGATAGTATAAGAATTATTTTCATTTTACAGATGAGAAACTGAGGCTTAAAGAAAAGGTTGAATCCAAGTTACATAGCCCCTAATTCATAAGCCAGCATTATCTCCACTCTGCAACAGAGACCACCACTCTTTTGGAATACCAGTCTTTGATTATATTGAAAGTGTCCTATTTTCATGTCAGTAAGGCTATGCCAGAGCCAGCTCTAACCTGCTTAAGTTGGTTGTTCAATTTTCAGTGTAAACATTTATACTCCAGAAAGGGTTTTATTATTTTGTTGATTGTCTAAACCTAATAAAATGTTGATAATGAAGGTTAAACTTAAAAGTAGGTTCTCTCTCAACCCTCCCAGAGAGTTCTGTTGTTAAATATTTATTGTTTCACTTCCATATTGCTCTATAAACATTATTTGAGCTCAGAAAAAGTAAAGTAGAAGATCAGGAAATTAGGTCATCACCAGATTGGAAACCTGGTTACTGGTGGTTAAGAACAATAATAACAATAATAGGCATTTCTAGAGTAGTTTAAGGTTTGCAAATGTTTTACATTCATTATTTTTCTGAAGCCTCACAACACCTTGGTGTAGAGGCATACTAAAGTGAGTTTTGACCTTGGAGTAGAAAACCTGAGTTTGAATCTTATGTCTGATGCCATATACTTAACTTCTCTGACATTCACAGTCATGATCTATAAAATGAGAATTATAGTCATATGATTATTGATAGAAAAGTGCTTTGTAAACATTTAATTTTTATGCACAAGTGAGTTGCTTCAGTCATCCCAGTGAAAAAGTGTACAGATACATGTAAGGAAGCCATTCTAGGAACTGTAAGCTGATTGAGAAGAATGAAAGAGGCCAAAATCACAAATAAATGTGGGATTCTAAATGTTCACTGGGTAGCTGGGTGAAGCATAGGAAGCAGCAAGACATTTTTCATGCTGGCAGGGCTATCACCCTATCCATAGAGCACATTAAGATCTAAACTTTAAAGTTTGCAAAATACTTTTCTCAAATCAATCCCATCATGTCTGTTTACAGTGGATGAATCATTTTCATTTTATGGTTGAAAAAAGTGAAGCTGTGAAAAGCCAAAAGGCTCATCCATCCATGATCATTACCTAATCAATACCTAGGGTAGAATTTGAACCTAGATTTCTTTCTCCAAATCCCAAGCTTATCCCATGGAATTACTTTGTCCTCTCTAACATAAAAATAGGGATAGGGTTTAGCAAGATTTCAACTACTATGCCCTCTCTCATATCCTATAAGGGATTAGTAATTCTTTCCCAGGGCGCCTAGAGGGCACATGGATAGAGTACCAGTTCTGGAATTAAGAAGATCTGAGTTCAAATCCAGTCACAGATATTTAATGGCTGTGTGATCCTGGGCAAATCTCTGCCTCAGTTTTCTTACCTTTAAAATAATCTGGAGGGGGAAATGACAAGCCAATCCAGTATCTTTTCCAAAACATACACAGATATCAATAATGATATCAGTGTCATAATGACAAAAAAGCTGGGAATTTTAAAAATAATTATGACAAAGTAGGCTATACAGTAGCATCATATAATCTAGAAGACTGGTTCATTCACCCTTGGAGCGTGAAGAAGGGATGAAAAATCCTGAGATGAATGGAGCTACAACCTGAGAATTCTTATCCTCCCCAGGGAGGGGCAAGCATTTTCTGCATCCGTACTCACCTCCAGAAATTTGATTTGTACCACAGAGGTAAGTGATAGAATAACAAGCTAGATTTCTCTGTGCTTCTCAAAGCTGCCACATGCTTCAGCGGGCAGACACATGCAAAATTCGTTTCCCTCCTGGAGCCAGACATCCATCATACTAGTCAAGTTCTCTGGCCACTTGTCTTCCAGTTCTAGAAACACTCTATGCTCGAGAAAATTACAACTGTGAACTCTGAAATCCCAGAAGCATAAAGAAAATGAACAAAGTAGGACACGTGTATATGGGGGTGTGTGTATGTGTTTATGCTTGAGGAAAAAAATAAATTTATAAATACAGATGGACTATTGATTAATTGTATGACAATTACATACTTGGTAGATGATATATAGCTAATTTCTGATCCCAGACTCATTCATCCATCAATCCTTCTCTTTCACCTCTCCCTAGATCCCAACACAATTTAAATCACCTCCCCTTCCTTTAAGCCCTTGTAGGGATCCTAAATGTCCCAAGTTGCTTCTAATAATGGTTGTAACTTACTGGATGGTATGGGAAGGTACATCCAGTGTTTGAATCATCATATAGTGCAAAGACTTGCAACCAGAAGACTTGAGGTTGAATCTTATCACTGCCACTTACCACGTGACCTTGAGCAATTTACAGCAATTCTCCTAGCCTCATTTTCCTCCTTCTATAAAATGAAAGGATTGAACTCTATAAAGAGATCAGAGCCTCCTTGAGGTTCTTTCCAGCATTAATATTCTGTGATCTTATGGGGTGGGGAAGGTAGGAGGATAAAACTCTAATGGGCTTGGGTTCAGTTTCTATAGGTGAGTGCCCAAGGTTATCCTACTCTATAATTCCTGACCTATCATATTATATTCCTTTTTATCTTCTTTCCTTGATCAGTTACTTCCCATCTGGATCTTTGTTATTTGCTTCCTTCCCTATAATATACTTAAAGTTCTTTCTCTCTCCATATATGAGCCACTTTACTCTTGGCTAGTACACAGACAAACCTTTTACCTCTGCCTTAAAACCCTGAATACATAAGAAGGCTAAGTCCCTAGCCCTAGTTTTATTGAGAGCAGTCAGATTCTTCATATTCCTTCCATTCTAATGCTTAGAAAATTAAAGCCCAAATTTGTCAAATTGTGACTTATGCCCATGGGTCTTAGTTATGTCCTTTGGAGGTCTATGAAGTAAATTTAATGTTTCTTCAAGATAGCATTCATCCTTCAACCATTGGTTGAAAGCTATCATTTTCTCTTTATATCTCTTTCTCAGACCAAACATCCCCAGTTCACAGAGTCAACAGATTTTCAGAATTGGAAGGGAACTCAGAAACTATCTAGTTCAATCCATATTCAAAAAAGAATCCCCATTCCACAAATCTGGTAAATGATTATCATTTCAAAGACCTCTGATGAACAGGAACAACTGTTTCCTAAGAAACTTAGACTTATGGGATGGGATTCAGATGTGAAGAATTTTTGTTCTTGACATCAAGAAAAAAATGGCCTCTTGCACCGCTTAACCAATTTTCCTTTTCCCTTCTTTTACCTACCTTTACCAATTACCTTCTTCCATCAGACCATCCTTCAGATACTTAAAAAACTATTATCATGTGACCTTCCCTTGAGTCTCCTCTTCTCTAAGCTAAATGTCTCCAGTTCTTTCACCTATTTATCATATGGAATAGACTCAAGGTCACTTAAAATTCTGGTTGCCTTCATCTGGGTGGTCTCCAGTTTATCAGCCTCTTTCACCCTTACTTGCTAAAGAATCCAGAATTCAATACAGTAACCTAGATGTGGTGTGAGCAGAGGTGGTATAAGCAAAAGTTATGCTTCCAAATTTCTGGGAGATTTGTATTTCTTAATACATGTAATTCAAGTCGTGGTTTTGAGTCACTGGACCAAGTCTAGTGATCTACTAAAAAAGCTCTAGTTTTACAATGATTTTCTTCCTCTTCTCCCTACTGCCACCATAAAATGTAGCAATAATAAAGAAGCTAGAACTTGAAATGAAATGTGGCACTTTTGTCAGCTAGATTTCAACTGTTATTCATAAGTATAAGGCTCCATCCTGGGTTTGCTTTCAATTTTTCATTCATTGGGTTATACACCCAGTTCTTAATTCTGCTTTAGCATCTAAAGCCTGAAGCTGGCCCCTCTGGTTTCAATTGCCTTAATCCATTCACTTCAAGCTTTTGCAGCTTCAAAAGCATCCCAGCCAATTTCTCTGTTTTTAGCAGCTTTCTCACATAGGAGCAAATCCAACATCACAACCTCTTTAGAAAACTCCTGGTCTTTTCTAAAAGAGCCAACTATGAGTGTTTCCTTCCTTCCTTCCTTCTTTCTTTTTTTTTTATATTGACCTATTTTTCTAAAATTCTTTGTTGCAAAAACCCAGGATCAAATCAAAAACCTTCGGATTGTAGTCCAATACTTTCCCAACTGAACTGGTCCTACTTTGACACTAATTGATTGTGTAACCCTGAGACACTAGCCTCTCCCAATCCCAGGAAACTTTTTAAGACTATAAATTGTAGGAAAGGTATTAGTCTGCATGTAAAGTAAGTTTACTCAATTGGGAGTTCCCTTTATCAATAAAATAATGAATCTAGTAGCTATCCCTTTTCCTATTTTTAAAGTTTTGGGGTGGGAATTAGTGTGACTTAATGAAAAGAGCTTACAATTTAATCAAGAGCTTGAGTTCAAATCCCAGTATAGATATTTACTAGCTAATGACCATGAACAAGACATTTGGTCTCTTACATTTTCACTTTACTTGTAAAATTATATCTAAATTTATGTGATATATATATGTGTGTGTGTGTGTATTTACATATACACACAGTATGCTTCATGATATTGATTTATGTAAAACATTTTGCAAACCTAAAAGTTTATATTTTAAAAAGCTAATAGATAAAATAGATAGCCCCTTCCCTTAAGGAGCTTACATTCTCTGTCATTTTTATCCAACATTTATCACAATACCTGGCACATCACAGTACTAGTAGCAACTAATATTTATAAGGTACTTTATAGATATTGTCTCTCATTTGATACTTACAACAACCCTATGAGATATAATAATCATTAGCATTAATATAGCACTTTAAGGTTTATGAATCACTTAACAAATATTATCTCATTTGATCCTCATAACAAGTGGTACTCATTTTCATTTTATGCATGAGGAAACACATCTGTAAAATATCTGGGGGTCAATTTGAACTCAGGTCTTGCTAACTCCAGTCCCAACACTCAATTCCCTGTGCCAGATAGCTGCACTAATTTTCCAGATGAGGAACAAGATTAAGTAATCTGTCCAAGGTTACAAGTCTGGTAAAATAACTAAGGCACAGTTCAAACTCAGGTTTTCCTAATCCCAATTCCAAATTTTTTTATTCAACCATCCAGTTACTTAATAAGTTAGTTTATACCTAAAAAGAGGTTACTTAATAAACTACTTGCTTATTAGATATAAGTTGTTATTATGGAAGAGACCGCCATTTCCCCCCCAAAATTCTCAGAACTGTCTAAATTTAAAGTCACTCTGACTTTGAAGGCCATCTACAACATAATTTCCAATTTATGGTTTTGGCTTTTATTTCCCATTCCTCTTCTACATGCATCCTTTACTCCAGTAAAGCTCTTAGGCTTTTGGTTTTCACTGATCATATGTGTTTTCTTGATTCCTTCTTTTCTCATGGTATTCTCCTGAAATTCTCACCTATGGCTCATCTCTGGCTATTCTTTACTTACCATCTCCAATGTATGCTTTCCCGCCCCTCTAAACAGATGAGATCTTTTACTCTTCTAAACATCCACCATTCATTTTATTTATTTCATAGCATATATTCCACAATGATTATTTTTGTACTTCCTAGAATGTAAGCATCTTAAAGGCAAGGGCTATGTCTTAATTACTCTATTAATACTCTATAAAGTTGATCAAAGTATTTTGCACATTAAATGCACATGGCATTTAAAACAGATTTGGTTAATTTAATTGACATGAGCATGAATTACTACCCTGCACATGCTCTATGCTCCAGCTGATCTGAACAATATATTCTCGTCCCTGAGCCTCTCACGCTCTTTCCTAGTTCTCTGCTTTGCTTATCTAGTTCCCTCTACTGTAATGTCCTCCTCCCTTTAAAGGGAGATTTCTTTAAAACATGTTTCATGAAGCTACATTCTCTTTGACTCTTTGTCCCCTTTGAATCTCATATAGCACTTTATTTTATCCTTAGCAGGCAATGTATATAATAGTTATTTTGTGTTTGTGCCCTTACTTCCTACTGGGTAGTGTAAGAGGAGTCACTTGACTTAACTTTACAAGTCTCCTAGTACCTAGGACAGTGCCCTGAAAAAAAAAAAAGCAAATGGAGAGACAAAGTGGGGAATACAAATTTACTTCAAGAAATTAAATAGTAAAAGAGAGTGACAGAGAAACAGAAGTAACAAACGGTTATTGAAGCAATTTCACTGGTGTAAAATTCTTTTTAGAAGTTATAGCTCTATCCCCTTGGGTTCCGGGCATGGTAATGGGGATCTAAAAGGGTTACTAAAATAGAGGGCATTGCAGTACTAGTCACAAGAGGGCATCAGAATCAGGGAGTTAAAATATTCCTTCTGTAGAATCTTAAACCAGTCATTTCTCTATTTGACATGGACAATCAAAAGATGAATTAATTAATCACCTTTGGCAAGTATCCCAAGACTTGCCAAACCTAATGATTAATACTTATCTCTGACAATTAATATGGAGACAAATGATACCAATAAAAAGAATCTAGAGTATAGTTATAAGGAGTGTAAAGCATGGGGTAAAAAAACTGAAGATCTTGAGAGCATGTGAAATTTTTGTCATCAACACTGTTTAAAGGAAGGAAACTCAGGAGGCAAAGGCAAAAGAGGATTTCTCATCAAAGACATTCAGCTTATTTTATTTGACCATAAAAGATGGAACAAAAAACAATATAAGTCTTAGAGAGGCATATTTTAACTAGATCAAAATTATTCAATCAATAAACACTTATTACTTAAATAATTAACTTAAACATTCTACTATGTGCCAGACATGGTGCTAAGTGTTCAACAAATATCAATTAATAAACACGAATATCCTCCAGGCATTGTGCTAAGCACTAGAGTTGTAAAAAGAGCCCAAAAGACAGTCAGTCCCTGCCCATAAGAAACTTAGAGTTTAATCTAGGAGAGGAAAAAAAGAAAAACTTCCTAAGAATTAAAGGTTATTTAAATATGGAATAGGCAGCTTCAGACAGTATAGATTTCCCCTTAATATCAGTCTTCCAGGGAAAGCCAAATGATCACTTTTAAGGGTGAGTATAGAGAAAATTCTTTGTCAAGTTATGTTTGGCCAAGATCAATCTGTGATCCTACCAAGTGGAATAAAATCTAAATTCAAAATGTAGAGAACCATAAGTCCAATTACAGACTTTTCTATTTTTGTTTTTACATGATTAATGGCTACATATGCTACACAGAACTAGAAAAATTCCAATTCTGAATACTATAAGCTCAGCTAAATATTCTTTTCTGTCTGGTCCCTATGCCTGGAATGCTCTCCCTCCCCACTTCTGCTTCTGTACTGCCCTGGTTTCCCTCAGGTCCTAGTTAAAACCTTCTATAGGAAGCCTTACCTAACCCCAAATAACTCTTAATTATTTCCTTTCTTCTTTTAATTATTTATTTATCCTGTCTATAGCTTGTCTGTACATAATTGTTTGCTTGTTGTCTTTACAATTAGATTCTAAGCTTCTTCAGAGCAGCAACTGTTTTTTTTTTGTTTCTCTTTATATTGCTAACCCTTAAAAGAGTTCCCTAGCACATAGTAAGTGCTTAATAAATACTTGCTGATTTACTAAGGAGTTTTGATCTCCACATTATATGGCTATAAACATTAACCTGACCATTTTTGTTGCTGTCAGTAGTTGAATCATTGTGTCAAAGGCTCTTAACAATTTGCTTACTTTTCTTGCAGGGTTTCAAATTGATATATAGACTGACTAGACCAACTCAAATCTCCACCAGGTGCATTTATTAGCCAACTCCTCTTTCCATACCCTGCTGTTGCCAATGGGAAAAGAGGAAGTAATTTTCAGCAATTGTCTTTATATAAAATGAAATCTCAGAGTTGTTTTAATTTGCATTTCTCTAGCAATTAATTACTTGGAAGATATTTTTTCTATAGAAATTTATAGTTTGCAATTATTCTTTTCAATATTATTTATATCTCAAATCAATTGTCTTATTGAGGAATAGCTCTTGGTCATATTTGAGTCAATTTCATATACATATGTAGGTATATATTTCTAACAATCACAAATACACCTATATATGTATATATCAGATTTCTATCAACCATAATTTATACAAAAATGTTCCCACTCTCTTTTTATTCTGTTTTCTTTGCTTTTTCTCCAGTGTAATTTTTTTAATTTATATAATCAAAATTGTCAGTTTTGTCTTTTGTGATTATGTCTATCCCTTATTTAGTGAAGAAATCTTTTCCTAAACACAACTATGAAAGCTATCTCCTTTCCTTCTCTTTTACTTATTTATGAGGTGACATTTTATATTCAGTTCATGTATGGTTGAAGCTTATTTTGGTATATAGTGTAGGATGTGAGTCTAAGCCTAATTTTTATCATATGACTTTTCTGGTTTTCTCAGCAATTCTTATCAAAAAGGGATTCCTTCTTCAAGCAATTTATATCCTTAGATTTATCAAACTTTGGGGTATTGTTTTTAATATTTTCAGCTTGATGATTGTCTAGTTTGTGACATTAATCTTATTTTATATTTTTTAAATCAAAGAGGGCACCTAAGTAGCACAATGGTTAGAGCACCAACTCGGAGTCAGGAGGCCCTGAGTTCAAATTCAGTCTCATATATGCAATAAATGTGTTAATCCTGGGCAAGTTACCTAATCCCTATTGCTTTCAATAAAATAAAATAAAATATATCAAGGCAAAAAAGTTTCAGATGATTACTGAAACATAATATGGTTAGAAGCTTCAAACACTCACCCAGGCTCACAATCTTAGTGTTGTTCTTAACTCATCTTGTTCACTCTTTTCACATATCCAATCTGATGCCCAATGTTGTCATTTTCACTTGCATTTCTCCTTTATGTGCACTTCCTTCAAGTCACACAGCTGTCATGCTGAGGCAATCTTCACTACCTCACTCTTCGTTTATTGTAGTAGTCTTCTAGTTGTTTTCTCTACTGCAAGACCTCCTTACTCCAATCCTTCCTCCTCTCAGCTGTAAAATTGATCTTCCTAAAGTACAGGTGTGAGTATTTCACTCTTCTACTTGATAAACTCCAATGGCTTCCTGTTGACTCCAGGATCAAATGGAAAATCATCTGTTTACCTCTGAAGGCTCCTCACAATTCTCACATTCCTGTTTTTCTAGTTTTCTTTCACCTTAATTTATTCCACATAATCTCAATCCATTGAAAACAGATGTAATTGCTATTCCTGGCACATAATAATCTGTGTCCTGATCCATGCCTTTTCTCCATCCATGGCTCATTCTGACCCTGCTTTCCTCCTCTTCACTTTCACCTCCTGGCTTTGCCTTTTTTTTTCCCCAAATCTCAGATTGAAATCCTACTTTCTTCAGAAAGTCATTCCTACTTTTCTTCAATCTTAGTGTTTTGACTCTAAGATTATTTCCATTTTGCCCTATATATAATTTCTTTGTACATAATTATTTATGTTATCCCCTTTATTAATCTGAGTTCCTTGAAATCAGGAATTGTTTTTTTTCTTTGTATTCATAGTGTCTGGCATAATGCCTAGTATACAATAGGTGCTTTATAAATGCTCTTTTACTGGCCTGTAGTTGTATCTATAAAAATCTACTAAATAAATTAAAAGTAAAATAAATAAAAATGAAAAAATCTATCACACTTATTTTTTGCAATTCAAAACATCATCCCCCCAGAATGGCTCTACTTCTTTTATCACTGAATATCAATTTCACTGTAGTACTCAAAGTCAATATGTCCAAAAGATAACTCATTATCTTTCCTCCAAAACCCTTTTTTTCCAAACTTACCTATTAATGTCAAAATCATTACCATCCTTATGGATACACAGATTGCAATCTCAGTGGCATCCTTACCTCCTCACTTTCCCTTGCTCCCCATATCCAATCATTTCCTTAATCTTGTCATTTCTAACTTTATAACATTTCTTAGATATGCATCTTTCTTTTCATCCACACAGCTCTGACCCTTATTGAATCCCTCATCACCTCTTCCCTGGATTATTCCAATCACCTCCCAGTTGCTCTTCTTGCCCCAAGTTTCTCTCCACTATCATCTACCTTCCACAGAGCTACCAAGGAAATCTTCTTAAAGAGTAGATATGATCATCTCATACACTCTCATCCCTCAATAGCTGTCTGTAGTCTCTAAGATCAAACATGACTCCTGACATTTCAAGCTTTTCACCACCTGACTCATTTCTACCTTTCTCTTCTTACATCTCACTCCCTTCCACCTTCTCTATAATTATTCCAGTCACATTGGCTTTCTTCTGTTTCTCACAGATAGCACTCTATCTTCCATCTCTGTATGTGGCTTTGCACTGACTGCCTTTCCAAGCCCAGAATGTTCTCCTTCCTCAACTGTCCTGTGATTCTCTGACTTCCTTCAAGTTTCAGCTCAAACCCCACTTTCTGTTTGAGCCTTCTCTCAGTTGAGGCATTAAAGTGATACAGTAGGTAAAGAACACTGAGTCTGGAGTCAGGAAGACCTGATTTCAAATATGACCTCATATGCTTACTAGCTATGTGACTCTGGGAAAGTCATTTAATCTTTTTTTGCCTCAGTATTCTCATCTGTAAAATGGGGATAATAATAGCATCTACCTCCCAGGGTTGTGATAATAACTAATGGCCTATAGCAAAATGCCTAGCACATCATAAATATTATATAAATGTCAATTATTATTATTTTCTAATCTATGGGTCTGACGGGCATTTCATTCCCCTAAACTCAATAATTTGCAGAGATTGGATTTACCAGGTGAATCAAAGATTAATTTAGAAGTTAAAAAAGCCATTGGATAAACAGATGTGACACTTGGGAAGTATATTTCAATTGGTTGAAAAATGTAGTTATGAATCTTATATAAAGAGGCAGATTTTTGAGAAATTAAGTTTGAAGTATCTGACAGTGGGAAAGAGAAAGAGCTAAGTCTCTGAGGAATCCAGTCTCTCTGTAATCATTCAGGAAGGGCATGTACATCACTCTTACAGCAGGGTATTGCTAACGTCAGCTTTAACTTATACTAGACCATAGATATGATTGCTTAATTCTTCAGCATGTCTGCACCTCCAAAATTAGAAATGGCTATCAATCAAAATTTGATTTTTTGTTTTGTTGATTGCCTTAAGAAAGTTAGGGAGAAAATGTCAATAATGCAAATTAAACTTAAATGTGTAGGTGTGCTTTTTTTTTTCCTGGAGAGCCAGTTATTATATGTTTACCAGCACACCACAGCTCTTACATGAGTAGCTTATGTATATGCCTATATTGTCTCCTAATGAAAATGTGGACCTCCTTGAGGTTGGAGACTGATTTTACTTTGTCTTTGCATCTCAAAACTCAGAATAATGCATCACATATAGTCAGCACTTAATAAATGTCTATGCATTGTTTTCTATTGCCCCCAATTGCATAACCCACACATTAAGACCCTCTGAATTACTGTAAATTAATTTTGATTCTTAAGGAATCCAATGCAAAGTTAGGAATAAGCAAGGTTGATGAAAAATATGTTGGAAAATATGGTTCAAGAGTAAGAAATGACAAAGACCCAAGATATGTAAATAATAGAGAAACCTCACACTTATCTGTCATTAATACATTTTTTTGAGAAAAGAATTGACATTAAATAGAGTGAGAACTAAATAACATTCCTCAATACAAAAAGAAATGTATTTAGTTTTTGTTGATAGGACATCATTTGCAACTGATATAGACGCCATTGTTACATTAGTTGCCTGTGTGCATGCAGATTATTGCCTTGTTAAAGCAGACCTAAATTAATAGTTAAAATTTAAAACAATTAACCAAAGGTATAGAATGCAATTAATACAACTTTGTCCTCTTTAAATGTTATTTTCCTGAATATTTTTCTAAAATAGTTGAAGCAATACTGACATCAACTACAATGATTTCATACAGAAATTTATCCAATGTAAATCAATTGCCATGATAAACAGATGAAAGGACCTGAAGACTATCTTAGTAAGCAAACATTTGATTTATTTGCCAAGAAAACAGAAATAGCAGTGTAAAGGATCAACTGATCCATACATCTTAAAAAGAAGAATGGAAGGTTCATAATAATATTTCTTTGAAAGATGGCAGAAAGTAGTACAGAAAAAAAATTCAAAAATATTTTCCATCTATTTTTTGGGGGGCCTCTTTTATATTTCATCCTTTATTTCTGTTTGGATGACTTTTCCAAGTCATATCTCCTGTCAAACTTTAAAGAATTTTTATAACAATTTTTATTTTTTTTTATTTTATTTTATTTAGCATTAGACATAGCCTTGGATTCATGATCCTTGAGGTGTTTATATAGAAAGTGGAAATAGCAAAGAAGCAAACAAATTCCAACTATATACAAAAATTTGTGCCAAAGGCAACAAAATTTTGAGGGTATTGAAAAATTATTCTTAAAGTATCTGAAGAAGAGAAAAATACCAAAAGCATGGGAATATTTTAGAGCTAATTATTACACCCCCTACAAAGCAACCAAGAGAATTTCTATTATGACTAGTACTAACCCATATGTTTCTATATATATATATATATATATATATACATACATACATATACATACATTAAACTTAAATGTGTGGGTGTGCTTTTTTTGTATGTACATATATATATATATATATATATATATATATATAAAGAAACATATGGGTTAGTACCCATATATATATATATATATATATATATACACACATATATGTATATATGTATATATAAATTCAAGTTAATCAAATAAAAAATTATATTAAAGTTTTTCCTCCAATAAGCTGTCTACCATCCATATGTCAAAATTATACAAAATTCCTTGAAGAACAGAGACTAACTTTTAAAATTTATAATTATTTAATTATTAATATCAAAACAGGCATAAAACAAAGAGATATTTGTTTGCCAAAGGTATTTACTTTAAAGTGGGTTAGCATAAAGTCAAATCAGGCAGGGATTTCCTATAGCTACCTGCCCCTATTTACAAATGATACTGCACTGAGTATCATGTTGTTGTATAATCATTTCATGGCCACCTAAAATGAGATTCAATTTAATGAATCTGATTATCCATGCATCCAAGTAGATGAAGAATGTCTACTATAAATTAATAACTTTTGCCAACTTCCTACTATGTGCTAGGCACTACCATATTCACTACAAACAGAAAGAAAATAAATGAAAGGCTTCTTGCTCTCAAGGAGTTTTTAATCTATTGGAGGGCATGTAAACATATACATGATAAATACAAAATAATTATAAGGTAATAGGGAGTTTGAGCAACTGAGGATAACAGAAAAGGCTTCAAGAAGAATGTTTCGCTAATACATTGTTGGTGGAACTGCAAAGGTATCCAACCATTTTGGAGAACAATTTGGAACTATACTCAAAAAGTTATCAAACTGTGCATACCCTTTGACCCAGCAGTGTTGCTACTGGGCCTATATCCCAAAGAGATCTTAAAGGAGGGAAAGGGACCCACATGTGCAAGAATGTTTGTGGCAGCCCTTTTTGTAGTGGCTAGAAACTGGAAACTGAATGGATGCCCATCAATTGGAGAATGGCTGAATAAGTTATAGTATATGAATGTTATGGAATATTATTGTTCTATAAGAAACGACCAACAGGATGATTTCAGAGAGTCCTGGAGAGACTTGCATGAACTGATGCTGAGTGAAATGAGCAGAACCAGGAGATCATTGTACATGGCAACAGAAAGATTATACAATTATTCAATTCTGATGGACATGGCTCTTTCCAACAATGAGATGATTGAAGTTAGTTCCAATGATCTTGTGATGAAGAGAACCATCTATACCCAGAGAGAGAACTATGGGAACTGAGTGTGGATCACAACAATACATTCTCACTCTTTTTGATGTTGTTTGCTTGCATTTTGTTTTCTTACTCATTTTCTTTTCCTTTTTGATCTTATTTTTCTTGTGCAACAAGAGAATTGTATAAATATGTTTACACATATTGGATTTAACATATATTTTAATATGTATAACAAATATTGGATTGCTTGCCATCTAGGGGGGAAGGTGGAGAGAAGGAGAGGAAAATCTGAAACACAAGGATATGCAAAGATCAATGTTAAAAAATTATCTGTGCATATGTTTTGAAAATAAAAAGCTTTTTAAAAAACAATTGTGTTTTGGGTGAGTTTTGAATGAAACATGGGATTCTAAGGGGTGAAGATAGACATAGAGGAAAGACAACCAGTGAGAATGCAGTTATCATAGGTAAAGATTAGTTAAAGGTCAGTCTGGCAAATCCAAGGAATGTGGGAAAGGAAATAATTTATAATAGAAAGGTAAGTTATTCCCAGATTGCAAAATCTTTAAAAAGTGAAATAGAGAAGTTTGTATTTAATCCTAGAGGCAATAGAGATTCAATATTGGCATTTATTGTGTAGGAGAATGAAATAGTCAAGCTTACTTTAAAAAAAAAAAAGCTCTTTAGCAGCTATTTGGAAGGTAGAATAGTGAGACTCATTGGAGGGATACCAATTAAGAGATTATTGCAACGGTCTGGATAAGAAGTTACAAGGTTGTGCTCTAAGAATACCATGTGAGGGGCAGCTAGTTGGTGTGATGGATAGAACACCAGCCCTGAAGTCAGGAGGACCTGAGTTCAAATCTGGTCTCAGACACTTAACATTCCCTAGCTGTGTGACCTTGGGCAAGTCACTTAACCCCAATTGCCTCAGCATCCCCCCCAAAAAAAGGAATACCATGTGAGTAGGAAGTTAGCACAGTGAGTTGATAGAATACTGGACCTGGAGTCAGGAAGCTTTGAGTTCAAATCCATCCTCAGATACTATTTCTGTGAGCCTGGGCAAGTCACTTCACCCTGTTTGCCTCAGTTTCCTTATCTGTACAATGAACTGGAAAAGAAAATGGAAAACCACTCTAGTATCTTTACCAAGAAAACCCCAAATAAGTTATAGTACAATTGAAATGACTGAACAATAATAAGGAAGGAACATGTGTTGTCAGCTGTATAGGAAACATCTAATAAATTATTTTGTTTTATACACATATACATGAATATACCTGTATATATGTATGTATACATGACAGATAAACAGCAAACAAATAAGAAGTGGGTCCCAGATTAATGCAGGAAGAGGAGAATGGGATGGATTATCTTTGTAAATTGCAAAGTTCTTTAATGACCCAATATGAAACACAGGCCCCATCTTTTTATTTATTTTTATATTGCTGCATATTCTATTGCTATCTTTTCACATCCATATTCAAATATGCATATTCCTTTTCTCCTTTCAAGAAATCAATCTCATGTAACAAAGAATAAGAGACAAAAAACAATTCAGCAAAACCAGCCAACATATTAGTGCTGTATGTCTAATATGTCTATGTATGTTTAACAGTATATGTAATTTTCCATACCCTTAGTCTTTTACCTCTGCAGAGAAAGAAGAAAGTCTTGTTTTTTCAACTCTTTTCCATGACCAAGTTTAACTGTTATATTTATTGTATTTGATTTCATTCTTTGTTCTTTTCCTTTGCTACTGATTCCATCTTCTTGGTTCTTCATTTTCCACCCTATTTCACTTCTTATACATCTTATCTTCACAGGCTTCTTTGAATTTGGTGAGGGATTTTTTTTCATATCCAATTGGTAATTTCTTATAGCACAGCAATTTCCTTCTACCCTCATGAATCATAATTTGTTTAATCATTCCCCAGTGAATGTAAGGTTTCTGAAGAATTGAAACTGAGGAGTCCCCAAAGATCAATGGAGAGGTGCCTGATGATTGTGAGTGGACTTCAAAGAATTATGAAGTTGAATCAGTACAAAGGATATCATCAAAGAAATGTATTATTATGACTAGTATGTTACATAGCATGCACTAGGGATAATCAATAGTATATTTGCAATACCAGCAAAAAAGACACCTAGTCTGTTGAATGGACCCCTTAACAGTGAATTTCAATAAGCATATGGGCAAAATTTTGAGCAGACTGGGCAGGAAGGGATGATTTGAGAATTACATCTTTGAAGGAAGTACTCAGAATGATGACATTGTAGGTCTATTTGAGTATCTTACTGAGTAGCTACCGTCACCACTTCCACCCATTTCTGACAGTCTCTCAACTACTCAAAAGTTTCCCAATCAAGGAAAAGAAAAGAGAAAATTATATCTAGAGAACTAGAAACAGGTGATAGTTTCCTTATCACTTCAAAATCATAAGAGTACACAGATACCCAATTTTCCCCTAAGAAGTGAAAGAATATTATAGCTATAAAGCATTATAACAATGTAAGATATTATTCTTTATGTTCTCAAGTCCACAATGCTCTCATTGTTTATTTTGACTTGGACCAGAGGGGGATATCATGCATCTGACTCAACCCTATTTGTGCCTAACAAGGTAGGAGAAAAGCAGTGTTCGGACAAGGCATTTGTGGCCCTAGGCAAGTTTTGAAAATTGCACTCTGTGTGTGATACTCTCTGCTATAAGCTTTGAGCCTTCATTCACTGTTAACACTTACAAATGACTTATCACAAAATAAACACCTCAAAGGCATAGAAAGTAGAATTTTCTGGCTCTAAAAATATGTGCAGTCATAAAAATTAATATTCAAAGTGTCCTTCTCTGCCCTGGGTGCTGCCTCTTGCCTGATCCATTCTCAATTCTAGAAGGAAATGTTGGAGGACCCAGCTTCAGAATCCTGGCTCTATTTCTTACTGCCAATGTAATTTTGAGTAATATTTCTGAGTCTTAGTTTCTTTATCTGTGAAATGATGGGATTAAATAACACTAGGGCAGCTTGGTGACACAATGGATAGAGGGATGGGTTGGGAGGCAGGAAGATTCATTTTTCTGAATTCAAATCTGGCCTCATGATAGCTGTGTGACTCTTAGACAAGTCATTTAATCCTGTTTGCCTCAGTTTCCTCAACTGTCAAATAAACTGAAGGAGGAAATGGCAAATCACTCTTGTACCTTTGCCAAGAAAACCCAAAATATGGTCACAAAGACTCAGATATAGCCAAAATGACTGAACACAAAAACAATGCTACATTATTTAAGTTTAATTAAAAAATACTAGACTATTAAAGTCTAACTAATATTTGAGGTTCCTTTCAGCTTTTAACCTTATGAGCTTATCATTTCTCCTCTTGTATCTCCTCCATCCATCCCCAATACTGTGGCCACCAGCCCAGACCATAGATCTTATTCTTTCTGTTCAGCTCACCTTTACCCAACCTTTCCTGCCTTCCAACCCAACAAACACTTCAAGAACTGTTCTGAGGACATCAGTCTTAAAGAACTTACATTCTATGCCAAACAAGGATCCAACCCTGATGCTTAAAGACTGCCTGAGAGCTCATCACTATTTCCTTCTGCTTCATGCTCTATCCTATCTCAATCTGTTTTGGAACCTTAAGGATGGGGGAAAGTGATTATCACATTATGTTTGAAGTTATTTTAGAAGGGTTCAGGGGTGGAATTGGGGAAAGAAAGGCTGAATACTTCTTGAGATGGAGGAAAAAATATCCCCCAAATTGGAAATTGTGTGGGTGCCCATTGACTGGGGGGTGGTTGAATACTTTGTACTAGATGAAGAAAAATGAAGTGTTTATTGCACCACAAGACACCATGAATAAAAAGAATTGGGAGAAATGTGGGAAGATTTGTGTGAATAAATGCATAGGGAAATAAGAAGAACTAGGGAAACTTTATTCATGGCTCCAATAATATAAACAAAAGGGAAGGCAGAAGGATTTTAATGACCACTTTTGGCTAGAGAACAGTTGACAATTGTACCTCCCTTCTTTTTTGAGAGATGTGGGGGACTGTGGGTGTAAAATGTTTTGTTGCATGTATTTTATTCATTGGGGTGGGTGGGTACTCATTGGAAGGATGGGGATCTGCCCAGAAGTGACTGTGAATTTTTTTTAAGGTATCAATAAAACATTTTTAAAGAGACATACTGCTTATTTCTACACTTAGGTTGTCACTTCTACCTTCTGACAGCTATTACCTCCTCCCCAACCTCAACTTTCCAGGTAGAATAATCAATCAATTTCTGACTCCAGGGCCAAGAGGAATGAAAATATGTTTTTTTTTTCCTTTGAAGGAATTGAAGCTTTCTTACCAGCATCTAGGGAGTTTTAAAAGCTGTTGATATTCTACATTGAAAAATGCAACTTGGGGAAACAGAAAAATATATGGAGAAACACACTGGGTAGTATTAGCCTAATTGCTAGTTATTACTATTTCCCCACAGAATGAAGAGGCTGAGCAGTGTCTTTCTTCTCAGGCATAATGCTAGGAAAGAAGGAAAGATGAATGGGGGAGAAAGGAGAAGAAGAGAGAAAAAGATGAGAAAGTTCACTTGGTAATAGGGACCAGGGATTCTAAGGAAGAAAATCCAAGGCAATTAGACTAGAATCAACAATGTAAAAGAGGATGAAGTGAAATGCTTTAGACTCTCACTTTACAGGCAGATGTAAAGAAAAGTACCAAGTCCAATTAAGGTAGGTATTTGGACTTGGGTAATAATAACTCGTATTTATGTATAAGTTGGAGTTTGGGGGAATTTATTACATACATTATTCCATTTGATTCTAATAAAATGCCCTTTAAGGGTGCTATTATTTCCATTTTACAAATGATGAAACTGAGACTGGGAGAGATTAAATAAAAATTAGCATCTGAAGCAGAATTTGAACCTGAATTTTGCTGACTCCAAGTCAGCACTCACTACTATATCATATTGTTTCAATGACAAGAATTAATACCAGATAGAATTGTGCCCTGGTTAAAGTTAGTTTTTAACCCATAAACCTCCCTTTCTTGATAAGCTAGAAGGCACAGCATAACTGAGTGAGGATCTAAAAAGATTTAGGAATGAATCTAATAAGAAATTCAAGAGGAATAAGTACAAAATTTTACACTTAGATTCAAGAAATCACCCTCATAAATATAGGATAGGGAAGATATCATTAAATAGTGATTTGTCTGAAGAAGACATGGGGATTTTAGTGGTCTACATGCTCAATATCAGTTAGCGATGGAAAAAGCAGTCAAAAGATGTTCATGTCATCTTGGGTTGTATTATGGATCCCCATAATGCCCAAAGCATCAAACAAGATAAAACAGAAATTAACTTCCAGGAAAAATCTCTGGGCTTTGAGGTTAGGCAATTATTTGTCATAACTAGTTAGAATTTTTTTTTAAGATTTTTTTATTAGAATAGTTCCTCCTCCTGGGTGGGAGGCAGGGAAGGATTGTCAAAGATGAGATGAACAGAAGGAACAAGGGATGGTGGTCACTGGGACTGGAATGTGAAAGGAGAAAATACAGGAAGAAACCTTAATTTCATTATCTTAAAGAAGAAACTGAGATATAGAGAAGTTGATCTTCAAATTATTCTGTATATATCTTTCTTTTATACATAGTTTTCTGCACATTTTCTCCTTAATTAGAATGTGAACTACTAGAGGGCAGGGATTGTGTTTTGCCTTTCTTTAGATGTCAGAATTTAGCACGCTACCTGGCACATAGTGGATATTTACTAAATATTCTAAAAGGTAGCAAGTTTTTTTTTTCCTAATTTCAAGGCTAACTTGACCTCTTGGCAACTTTTTGTTGCTTCTTGTCAGGCTCTCTTGCTCAAAATCCAACTAGTATTAAGAATTAAGAAAAGTGGGGCAGCTAGGTGGTGCAGTGGATAGAATACCTTCTCTGGAGTTAGGAGTTTTGATCTGGTCTCAGTTATTAGCTGTGTGACTTTGGGCAAGTCACTTAAGCCTGATTGCCTCAAAAGAAGAAGAAACCAAAACTTTCAGGCATAAGGACGTAAGACTCAATTTAAAACTCTATTCTGGCCAGGTGACATCTGGAATATTGTGTCCAGTTCTCTGGCCCACAATTTAAGAATTAATAAGTTGTAAAGCATCCAGGACACTACAAGGCCTTGATTCTATGAGATATGTGAATCAAATGAAACAACTATAAATAATTAACCCAGACATGAGAATGGGGACCTGATAATGGTTATAGTCAAGTAACTGAAGCATTATTATGGGAAATAATAACTTGCATTCAAATAACACTTTTGCTGTTGTTGAATTGTTTTAGTCACGTTCAACTCTTTGTGACTTCATTTGAGTTTTTTGGGGGTAAGAAATGGTTTGCCATTTCCACATTTTATAGCTGAAAAAACTCAGGCAAACAGGATTACATGATTTATCCAGGGTCACAAAGTTAGTAAGTATTCAAGGATGAATTTGAATTCATGTCATCTTGACTCCAGGTTAGGTGCTCTACCAATTGCATCACTTAGGAACTCCATTTAGCTGGAAAACATTTGCAAAACAAATTGCATACATTATTTATTCTTCACAACAATCCTATGAAGTGTCATTATTTTTCCCATTTTATATATGAGGAAATCAAGACTTAATATAGGGACCTACACATGACCACAGAGCTAAGACACGATTTAAACTCGTATCTTTTTAATTAAAAACCCAACACTATTAATTATGCTATATTTCTTTAGTTTGGTCCTAGAGAGCCTGACCAGAAGCAATGAAAAGTTGCAAAGAGGTCAAGTGAGCCTTGAAATTAGGAAAAACTTGCTACCTATTAGAGTTGTGTGAATGAAATGGACTTCTTGGGGAGTAGAATGCTCCTTTCCAATGGCCTTCAAGAAAATTCAGAATGACAACTAGTTGCATATCTTATGGTGAGAACTCCTTTCAGTGATGCATTGGATTAGAGGATCCCCTGAGTTCTATTCCAGTTCTCGAATTCTGTGATTTTGTCTCAGACTGACACTGTGAGATAAAAGGAAATAATTTATGTAAGACACTTCACAATAGTAAAGTGCCATATAAATGTCACATTGCCACTGTTGTTATTTGTGATAGCTTTGGATGTGACAACTAAGACTGTGGAATTGAAAAAAAGAGATCAAGAAGCCAGGAAAGCATTTCAGGGCATGTTAAATACACAGGGATGGGCATAAATGATAATAATAATTATTATTATTATATATAACATAATATAGAATAGTTTATATTATAATACAATAATATAATTGTATGATAATTTTTATTATTATACTAACTAGCATTTATATAGCATTTTCAGGTTTGCACAGCACTTTACAAATTTCTCATTTTATCCTCACAAAAATCCTGGAGGCAGGTGCTATCATTATTATCCCTGTCTTATAGATGAGGGAACTAAGGCAGATGAAGGTAGCACAGTTATGGGATTTAAACTTGTCCAGGGTCTCTCAACTATTGAGTGTCATGGGCTGGATCTAAATTCAGGTCTTCCAGACTTCAGATCTAGAGCTCTACCTACTATACTTTCTATAGCAAAAGATCTTCTAGAAAGTATAAAAAGAAAAGAATCTTGAGGAGGAGAGAGTAATCCCAACTAGGGAAGTGGTTCAAGAAGATCAGATGGAGGAATTTAACTTCAATTATAGGAATCAGTCTTTCTAAGGATAAAGAGTAGAGGCAGCTCATGGCTAAGTGGATAAAGCATGGGGCTTATAGATGGGAAGATCTGGGTTCAAAGCCAAGTTCAAACCTTCCCAACTATGTGATCCTGGGAAAGTTATTTAAGCTCTGATTGCTGTCCTCATCCACCAGAAAAGGTAATGGCAAACCGCTCCTGTATCTTTGTCACAAAAACCTCAAATGGAGTCACAAAGAGTGAGACATGACTGAACAATAACAAGAGTAAAAAGTATATGTGTAGGAGGAAGGACTACATGGCTACCCTTCAACCACATCAACCTGCACTAGGAATGTTGTTTTCCAAAAGTCCCAAGCAGCAATTTCATTTTCATCCCCATCATTAGGGACTTGATTTTCACTTTGTTGACTATGGTACTCTGTACCATTAAATGAGAATGGTTTTCCAGGATTCTTTTGTCATTTTTGTTGTTTCCTGTTCTCTTTGATTCATGACAATTTCAATCTTCCTTCTGCCAGATTAGAATAAAATGGAAAAGCATTTTATTAAGCACTTACCATGTGCAAACAGCTTGCTAAGAGGTATGAATACAGATATTAATACAGTCACTGGTTGGTCTTAAGGAGCTTACATTCTAGGGTGAGAAAACACAAATGGGGGAGATAAGTTCTTCCCTCTCATCGTAAGGGACATTCTTGAGTCTGGCCAATTGATGGAAATAATATCATCATAATACTAATAGAGAGGTCTTAGGTTGTCTTTCCTTTAATAATCCAAGTGCTCTCCCATTTCCTAGGGATCTCTAGAAAGTGCAGGGGAAGAATCAAATCAAAGGAAATACAGAAATTATTTGCATCCTTATGTAAAGCAAAGCTTCTTAAATTGTGGGTTACAATTCTACAAGGGTCACATAACTGAATGTGGGAGTAGCAAAATTATGATTTATTATCAGTAAATATTTGATTTGTATACCTATGTGCCCAGAGTCATACAAATTTCTTGGGTGAAAAGGGGTCATAGGTGGAAAAAGTTTAAGAAGCCCTGTTATGAGGCATAATTTGAAGAAAGGAAGAGGGAAAATTTGGGAGGATTAGGACTAAAAGAAAAAAATAAAGAGAAAAAGGCAAAATGGAACAAAAGAAAAGAAAAAAGGAGAAAGGAAACTAAGAAAAGGCCATTGGATATAGCAATGTCAAAATCACTAAGGATTTTGAAGACTGTTTTAGTAGGTTCATTGAAAGATATTGAGAGGCTCAGTTCTTTACTTGACTACTCTGTATGTATTCTTACAAGTTACTTGATAGTCAATACACATTTATTAAGCACCTACTATGTACCAGGCATTGTGCTGGGCATTGGAGACACACACACACATACACACACACACACAAAAGAAAGACAATCCCTGCCCCCAAGGAGCTTACACTCTACTGCAACAATCCTCTGAAGTGTCATTAGTAGAGCTTACACTCTACTGCAGTTAGACAATACACAAAAAGAAGAGGAAAAAAGGGGGCAGGGGGCAGAGGACACCTGAGCCATGATGTTCCATGGAGTTCCATATTCATGGAGTAAAAATCATGCATAAGAGGGGCAGTTAGGAGGTACTGAGTTCAAATAATCTCAGACATTTAGTACTTGTGAGACTTTGGAGAAATTACTTAATTTCAATTATCTCTCAGAAAAACAAATAAATAAAATAAGCAGAACAGCTGATGGGAAATGACTTTAGTTGAAAAGTTCTGAGCCTTCTATAAAGGGAGACTTTGATAAGAATTGCTCCATTCTCCAGAGGAGAGAGGTAACTGAAGGTATTAAGGATGTATAGAATATTAAAGCTGAATTAATTTCTTTGATGATAAGATTTCAGATAACAAGTTTATCCTCCAAGAGGCATGGTATTCATGGAGTCAAGTTTGCAAGACTTTATATAAGAATGAGCTGCCATGGGAGAGTTTGGAGACCCCTTTCCTGGAAATTGGTAAGATAATCAAAAAGTCTTCCTAAGGGACTTTAGATGCTTTCCTGTTAACTCCAATGCAGGAACTTCCTCTATTTACCTTGGCAACTGGTCATTTAGCATCTGTTTGACAAGAAGAGAGCATAATTACCCATCTGTCTGGGAGTCAGATTGGAAGCAAAGGTACAGACTCTGTAAGCCTCAAGGTAGTTGCTAGCATGAAAATTCTCTGCTTCTTTGGTTCAGTTTTGATAAGATCCTGAGGACTGTTGGTCAACAAGTATTTGTCTATTCTAGATACCAGACTAAGCCCTGGCGATAACAAAGAAACATGTACACACACACACACACACACACACACACATACACACACACACACACAAGTTCTTGACCTCAAGGAGTTCACAGTCTAATAGGGTAGACAACATGCAAACAACTATGTGCAAATAAATATATTTGTAAATATGCAGGATAAATAAATATATGGGATAAATATAATATAAAATATACAAGAAAAATTTAAAATAAAATAAATATACAAAATAAATATAATTTTAAATTTAAAAATTTTATAGGATTAATTGGAGATAATAAACTGAATGAAAACACTGCAATTAAGGAGACAACAGAAAAGATTTCTTATAGAAGATGGGATTTTAGCTGGGATTTGAAGAAAGCCAAAGAGGCCAGGAGGCAGAGGTGAGGAAGGAGAAAATTCTAGGCATGGCTGACAGTCAGAGGAGATCACTGTCATTGCATTGTTTGTATGTGGAGTGGAGTAAGGTACAAGAGGATTGGAAAATAAGTGGGAAAGTAGGAAAGAACCCAGTTATGGAGGTCTTTGAATGCCAGAGTGAAGTCCAGAGTGATGAAGAACTAGGTGATGTGGCTGTTAGCAGGGAAAGCCTGAAGCAACTGATGAGATTATAATATTCCCTGACATGCAGCAGAAGAGCACTAATGGAATCATTTTAGTTTTAAGTGATCTTTTTGTTGTTAAGTAGATCTTTTGTTCAAGTGGATTTTGGATTATAATTTAACTCCAGGTGGGGGTTTCTAGAAATCCCAACTTTAATTATCCAATCAGAAAGTCAAATTATAATGTCTAATTCTCATGGTTCTATTTCCTCTATAAAAGATCTGCTCCTATTATAGATCTTCACTAACTCACTTTCATAACTAAGCTCACTATGAGGTACTTTCTCCCACTGAATAGCCTCTTCCCTTTAATGGTTTTTTCTTTCTAGTTAATTGTGAGCTAACCATGGGGTAGTCTACCTCATGGTGAATTTCTCCTTGATATAGTTAAATCCCTTTTAGGATTAGCCTGCCAATCAACGGTGTAATCCCCTTCCTCTACTAACTCCCCTTTGGGGATAATCTGCTAAACTTTTCTATGAATCTAGCCTACCAGTCAATGGCCTATTCCCACTTTTTAGCATCTTTCCTTTAATGGCTCTTCCTTCTGATTAACTGTAAATTCCACTAGGGAACTTACTTCTCCTTTGTTAATTGTTAAAAACCCCTTTCCTTGCTAACTCCTGTGTGAATTAAAAAAATAGAGAATCCTTAGGAACCTGTGATAATTGATTGGCTTTTCATGGTTGCTCCATGTTGTGAACTTTTATATAATATTCATTTTAAAATTATGCTCTCCCAAATCTATTGCTCTCCCCAAAATACTACTGGTGCATATTTTACCTCTTTTTTAAAAAAAAAAATCTCTTTTGGGATTCATGCCTAGTAGTAATATTACTAGGTAAAAGGGCATGCATAATTATTAGAGCCTTTTGGGCAAAGTTCATCAATTAGGGAATGGTTCCTATTTTTTTTAAATAAATTTGGCTCAGTTCCCTATACATTTGAGAAATGAGACCTTCATCAGAGAAACCTGCTTCAAAATTCTTTTCCCAATTACTATTGCTAACTGTCTCCCCCTCCTCATTTATTCTATTCTCTTCTTTCATTCTGACCTTCCTCAAAAGGGTTTTGCTACTGAAATCCCCTCCCCAAATATGCCTTTTTTCTATTACCCTCCCTTCTTCCTGTATCCCCTCTCCCTCCTATTTTCCTGCAGGGTAAAGTAATCTATACTCATGTTGAGGGTGCATGTTATTTCTTCTTTAAGCCAATTCTGATGAGAGTAAGGTTCACTCACTTTCCTTCTGCTCCCCCTCTTTCCCTTTAATGTGAAAGCTTATTCTTGCCTCATTTATGGCAGATAATTCACACCATTCTACCTCTCCTTTTTCCATTCGCTCAGTACATTCCTTTCACTCCTTAATATTATTTTTTAAGATATTATCCCCTCATATTCAACTCCTACCTGTTCTTTCTGTTAACATATACTCGTAACTGCCATAATAAGGAGAAAGTTCTAAAAAGTTACAAGTCTCATCCTCCCCTGTAGGAATGTAAACAGATAAACCTTATTAAGTCCCTTATGATTTCCCTTTCCTGGTTACCTCCTTATATTTTTCCTGAGTCCTACATTTAAAAATTAGATTTTTTAGTAAGCTCTAGTCTTTTCATCACAAATGCTTGAAAGTTCTCTATTTCATTGAATTTCCATCTTTTCCCTAGAAGGATTATGCTCAATTTTGCTGGGTAAGTGATTTTTGGTTATAATCCTAGCTCCATTGTTCTTTGGAATATCATATTCCAAGTCCTATGATCCTTTAACAGAGAAACTGCTAAATCTCATATTATCCTGACTGATTCCTCTAAACTAGAATTGTTTCTTTCTGGATGCTTGCAATATTTTCTCCCTGACCTGGGAGTTCCATAATTTGGCTATAAAATCCCTGGAAGTTTTCATTTTGAGATCTTTTTCAGGAAGTAATCAATGGATTCTTTCAATTTCTATTTTTACCCTCTGTTTGTAGAATATCAGGACAGTTTTCCTTGATAATTCTTGAAAGATGATGACTAGCCTTTTTTTGATCATGGTTTTCTATTTTGCTTCTTTAAGAGGATTTTATATTTGAACCTGAAGGGAATAGGGAACCACTGGAGTTTATTAAAGAAGAGGTGAGAGGATGGGAAAGGTGTGACATGGTCAGACATGTACTTTGTGAGCAAACACAATAAAATTAGGATTCTATAAGGTTTTTTGCTTGTATTTGCAGCATTTAGCAAAGTATTTTTCACATAGTGTTTAATAAACTCTTCAATCATTCACATACAACTTACAGGGCCCTTATTGAGCCAGAGAATCCAAAAGGCAAGCTCTAGGCAAAATTCAACAATGAGGCATCCAACTTCCCTCTGGACTACTCCAACCCACCCCACACCCTACCCAATGACTCCCCAGTCACTCATATGTCCAGTTTCCTTACATTTCTCTCCATAGCCCCTATCACACAGCACCTTCTCTCAAGAAAGAGTCTATTAAACTCACTGGAGAAAGGTAGCAAACCCTAGATGTCTCAGTTTTTAATAGCAGTTATGGGATTTACAGGGTATGTTTCTAAAAGAATTGGACAGGCCAGTAATGCATAAAGCAATGGGACTTCAGTGTAGAAGTTTTCACTTTATAAGGAGACACTTAGGGTCTAAAAGAAAACATTCAAGCATGAGAGGAACAGGGAAAGGAAGAAAGATTAGAACTGAGGACATCAAACATGCTTTCCTCATTTTAAAGAATCATGCAGCAAGCTGCTAAGTTTCTAAAGGCAGCTTTTTGAATTCACTTCTTCCTGACTCCAAGTATACATAGCGAAGATGATTATTGAGACTTCAGGTTGGTTGGTTTTTGGATAAAGAAAGGAGGGAAGAAAGCAAGTCAAAAATAGGTCTTTGGAGAGAGTGCCTTTGGACTCAGCACAATCCCTCCACCACTTTCTCACTTCTCCTAATACTATGAGGAAGGTCTGGCTCACAATCACTTTTTTTTCTGAGACAATTGGGGTTATCACAATTACTTTTTATAGTATCTAAAGATCTTGGTTTTCATCTGTAGGAGGAGAGTTCTAGCTCAGATGCATCTAATAGGTTTCTCATCTCTTATGTCACAGGCAGGGAGAAATGAGTTATTGTTTAATGCGAGAGTTAGAGCTGTGGCAAATAAAGATGATAAAGGGAGTAAGCATTTATAAAGTACCTACTATGTGCCAGGCATTTGTCAACATGGCTGAAAACATCATGCTCCAAAGAATGGGAGCAAGCACATTCTTATTTCACCTCATTGGTAACTGGGAAAGCATAAGAGCATCATCCATTATCTAGAACCTGTATCATGAAATTGACATACAATACTGATGAACATTTTTGGACCAGAAAACTTTGACATAATTTCCCTTGCAACTGAGAGTACAGTTTATATAACTAGGGAATGTAAATTCTCATGAATACATTGAAAGAAGGAATTGTGCCATTTTTTGTCCTTCTATCTCCAAAGTCCAGTATACAGTAGGTGCTTATTAAGCACAGTAGGAACTTAATAATTACTTTATAATTGATATATATATATATAGCCATATTAATATTATTGCTCATAATAGGCTCCCTGTTGAATAATAATAAAGAAGTCTGTGTAATGCCATCAGAATTGATCATCATATAGTCTTCTTGCCGTGTATAATGATCTCCTGGTTCTGCTCATTTCACTCAGCATCAATTCATGCAAGTCTCTCCAGGCCTCTCTGAAATCATCCTGCTGGCCATTTCTTACAGAACAACAATATTCCATGACATTCATATACCATAGTTTATTCACCTATTCTCCAATTGATGGGCATCCATTCAGTTTCCAGTTTCTAGCCACCACAAAAAGGGCTGCCACAAACATTCTTGCACATGTGGGGCCCTTTCCTTCCTTTAAGATCTCTTTGGGATATGAGCCCAATAGAAACACTGCTGGGTCAAAGGGTATGCACAGTTTGATAACTTTTTGAGCATAGTTCCAAATTGCTCTCCAGAATGGTTGGATCCGTTTACAGTTCCACCAACAATGTATCAGTGTCCCAGTTTTCCCACATCCCCTCTGACATTCGTCATTATCTTTTCCTGTCATCTTAGCCAACATGGCAGGTGTGTAGTGGTATTTCAGAGTTATCTTAATTTACATTTCTCTGATCAATAGAGATTTGGAGCACCTTTTCATATGTCAAACATATACTTGCCAAAAAACTATTTTATGGAAAACTCACACAGGAAAGGGCTCACATGATGGTCAGAAAAAAGCAATACAAGGATGCTTCAAAGACTCCCTTAAGAATTTTGGAATGGATTGTGTGATATGGGAGACACTGGCATAGGATTGCCCAACATAGAGTGCCCATATCATAGAAGCTGAATTGAATTAGATCAAAAGAAATGTTCATATGGACTATTTGTGCCTGACCTGTGCTAAAGCATTCTACACTGATATTGGCCTGATCAGCCACAGTCAGACACTGGAACTTGACTCCAGTCACTTTGGTCCTCTGAGACTGAAGGACACCAACTTTGTTCCAGGCACTGTGCTAAGCACTTTTGAAATAGTATCTTATTTTCTCCCCACAGCTCTGCAGTTTGGTACTATTATTATCCTCATTTTACAGTAGAGGAAACTGGAGTTAGGTAACTTCCCAAGGTCACACAATGAGTGTCTGAGGACAGATTAGAACTCTTCTTCCAGCACTATTATCTACTGCATCTCCTCGCTGCCCTAGATGGAGGGCAGGCATAATATCCACAACAGTGGAGTTGCCTGGCAGCAAGGGAGCCTTATCAGTCCCAGAGAAGTCACTAGCCAGGTGTTTTGGATTTTCCCATTGATAATAATTACACCTTTACCTCATTGTCATTTGCATTTAAGTCGAAATAAAAATCCCAAACTGAAATAACAGTAGGATTTCAGGCACAGAGGAGAAGCAATATTGGGAAGCAGTAAAGCCTTTCAAGGAACAGAGTAGACAGAGAGTAGGGGAAAGTCACTATGCTTAATGTCACCTAACATGGACATCTCATCTGAAATAATCATTGATGACTAATTACCAGCATGCTTCACTTAATATACAACCTGTGAATGAAACACTTGGGTCTCAGAGATAAGACTATTTGTCCACTGGGAATAAACTGTAATTTCTTCCAAGGAAGCCCAATAACCTTACCAATTTAAACTGATTTTATGCCAATGGCCAACCAAGGGAAACTCCCACTCACTTTTGCCACCGTGCCCTGAGTCTTAGGCTGATTTTCAAATCCAGAGTTCAGTTTCTTTTACCTTAATCTGGAGTGACCCCTAAGAGTAGAACCCAGGACTACTGGGGAATTGGATAAACAAACCACTCAGGGACTTGTGTACTTTTTATGCTAAATCGCCAATATCCATTTCCTCCCTCTCCCAGAGTTCTGCAAAACATAATTAATAACAAAACACGGGGGATTTGGTGGCAAAGATACTTTATGGAAACATTTATTATGCAAATAGCTAAATGAATTGCATACATTTGCATCACATTAAGTATTCTGTAGCAAAGCAGCTCTAATGAAAACTGCTATATAATTTGAGTATTTGGGTGGAGAGAGGAAGACAAGGAGGACAAAGAATACAATTAGGGAGGCCAATTTTTGCAGCCCTCTTCTAGAGAACTTAGTAAGTAGGTGGGGCACCATGATGGCTTTCCTCAGAAGAACTGAGCCTGAAGCACTTTGGCGAAATTTTCAAAAATGCTCTGTTTATCTGACTCTGGTCCCTTGCTATTCTTTCATCTCTAAATGGTACTCTCAGTTTCACCCTGTAGTATGATTTTATTCCCATGTCACTGAATGATAAAATAGAAGGGAAACAGTACAGGTGTGGCAGAAAATGCATTTGCTATGATCTAGCTAAGGAACAAAATGAAAGAGAAAGAAAGGAAGTTTATTACAACCCCTACAATCTCTATCCACAATCTTATCCTGACATTATTGTTATTTTTCTCCCCATCTCAACATGAGTAGTTGGCTATAAATTAATGTGCATTTTATTTATTACCTCTTGCCTTCATTAAAACTTTATGTCTTGCAGAAGTTTCACCCATATGTGTCATCCTTTTTTTAAAGTAACATTTCCATAACTTTCAAAAAGTATAAAGATTGTATCCTGAGAATACAGCTTATATAATTTGGGAATGTAAATTCTCATGAATACATTGAAAGAAGGAATTGTGCCATTTTTTGTCTTTCTACCTCCAAAATCCAGTATACAGTAGGTGCTTATTAAGCACAGTAGGTACTTAATTGATATATATATAGCCATATTAATATTATTGCTCATAATAGGCTCCCTGTTGAATAATACTAAAGAAGTCTGTGTAATGCCTCAAGAAAAACATTAGTTTTGGAGTCAGAGGACCTGAGTTCTGCTACTAATTACCAGTGTCATCTTGGGCAAATCACTTAACACCCTAGGGCCTCAGTTTAGTTATATGTAAAATTAAGGCCTCGCTTAATTGTAAAGCTATAGTCCTAATAATAAAATAAAATAATCATTTAAAAAGGGTTTTCAAGTTTCCAAAGTGTTTTTCTCACAAACTAATATTATCTGGATTTTACAAATGTAGAAACTGGAGCCCTGGGAGACTGAATGACTTGCCCGTATCCACATAGGTAGATAGGCTGATCTTTTATTGGAATCTCCATCTCTTCTAATTCCAACTCCAGCTGGTTATTGTCCATCAAAGAGGATCCAGATGACATCACTATATTGGGATCAAGGTACAAGGTGTCTGACTGTGGCTGCTCAGACCAATGAGTTCAAAAGGCTCTCCCACAGGTCAGTCACAAATAGTTCATGTGAACATTTGGTGTGGAGATGTCTCTAAGTTTGCACATCTCGTGTTTCTTTTGAAGTACCACAATTCTGCTTTGCTCACAAAGTGCAGTGCCTTCTTTGATGGGGGCACTCCATGCTGGGTTGTCCTTTGCCAGTGTCTCCCATGTCTCACAATTGATTCCCAAGTCCTTCAGAAAAACCTTGAGAGTGTCCTTGAGTCACTTCTTCTGATTTCTATGTAAGTTGTTGCTTTTGTGAGTTCTCCATAAAATTAGCTTTTAGGCAAATATACTTTTTAAAATACAAACAATGTGATCCCAGGTTGGATGGAAGAAATGTTCCTGTCTTGTTACATATCAATTCTGTTATCAGAAATGACAACAGTGGGGTTGCAGCCTGTTCCTCTGGATAGGCAAGAGATGGGTAAGAGATCATTCTCATGGGATCATAGATCAACAGTTGGAAAGGATGTTAGGGACCATCTAATTCAGCAGCTCTCTCATTTTTCAGAAAAGGAAACTGAGGACCAAAAATTTTCACCTGGAAAAAGCGCAAAGGTCCTTTTCAAACGCTTCAGAAGGATATAACTCTGATGGGCTGGCCACATTATTTTTCAAAGAAACCTTGAAAATGTCTGGATCACTTCTTCTGATCTCCATATTACCAAAAAGATAAATGGCATGTTATGAGGAAGGGGTAATAGCTAGAAGGGATAATCATTGATTCCCCACATCCTGCACAGAGAAGCAACTAAGCAGATTGTGCCTGTATTAAGGCAGGACTATCCAAAAATCCCAACATGAGATAAGTGTCTGATAAAATAGAAAAACATCTAGGAGTGATTGCTCAGTTCCCCCACCCTTTAGTACCTGAAAACAATCTGAGTTAGATGCCCAAGATGTTTTAGTGATGTGCTAGCAAATGTTTCACAAGCATCTAAGAAGGAGGTGGGGAATACACAACACCCTCAATTTTAATCTGCATTTTGAACATTTTTGTCATCAGTTTCTTAAGTCTAGACAATCAGCCCAACAATAAATCAAGCCCTGATTTGTAGCATTTACTTATTTTTGAGGTGTAAATGCTCATGTTGAAAATTTAGCAATTTCACTCTCAAGAACTCTATTAGAGCTGACTCTGGCAGACTCCTGAATGTAGGGTGTTTTGCCTTCACCACCAATCTGGTATCAAGATTGTCAGAAAGCTGACTGAACCTGAAGAAGGAAGTGATTCTTCAGTTTTCCACGGACTCCTTCCTTTCCTTCTTTTTTTCCTTTTCTTCCTATTTTTCTCTACTCTTCTTTCCCCCTTTCTTTCTGCTTTTGTCCTGCCTTCTCTATATCTTGCATATGCATAGCTGTTAACATGCTACACTTCAAATTTGAGCTTTATGAAGGAAGGTTTTTATTTTCTTAGCAACCAGTGCAAGGAACAAAATAGATACTTAATGAGCACTTAACTGACTTCCCCTTTTCCTGATTTTTAGTCTTTCCCTTTCTCATCCTCCTTTCCCCCATTCTCTCCTTAATTTCTCAGGGACAGAAGCCTTGAGGTAGCAAAGGGATAATCCGGGCATGTGCTGGGGGACAGAAGGCTGAGGCACCCAAGTCAGAGACTGGGACTGAGGAAGAAGTGTTCCAGCTGTTGTGGAGAGAAGGGGGAAGGCAACGAGGATTCTGGCAGCCTCTTTGATATCAAGCAAGCTGTCTGTGGATGAGAAATTGCCTTGCACAGATGGGACAGGGTCTGCCATCTGAGCCTGCTTCTGAAGGAGCCTCTGTACCTCAAACAGAGCTGGAGTCCAAGCTCTTTCAAAGTGCAGAAAGAGACTGGGAGAAAACTACTTCTGGATTCTTTCCTCCTCTTTCTCTTCCCCTTTACTCTCTTCCCCCCCCAAAAAAATGCCCTCCTCAACCCTGTTCTTTTTTCTTTCACAAAAGAGGCACCCAGATTGCCAACAGGAAAAGTGGATAGAACTGGTCTTGAAGCCAGAAAGACCTAGGCAATCTCACTTCTGACAATATGACCTTGGGAAAATTCACTTCATTTCTCCATGCTCTAGAGAACTCTATGATTATAAATTGCAGAGAAAATACTGGTCTGTATTGGTAAAGGGAGCTTTCTTGTCCTGGAGATCCCTATACCTAAATATTCCATCCTCATCTTCCCAGTTCTAGTTTCAAAATCATCAACCATAGGAATCTCATGGTTCCATGCCAGCAGGCAGAAAATGCTGAGCCCATAAATTCCTTAGAAAATCTCATAGAATATCAGAATCAGAAAGGCAGCAGAAAAGTGACTCGCACAAGATCACCCAAGTAGCAAGCAGTAGATCTGGGACTTGACATTAGCTATTAATGGGTCTAAAGCCAGTGTTCTTTCCCCTAAGTACTCTATGCTTTGAAAGTACACATTTAAACTTGTTAAGTGGGTACCCTTGCTTAATCTTAGTGGCTCTGGTGTTGTAAGAGATGAGTCTTACCAAGAATTCTGCAGACTTGTTGATGAAGCCAAGAAAAGATTTTTATTCACAATCTTACAAGAATAATAGGCACATCTTAAGATCACCAAAGTATGATTTTTATATACTGTCCCCTAAAACCAAGTTTTTCCCCTGATTCTCCATTGGCTGGGTGCTACAGAGGTTTCAACCTATCTGGAGTGCCTAATTCCCCCACATGAGTGTGAGTCCCCATCCCTGATTACAACTTCCATTCCTACATTTGGGCACCCTTATTTTCTTTAATCCTTATTTGGGGAGGTATACATCCCTTCTGCATCTACCAATAGTGTTTCTTATTCTAATCCATGGCTTCCCTCTTTAAGTTTCATTTCCCTTGTTCCACATCAGCCTAACCTTTAGGTTTCATTTGTGGGAACTAAATCTTCATCCCTTTGGAACTATACCCAAAGGGCAATCAAACTGTGCATACCCTTTCATGCGACAGTGCCATTACTGGATGAGTGTAAATGAGGGTAAAGGACCCACATGTGCAAAAATTAGCAGCTCTTTTTGTGGTGGCAAGGAATTGGAAATTGAGTAGATGCCCATCAATTGGGGAATGGCTGAAAAAGTTATGATCTATAAATGTAATGGAATATAAGAAGTGAGGAGTAGATTAAACCTGGAGTCTAGAGACTTAGATTCACTTAGCAACCATGTGACCATGGTCCCTACTTTAAAGTGGGGATGCTTGCATTACCTACCTCTCAAAATTTCTGTGAAGAAAGTATTTTGTAGATTTGAAAGTTATCTATAAGTGAAGATTGTTATTCCTATTAAAATCCCAAGGTGAATTTTACCAAACAACTGAAAACACTTAACAGATTCATCACATAATTATTTATTGAGTACATATCACACATCTCACTGTAATCGCTAAATATGCCATTTCCTCCCATGCTGTATTTGGAAATAATCTTTCTTTCCTTAGATTATGTATACCAGATTGTGCTTTCTTATGAATTTATTGCCTTTCATTTATGTGGTCAAGGCAAATAAGAGGGCAGGGAACTTACAGTGAGAAGGCACATGCACAGGGAATATGCATAGTTAGCCAGGATAACTCCTGACCCTATAGTAATATTTACATAAAACATAATCTCTGTCCCAGTGCTGCTCTTGACTTCCTCATAGAGTTGATGTTACCTGCTGGTCTAGTGATGTCATCAGATCATGAACTGCTTGTTCCACTACATCACTGCTATTATTGCTGGTTCTCAGAAATACAGGTATATTCCTTCTAAGTTGCCATCTGCTAATGTCTCTTCTGAATATCTGCTTCTGTCTCCTGGATATTTCTTTTTTTTCTTCCCTCAAAAATATTTTATTTTTTCCAATTACATGTAAATATACTTTTCAATATTCATTTTTGTAAGATTTTGAGTTGCAATTTTTTTGTTCTCTCCCTCCCTTACATTCCCCCCTCCCCAAGATAGGAAGCAATCTGATATAGGTTATTTATGGACAGTCATCTTTAAGATATTTCCCTATTAGTCATGTTGTAAAAGAAAAATCAGAACAAAAAGAAAAAAACATGAGAAAGAAAAAAAGGTAAAAATAGTATTCTTTGATCCATATTCAGTTTCTATAGTTTTTTCTCAGGATACAGATGGTATTTTCCATCCCCGGGCTATTGGAATTGTATTGGATTAATGTGTTCTGAGAAGAGCTAAGTCTATCATAGTTGTTCCTCATATAATCTTACTATTACTGTATATAGTGTTCTCCTAGTTCTGCTCTCTTCATTCAGCACCAGTTAATATAAGTCTTTTCAGGCTGCTTATCATTCTTATAGAATGTTCCATTACATCCATAGACCATAACTTATTCAGCCATTACCCAATTGATGGACATTCACTCAATTTCTAATTCCTTGCCACTACAAAAAGAGTTGATACATTTTTGCACATGTGGCTCCTTTTCTCTCTTTTATGATCTCCTTGGGATACAGACACAATAGTGGTACTATTGTATCCACAGTTTGATAGCCCTTTAGGCATAATTTAAATTCTTCTGGCTATTTCATAAACAATATTTTCCATCTCTCTATTCCAACCATTTTCTCTGGTTCTTTCTTATCCTTGGAATATTCTCCCTCCTCTCCTCTAACTACTGATTTTCCTTACTTCCTTCAAGTCATGGTTAAAATTTGGACTTCTATAAGAAGTCTTCCATAAACCCTCTTAATTCCAGTGCTTTCTCTCATTTGTTTCCTAATTATCCTATAAATAGCTTTATTTCATTACACACACACATACACACATATACAAATATACACATTGCCTCCCTCATTAGACTATAAACTCCTTAAGGTAGGGACTCACCTCTGTTTTTTTTTTCTCTAGCATTTAATACAATGCCTGGAATATAGTAGGTACTTAATAAGTGTATTTTGATTGGTTTGTTGAGTCACCCACAAATTTGAAGTACTATGCAGTCTTTTCTCTACAAGAGTGAGCCTCCCAGCTCTCTAGTATCTATTACAGCTGGTTTGTGATTCAGCTATGGATTCTCCCCAAGTCATCTAGAGAAGTCCCAAAGTAATTGTCTTGTCTTTAAAATTTAGTCTACTCTGATTTAAGGTGCAAATTATTTCCCTAGTCCACTACCTGGGTTCATGAAAGTCATTCACTTCATGAATTTCATTTAGTAAGACTGAGGTTCAGCCAGGGCAAGGTGGAAATATCAACTTTAATTTTTTTCCTTCCTATTAATAAAATACATGTATATAGAAATAAGGCTAGGAACTGGATTTATGATTCAATCATTGTAAGTGATCCTAGTGAGATATTTCCTCTATGAAGGCTGGTTGCCCACATACTCATACACATACTCAGAGAATTGCTTAAGATCATTGATAAATGAAATTACTGCCCTGAATCATACAGAAAGTGATAGAGATGATACTCTAACTATATTCAAGTATATAATCATTAGGTAATAAATACTTATAGAATTGAATTGAACTGACATGCATTCTACTTTGTATTTTATTTTGATTAACTGAACCGAAAAGAATACATTTTGTGATATATACTATCTATTATAGGAATTCAAAAAAGGGGACAAAATCAATGAGCTGAAGTGGTCAAAAAGAACCTAATGAAGAGAATAGGATATGATCTAATCTTTGAAGGATGGGTAAGATGTAGGAGGGGAGTGAGACAGTCTAAGTGAAAGGAATATCATAAGTAAAGTAATGCAGATAGAAATGAGTATGCTCGGAGGGACAGTGAGAAGACCTATGCCTGACTGAGGTCAATGTCTATTTTGAGAAGTAATGGGAGATCAGGTTCATAAGCAAAGTGGGGTCAGATTATGCATGGCCTTAAAATTCAATTCAATGAAATTTAAAATCAACATTTATTAAGTGCCCACTATAGTGCAAGCTTGGCACTGTGCTAAATGGCAAGGAAAAGCTTGGAGTCAGGAAGACCAGATGGAGAATTGTTGACCTTGGTGAGTGTGCTACTCCATGGGCCAACTCCTTGAAAATTTAACTATCCTTTGGCTTTTCCAGAGTCATTGCCTAATGTGTGCTGGAAAAATAGCAAAACGGATCTAGACAGAGATCAGAGATAATGGAAAATACAATGTAAATGTCAAATAGCAGATAATGATCATAATAAACAACTATAATTATCCTGGCTGCCATCATTGTTACCATCATTTTCTTCATCATCACTCATCATTCCTCCCAACATCAGCTCTGAGATCTCTTTGGGCTCAGTCAAAATGGCAAAGAAAGTCAGCAGCAACTCCATTTTTAACTGGAGTGAAATTATACAAATCAAAAATATTTCTCCAGGGCTTCTAAATGTTTAAGACAATATAATTATGGCATTTAATGTGACAGAAGATAACAAAGGAAAGAAAGATCTATTTATGCCAAAAATGCTATTTTAACCAAAGTGATATGGATTTAGTTTCCCCCAACACAAACCCATTGGGTATTTAAGGACTGTTTAAGGTCCCCTGCTCCTCATTTTAAGCCTTCTCCTTGTTTCGCTTAATAACCTCATGCCATATTAGATAGAATGATGAATCTAGAGTTAGGAGCCATCATCATCATAATCATCATTATAATTCTCAGTTGAAAAAATTTATCATTTTCTTTTTATATTAATAACCAATTTTATATATGGAATCCAAGGAAACTCTCTTTTTCTCTTATTCATTCAAAATCCAGCCTCTCAAGGACATTTCTCACCTGACCCCCAAAATTCACCGTGCTCAGACTATTTCATTTAAGTGAAAGCCTGCCTGTAATCTGACCATTTTTAGATCCTTTTATATAAATTACTAGAGATGAAACAATCTGCATGAAGATGAATCTCTTGGTCCAAGAGTGATATGATCCAAGTCATGTCTTCAAAGACCTTAATTACAAAAAAGCCCACCTTTAATTATAATATTCATTCTCATTAATAGTTAACCAATCAGAATTGATTTTCACCCTCAGGAACATCTTTTCCAAAAGTATGTAAACTTTCACTGGTCTCTTTGTAGATTGCTTGAGGTGAGTCTTTGATTTGTTAGAGACTCACTGACCTCAATTTACTTATCTGCTAACCTAATTAATAAATTGATTATGAATTACCCATAAATCTTGTTTCTAGGGATTTTCATTTGTCCCATAGTAAACATTTATTAAGTGATTATCATAAGTCAGGCATTGTGGTAAGTCCCTAGAATACAAATAAGAAAAAGAAAGAGAGTTCTTTTCCTCAAATAGTTTATAATCTAATGGGGGGAAGTGGAGAGAAGGGGTGAAAGCAAGGTGAAAGGTTGGGTTACCAGAGAATAGTAGGCACTGTTCAGAATATTTTTGGATTTGAGACCAAGAAGAGCTTCTGGTAGAAAATGGAGAGCTGGGAAATTCTGAGCCTTCAATAAAGAGAGACTCTGAGAGATGTTTATTGCTCCATTATCTAGCCCTCCAATCAAAAAGGAAAGGTAGCTCAGGATGCTAAAGAGGTGTTGATTATCAAAGCTGAATGAATCTCTATGATGATCAGATTTCAGGTGATCCTGAAGTAAAAATCAAGAAGAGTAGCTGATGGGAAATAAAGAGTTGAAGAATCTACAGGATTTTGGAGCTACTTAAACTCAAGGAGAACCTGAATTCAAATCCTAGCTTATATATTTATTAACTATGAATGGTATAAGAATGTGGACTTGACTTATAGCCTAATTGTGACATGAAACTTTGCAATAACAAGTTGAGCTATAGCTAAAAGGTACAGGTGTTAGATATTATCTTAGATAAAGAAACAGTTCCTTCCTGTCTCTCCCCCCACTACCACCTTTTCATTAGTATTTAAATACCTAATACAGTAAAGTGTCTTCTGGGGTCATTTAGTCTCTGAGTAAATTAGGACTCAACAGCCAGGGAGGGAAGGAGGGAAAAAAGGAAGGCTGGGGGCTTCTGCCTGAGGGTCTATGTAATCTTGTGCTTTGCAGTTTGCACTTTGCACTGCTCTACCTAGTGATGGGAGTTGCCCTTTCTTGGGAGACTGTAATAAATGCTTTTTTGCTTTTTACCTTGAGAGTCTCTGATTTTTAATTTGAGTAAGGGTGTTGTCCCACACAACTATTTGACCCTGAATAGATGGTTTTGACATCTTGAGTTTCATTTTTCACATCTATAAAATGAGGTGGTTGAAACAGGATCCCTCAAGGATCCCTCTGGAAGATCTGTCTCTCAGTCTCTTACCTTGAATTATCCACTCCTGGTTCTCAATGTGCCTGATATTTGGGGTGACAATGAGTGCTGTTGATGATTATGGCATCAAAATCATCTTCAGTAACCATGAAAATGGAGGATTTTCAGCAAGTTCTGATTAAGATTTAATGCTCCTGTCCTTTGGATTTGACATTTGGTAAGCGGATCTTGCCTCTGAATTTAGGTCATTGGTTCCATCTGTGTGTGAGACACTTTGAATATAGGTTTTGGTTATGAAACAAGACCAAGCTAAGGCTCAGCCAGCCATTTTTGTGCATGTGTGCTCTCTAAGTCACCAGCAGTACCAAGCTGTATGGTTTGATGCAAATCCCTCCCTCCTTAGAAGCTGCAGAATCTCAGGATTGGAAAGAGCCTCAGAGGTCATTTAGATGACAGGCATCAAATACAAGATCTGCCAGCTACATATGGCCTATGACACTCCCCAGTGTGGTCTGAGAGAGATTAAAATGAAATTGGGAAGCATTTAACAGAATAAATAAAAATGCAATAAAAGATAATAATTTGCTATTTTTCACTCATGTCTGGCTCTTTATGACTTCATTTGGGGTTTTATTAGCAGAAATACTGGAAAGGTTTGCCATTTCCTTCTCTAGCTCATTTTGTAGATGAGGAAACTGAGGCAAACAGGGTTAAAGGATTTGACCACAATCACACAGTTAGTGTCTGAGGCCGGATTTGAACTCCAGACTCAGTTTTCTATCTACTGCATCATCTAGGTGCCCAAAATAGATATTATATTTAAAAGCATAGATAGTACTTCATTTTAAAACTGTTAATATATGGTCCACTGGGATCCTTATGCATATATTAGTGGCCCCTTTTTAAATCTGCATTTGACACTATTATTCTAGACTAATGCTCCACTTGAAATGTGAATCCCATTCAGGGAATCCCTAACAAATGACTCTGGGAAGAAGCTGGGATGGTGTCCCCAGGCAGCATGGATGCCCCTACTATCCCTGTCAGATCACCATACTTCCCTGAAACTCTGAATACTATCTAATGCCCAGGAGCAATCCAACAGCATTTCAATTTAATTAAACACATATTTATTCTTCTCACGCTAAGTATCTTGGTCTTGGGGTCCATCCCTGTGTGAGGCACTCTGAAAGGCAGCCTGACAGTGTACAGAGAGCTGACACTGGAGTCAATAAGATGGGGCTCAAGTCTAGTCTCTGATACCTACTAGTTGTATGAGCTGGGCCAAGGCACTTAACACCTCATTTCCTAAGCAGTTCTGTCACAGGGTAAATTGCAATAGGTTCCAATCTGAAATGATAGAGGAAGTATATTCATTGAGATTTCCTAATTCAATTAAAAGATGAGAACTTTTTTTTAAAGGCTATTACGGTGTTATGTGTTGGGATATGAAAACAAAAATAAAACCATCTCTAACTTGAAGGTGCTTACATTATTAAATAGGGGTTAGGATGGAGGGTTAGAGCACAGGAGAGTTGGAGGAAGCACAAGTCATACAGGAAAAAATCGAGGCAAAATGAAGGAGAGAGAATACATAACTTAGTTTTAACATTTTGTACATTGTTATTATCCAGTCATTTTCAGTAGTGTTCGACTCTTCCCATTGGGGGTTTTCTTGTTCTCCATTTCCTTCTCCCCAAGAGGGAAGAGTCAGATGCTACTAAAAAGAGTTAAGTGACTTGTCCAAGATCACACAGCTAGTTGAATTCGGGAGGGTGAGTCTTTCTGACTTTAGGCCCTGCATTGTATTCACTGGATCACCCAGCTGCTCTGTCAGGGCATTATAATAGCTATGTAATCCTTCTCCCTGCCTCAGTTCTTCCTCTCTCAAAGCCTCCCTTAATATAGTTACAGAAGCATAAGAAGTCGTCATGTCACTAGTTTACTCAATAAACTCTATCAGTTCCTTGACTCCCTGATCAAATGTTATTTCATTTTTATCTCATCCCTTTCAAATTTCTATTTCATTAGTGTATTTATGAGTGTGTGTGTGTGTGTATTATATGCACATATAATATATACATATATATATATAATACATGTAATTATTAGTTTGGTAGTACTTGTGAACAATAGATTAATAAGTATATATACACATATTAGGTCAAAAAAATATTTTAAGAAGATTAATTAATTAAGAAAGAATTAAGAAGGATTGAAAAAGGTTTCCAAATCCTTGGATGGGAAGAAGGGTAGAGAAAATCCCATGACTGGAAGAACATACCTGTCAGGACAAGGATTGATATCCAGTGTTCTATCCTGAGAATTAATTCAAAAGGATCCAGGCACTCCTGAGACATGGATGGGCCTTAAGACATGCCTTTAATTTCCAAATGGGGCTCCTCATGAAGAAATCCTCCAGCTGCAAAAGTATGATTCCACTGTTTTTAATTCCTTAGGTCTGGGTTTAAGTCTCAGTTTAGCTGTTTGTCCTTCCTTCTTGAGGAAGACCGTAATATCAGGGAGGAGATGCTATGTCATGCAAGTGACTTGGATTTAAATGAGAGAGGTCTGTGCAAGGTCACCTGCCTTGCTTTCCCCTCCAGAGCCTTTGGGGTCCAATGGCTATACATCAGCTGACTGGGGATGGCCCTGGGTGAAGTGGGAGACCTCAGCGCTAAGGTCTTCTAGTCTTAATCCCTTAGCTGTGTAATTCAAGGCAAATCACTCTCCTTTTGGCCTTGACTTTTTCTTCTGTGAAATGAAAGAGCCTAGATGAGCCCTTGGGTCACCTCCTGCTATGACTATTCTCTAGAATCATACTTTGCCTGACAGATCCATCATTTTCTTCACTGCCCTCTTTTTCTTGTTTTATTCCTTCCAGTCAACTGGGATCATTCAGGCAGGAGCCAATAATGATATTAAATGTCAATAATGTAGAGCTTTAAAGTTTATAAAATGCTTTACCTACATTATTCCATTGGAGCCTCAAAACTATTTTATGATTTAGGTGATAGCAGTGTTCTTATCCTGATTTTACTGATGAGGAAATTGAGATGCTGAGGATAAATGGCTCGTTTACAGTTTTACACCTAGTACCAGTGGCAGGAGCTAAAACTCAAGGCTTATTGGCTTACACTATCATGCCGTGCTGGCAATATAGCTTTGTCCCTCTTGAGCTATGCTTCTTTACTAAATGCATTATCTTTTGACTTACTTCTCTATTTACGAAGTTGTTTCTATTCTTTATACATTGTTGGTAATACCTATATTCAAATGGAAAACTATTTCACTAATTTCAACCATCATCTAATATATCTTTTTAAGAGACTCTTAGATGACTTACCACATTTCTGGACATGCTTATTATATAAAGGAAGCATCTGAGAGTTCTTAGTTTTGTAGGGAAAATGTGTTCTATAAGATAAGCTGGGACTGCTTCATATGCCAGGATGAATAACTGTAAATGGACAATTGAACTAGAAGACCTACCTATTAGAAAAAGATGTGTAAATAAGAAATCCTGAGAAACATGACATATAGAGGAAGATAAACTTAATGAACTCAGTTTAAAAGGAAGCTGATCTGTTTTATTTTGTTTTCACTTAAGCAAGTAGTAGTTCCAGAGGTATTATTACTGAATAATAAGGCAATTAATTGGTTTTAGGAATCACAGAATGTGTGTTCTTCCCCAAACTCTGCCTAGACATTCTTGGTTTCACTACGTTCCCATTTTAAGGAGCAAATCTTTGGAAAAGTCTTGCTTGGGTCAAATACATCTGTCTTTTGTGCAGGAAATATTTTCCTTGTGCCTGGTTTTTTTTTTTTTAAACAACTTAAAGATTTGATGAAAGTATCACTTGAAATCAGTGATTATTTCTCTAAAATTTCTTCCCTAAGGGATGTTTGATGTAGAAAAGACTTGAGTGGATGGGTGGGACCTAGGCGGAAAGAAGGAAGGAAGGAAGGAAGAAGGGAGGGAGGTAGGAAGGGAGAGAAAGAAGGAAGGTAAGAAGGAAGGTAGGAGAGAAGGAAGGAAGGAAGGAAGAAAGGAAGGAGGGAAGGAAGGAAGGAAGAAAGGAAGGAAGGAAGGAAGGAAGGAAGGAAGGAAGGAAGGAAGGAAG
>JAJPUD010003840.1:60869-84434 GCA_023553655.1 Myrmecobius fasciatus | reverse complement strand
ATATATATATATATATATATATATATATATATATATATATTGAACTTGGTCTCAGAGGATCTGAAAGTAAATCACAGTTCTGCCCCTTATAATCTGACTGACCCTATCCAAGTCACTTTAACTTATTTATCCTCAATCTATTTATAGAATCAGAAGATATGGCCTGATCTATGATCCTACAATCCAAATGATAGAGGCAAATGTCAACATTTTTATTAAATTATCTAGAAATTTGCCTCCTTTTGTTAATGAAAATCTAACCCCATGGATGTTTTGGTAGGCCTTTTCCCTTCTCATATCACCAATTGTCCAGCTATTTAATGAGGTTAATAATATTGATGAGTGGCTTCAGGGTAAGTCATTAATTCAATATTTCACCCACTGACCCTGAATAAGGAACATCGAGCAAACAGAGGAAAGCTCTAACCCCTTACCCTCGGGGAGCCCCCAGTTCTGTGAATGAATCCCTCTTAAAAGAAGCCAAGAGTTAACTGTTAGAAAGTTCCATGGATGAAAGATGCTGAATAAGGGCAAAGCATCATTCTGTTTCTGGACACATGCCATTGCTGGCCGGGTATACACTCACACTGAAATGGGGTCATTTGTATTTCCTGAAACTGGTTTTCAGCTGTCACCCTGTAATTGATGCAGAGGCCTTGACAAAAGCCATTTGGGTGCTAAGTTAGCCTTGCCCTTGGTTTTCACCCTAACAGTACTTGGCGGAGTGCTGCTTCCTCTACCCCCCATTTGGGAAAGATGATTTTTCCACCTGAGTATCTGATAAATTCCTGGAGCCCTTTCTTCACCATCCCCAAGACAGATGGCTTTCTTCAGCCACTTATTCCAGAGTTTATGTTAATCCCCCTGATTAATCCGAGTCCTTCCTCCCCTTCCTCTGAGCTCAGACTGTAATCCTAAAACTCCTGACAATTTTGACAGTGCCTTGGTACTCCAAGGGGACTAAAGCTCTGGTGTTCAGGCAAAGTATTCACCCTGCTGCTGTTTCACACCACTGGTTTCTATTAGAAGGATGCTAGCTGGGAGTTCAAACTAAATTCCTTGGTGTGCAAAGCAAAGAGGTTCTGGGAAGGAGCAGAAACCAAGTCTATAGACTCTAATAAGAATACAAAATGGGGAGTTTGTCTTTGGATTTTTTTTTAAACCATAAGTGCAAAACTGACCAGAGGCAAAAAACACGGCTGGCCATGCAAATTCCATTAGCTGACCTGAGTGAGGAGATTGATGCAAGCTCCAGGATGTGCATGGGGAATGACCAGGGGCAATGCCACAGTGCCTTTGACAGGAATTGGGTCTCAATCAAATGCATCCTTCTTCCAATATGGATGGATACCAGAGATATGAGTTTCCTGGACCAAAACCAGTAATCTTAATGGTAAATTAAAACACAACAGCATAAGGACTACAGTTTAGCAAGTGAATATGGCTTTCCTGAGGAGACAGAAAGAATGGAGTGTCAGCCATTACCACTGGACCAAAACAAGATATTTTAGGCTCCTGGTGCTGGAAGGGACATTAAAGGTTATCTAGGTCAATTCCATCATTTTATATGTAAGGAAATCAAGACACAGAAAATCAAGTAAATGAGCAACTATTAAGTTCTGAATATGTATCAAACACTGTGCTGATTGCTAGGGATATAAATAAAAGCAAAAAAGAAAAACAGAACTTACCTTCAAAGAGCTTGCATTTTAATGAAGAAAAATAATACATAAACCAGGAGCACCTAGGTGGCACAGGGGATAGAGCACTGGGTTTATAATCAGGAAGATTCATTCTCATGAGTTCAAATCCAGCCTCAGACACTAGCTGTGCAACTCTGGGCAGGTCACTTATCTTGTTTCCTCATCTGAAAAATGAGCAGAAGGAAATGGAAAACCTTTCCACTTTTTTTTTTTTTAAACACACACACACACACACACTCACCTAAAATGGGGTCACAGAGAGTTGTATATGAAAAGCATGAGGAGGGGAGAAGAAGAAGGTGGCTATTTTGGGTGATTGGGGGCAAAGGCTGGAGAATTAGAAGATCAAAAGCAGATCCAGAATTTAAGTAAAAAATGACCCTCCTGGGTCTTCCTCAAAATGGGGGTTTAGGAGGAACTCAACAATAGGAGAAAGTGCCGAAAGGGGTGGAAAGATGCTCCAGAGTGAAAAGGCCACAGGAAAAAAAGATAATTGGACTATAGATCTAGAATTGGAAAGGATCTTTTAAGTCATCTAAGACCAACGCTTGTCAACTTCAAGCCCGTGTTTCCTAGGTCCTTGCTCTCCAACTTATCCCTATAACTCTGGTTGGTGACAGATCTCCCTGAATAGTCATATTATGCCATAATATAACCTGCTCTCCAACCTTGACTCATTTTACCCCTTGAACAATAATCAAATCAACCTGTCATTCTAGAAAAAAAATGTGTCAACCAATGGCCCAATGGTCCCACTCAGCATCTTTGTCCTTCCCCAGATCAAACATTCTTACTTGGATACCACTATTCTATACGATGAATATACATTTCTCGAAGGTGGGACTGTCTTGTTTTGTCTATTTGTATTTCCTGCACTTAAGCCAGTGCCTAGAACATAGTGTTTAATACTTTTTTATTCATCTAGTCAGACCTCTTCATTTTACAGCTAAAGAGACTGAAACCCAGAAAGATTTTATTTTGCTCATAGTCACAAAGGTTGCAAGTGGAAGAATCAGGATTTGAATCAGAATCTTTTAACTTTTTGTTATTCATTCATGTCCAATTCTTTGTGACTCTGGAACTTAGTCTGCCAATCCTGATTGTCCATGAGGTTTTCCTTGCAAAGATACTGATATGGTTTGCTATTTCTTTTTCTAGTAGATTAAGCACATGGGTTTAGTGTCTTACCCAGGATCTCAAAGCTAGTAAGTGCGTTTGGTTGGATTTGAACTTTGATCTTCTTGATTCCAGGTTCATCACACTATCCATCGAGCCACCTACCTGCCTCCATCTTTGAACTGCAAATCCCTTATTCTTTCTGCTTTTCCACACAGTGACTTTTTCAAAGTTCAGTTCTCCTAATCCTAAACCCAAGGTTATTTCTAGTAAAAGAGCTAGATGGGTATGGTATAGAAAATGCATGAGACAAAGTCAAGAAATGAATTCAGATTCAGTCAGTACTTTTAGCTATTATGGCAAGTTACTTAACCTCTTTCTGCCTTAATTTAGTCTTCTGTAAAATGGGGACAAAAATAGCACCTATTTTCTGGGATTGTTGTGAGGAGGAAATGAAGTAAAAGATCTTGCACATTTTAAAGCACTGTATAAATAATAGCTATTATTCTCATTAAGACCACAATAGGAACAGATTATAGATTTAGAATTAGAATAACCTTTAGAGGTTATCTAACCTCACTCTAGCATTTTACAAATGAGGAAATGAGCTCACTGAAATAGTGGCTCACCCAAAGTCACATGAGTAGTAAATTATAGGATTATTTGTAGAGACCTGGAGGGAATCTTAGAAGTAACATAGTTTTGCTCTTTCATTTGACAGTAAGGAAACTGAGGTGCAGGGAGGTTAATTGATATGTTGTTAAGAGTTAAGGGAGGAGCAGGTAGGTGTTGCAGTGGATGGTTCAAAGCTGGTCTCAGACACTTAACATTCCCTAACTGTGTGACCCTGGGCAAGTCACTTAACCCCAATTGCCTCAGCAAAAAAAAAAAAAAAAAAAAGAGTTAAGGGAAAGGATTTGAACCAAGACCCCTTCCTCAATTTCTGTTCTCCTTCCTAGTTTTTTACACTGTTGATTCCTATCCCAGTCCAAGATGAGAAAAATGATGCTCCTATCTCCAGAGCTGCGCATTAAACTTAATTAAGGAAGAATGGGGAAGAGTAAAGCATACTGGAGTTGGGAATCTAGAGGACCTGAGTTCAAATCTCAGCTCTGCCATTTCTTATGGAGATGATTTGGGATCCTTTATTTTTTATGATCATTGTATAACATGAAGGGGAGAGAGTATTGGATTTGATGCTTCTAAGGTCTAAATCCATAATCCAAAATCTAAGACCCTTTGCTGAGAAAGCTGAGCTTCTCATTACAAATCATACCATTTTGTTTTAAGACTCCATCCTGCTTTGACAGTTCAAGTGATTCTCCTGACTTCATTCTCCAAACAAAAGGTAGTGGGGGGTGGTTACTGGGTGGTGTTCTTCACCAGTTCCCTTCAACCTCTTTATCATGAAATGGGTGAGCTGCTTCAAATATAGCTCCCATCTCTGGCCCTTCTTTAATCACTGCCTGCCTGATGAGTTAGCCAGGTCTAGTCCCATTTCTACACAGGCTTTTCATCTTTTCTTTTGCATCTCTTTCCTTCCTGTCAGTGTCAGTCAAAGTGAATCCCCCCATGACAAGATGTTGGAGATGTCAAACAGAATTTGACATGGAACTCCTAGAGGAGGAATGAAGGGGGGAAGGAAGTGAGGAAAGAGTCTGAAAGGGGAAAATAAACAAAGTTTATTTATTGGGCTATGAAATGTTTCCACAGCTGTACTCACTGCCCTGAATGAAGAGCTCAGGCAGTTTTCACGGCTAGAATTATTGACAAGAGGATTGGAGGGATAAAAAGAAGAGATGAAACATTATTTTTTGAGAATGGCATCTAAACCAAATACTTCTAATGTCTTATTCTTTGTTATGTTACCATAAGGCTTGTAGAATGAACAGGAAACTGGTAGATAGGGACAAGATATCCAGTGTACCTTGATCTTAGCAAAGTACTTCACAAAGTCTTTTATGATATTCTTACAGACAAAAAGGAGAAATTTGGGCAAGGTTGATAGTACAGTAAGTTGGATACTTTTGGTTGAACAATGTCCCAACTGATAAAGCTATAATCAACTTGAAAGGAGGTATTTAGTCAAATATCCTCTCCTATTCCATTGTCTTCTTGGATTAAGACATGTTTACCTAATTTGTACCTGATTCAAAACTGGGAGAGAGTTTATATATTCATTGACAGAAAAAGGAGCTGAAAATTATTTGATTTTAGTGAAAAATTTTATCGTCTTTATGTGAGAAATTAATTATTTATCTCATAACTAATTATTAAATAAAAACCAACGCTTTCTCCCTTTTCTACTTCCTCATCCAGAAATCAATGCTAAAAGATCTACCCAGGCTAAAATATTAATAGACAGTAAAAGGAGTTCTAAGTATGGACTAACCAGTATAGTCCTGCTCATTGTGTTTGTTCAGAAATATTTGTGGAAATGTTGATTCTCTCTTTTATCTTAACAATTGATATGGAAATTTATGTCTCTGTTGACTAAAATTTGAGTTATCTAAGTCATATACCCAAGACCCTAATTTTAATATAGCCTATCTTCCATTGTATTAACCAATCAGAGTTGATCAGACTCCTTAGGAACATCTACTCTTCAAAGAGTATATAATATATAAGCCTAAAACCATTAGGGGTCTTTAGTCTGAAAAAGACAGCCAAATGACCATCCTTTCATTAAACTATCATTTTAATAAAATTATTAAATTACCCAGAAACTATATCTTTTGGGAATTTTTTAATCATCACATTGCTAAATTCTGGGGGCACATATATAAATAAGCAAGACAGTCCCTGCCCTCAAGGATCTTATATTCTAATGAAAAGATATGATACAAATAGTGGAGTTTTAGAAAGGGAACTGATCCAACAATAATCCAATTGAAATTGGACAGAGCTAAATATAAATTCCTACATTTAAAGTGAAGAAATCAGTTGCACTAATAAAGCACTGTGGAAGCCTGCCCTGAATAGCAATTTCTATGGAAGGGAGGCTGCAGAACATTCAGTGAAGAAGAGATGAAAACATAAGTTTGGGTTTAAGGCACTGCATCTCTGAGTTTTTCTATTTTTATTAATTTTATAACCAATTTCCCAGAAGCCCTAGAAACCTCAAAACTTCTTAAAGTTCTGGTATTGCAGGATTATAAATCTGGAACAGGAAGGAACCTTCTAGGGATGTAGCCCAACCTTTTCTTTTTATAGATTAGAAAACAGAAGCCCAGAGAATGTAAATAACTTGTTCAGAGTCCCACAGCTTATGCTTAAGGATCTTCCAGTATCTAAGTCTAGTGTTCCATGAACAATGCCATGGGGCCCTTAGGATTAAGTAGTTTGGTATCAGAGCCAGGATTGAAATCCAGGTTCAGTGACTACAAATCCCATGTTCTCTCCACTGTGGCCCAATGCCTTCTCTATCATTACTGTTCTTTCCTTTAATAATAGGGCAATTTCTGAAATAGGGACTTAGGGTCCCATCCATTAGGTTTCTGCAATCAGACTTCCCTGGCCTTTATGGGGGAAGGGGAGGACTGCATCAGAACTAGGCTCTGTGTGCTTCAATCAGAACCAGTGCATCTCAGGGAACAAAGGATGTCAGGATGGGGATAATGCTCCCAGCTGTTTTCTAGTCTCTGAAAGGGAGGAGTTGGAACAGAGACTTCCCCCCACACAATGCTCCACAAAGCCTCAGCCTGAGAGAACCAGCCAGGAGCTGCTTCCATGAACAAGTGCTGCTTTACAATTCCTCAGATACCCCAGAAATAAAATACAGCAAGCTAATGATAATAATTTGTTTTGCTGGAGACATGAAACAACTCGAGTTAAATAATCACAATGTGCCCCATGATTCGTCAGGGCAAATTAAAGAAACACCATCAAAATAAGAGCAAGGTTCCTACTGGGTGATGGTTGTACATGTTGGGTAATAGATCACAGACTTTTAAAATGAACTCGTTTCCTTGAAAAGACATTAATGGGAGATATAATAGTGAGTCAATGCAAAGTTACCCTTGACTATTTATCTGGGCAGAAAGTGTCTCTCTCTCTGATATTCATAATGCAGATCAGCCAAATTACAAACATAACACTAAATTTTTATTGGCTGTCATTAAAAATGTATAAATAAATAAATAATCTTCCTCATTCAGTGGTATTATTTCAGAAGAGTGAAATAATTCATGTGCCACACTTGAAGAAAGGCACTAAGTGGAAAACTGATAAATCAGCCTGAAAATACAAGCTTTGTCCTACAATTTCTCAGCTCTTCTATCTCTGAAGAAATAGAAACTGCTCTTCCTGTTTTCCTGGAGAAATATGGATTCATCATCATCATCATCTTCTTCTTCTTCTTCTCCACCACAATCATTATTCATAATTATGTGCTCCCCTCCTGGGGAGATGAATCTGAAAGGTATGAAACAATTACATAAAAATAGTACCAAAAAGAACAGTACAAATCATAATAGCTCCTAGGAGGAGAGAGATCACTGTGGGTTGGAATGGTGTTGGGGTGGGGTGGAGGGGTGATTTATTGAAAAGATGGAAACAAGTTCAGTCCTGAGTAGTCATAATAATAGATACTGTTTAGCACTTTATGGCTTACTAAGTTTTTTATATATATTATCTCATGCTCCTCACAATAAACTATGAAGTTGGTTGCAGAAACATCAATTTAATAAAAATAGAAAAACTCAGAGACACAGCTCCTCAAACCTGAACTTATGTTTGCAGATTCTTCTTTACTAAGCATGAAGAATATAGAATATTCAGTGTCTCTGATATTACCTGAGCAAATCATTCACTGTCATTGGGTCTCAATTTCCTCCACTGTAAACTAAGGGGGTTGGTTTAAATGGTCTGAAAGGTCCCTTACAACTCCAGAACCTTAATCTTATAAACTCTGGAGAATAATATAAATCTCTTCCTGCAAACAAAAATGCTTCCCCCCTCCATCACCACTCCTTTCATCATTAAACTCTATTCAAAAAGTTCCTTAAAAGGACAAGAGTATACTGTGGTCTTAAATCTCTGGAGAAAGCTCTCAGAAAGAGAGACTATACCTCTCTGACTTCTCTTTCTCTGGGATATTGACCTGCTTACTCTTGTATCTTTGAAAGAGCTTGTTGCTTCTCAAGGTCCCACTGTTTGGTCTGTGTCCCCAAACCTGTGATTACACATGAGAGCTAAAATGTTCTGCTCTGGACTCTGTCCTCTTTTTTGTCACTTCCTGTCATCATCAGAAAAGCTGGCAGACAGACACAACCCTGGGATGAGCAGAAGAGAAACAGAGAGACAGAGATAGAGAGATAGACAAAGAAAGTGACAGAGAGACACACACAGACAGAGACACAGAGAGAGACAGAGATAGAGATAGAGACACAGAGACAGAAAGAGACAGAGAGACACAGAGAAATAGACAAAGAAAGTGACAGAGAGAGAGACAGAGACAGATAGAGACAGAGAGACAGAGACAGAAATAGAGAGATAGACAAAGAAAGTGATAGAGAGAAAAAGAGAGAGACAGAGACAGATACAAGAGACAGAGAGAGACAGAGACACAGAGACAGAGACAGAGAGATACAGAGAGAGATAGACAAAGAAAGTGACAGAGAGAGAGAAAGAGAGAGACAGAGACAGATAGACAGAGACAGAGAGACACAGAGAGAGATAGACAAAAAAGTGACAGAGAGAGACAGAGACAGATACAAGAGACAGAGACAGAAAGAGACAGAGAGAGAGAAAAAAATAGAGACACAGAGACAGAGAAAGAGAAAGAGAGACAGAGAGATAGACAAAGAAAGTGATAGACACATACACACACAGAGACAGTCAGAGAGACAGAGATAGAGAAAGAGACAGAGAGACAAAGAAAGTGACAGAGAGACAGAGACACAGAGACAGAGAAAGAGACAGCGAGACACAAACAGAGAGAGACAGACAGAAACAGAGAAAAGCAGAGGCAGAAAGATAGAGGCAGGGAGAGAGACAGAGACAGAGGGACAGAGAGACAGAGAGAGAGAAGAGAGAGGGAGGTAGAGAGACAGACAGACAGAGACAGAGAGAAAGAGACAGAAAAAGAAACAGAGAGAGAGAGAGAGAGAGAGAGAGAGAGAGAGAGAGAGAGAGAGAGAGAGAGAGAGAGAGAGGGGCCTATTGGCAAACCAAGTCTGATTTCCCCTCTTGTCTGCAGGGATTCAGCAGCAGGGCTGGGAATCAAAGCTCTTGTCAGAGGTTGATCAAGTGCAAATTGCTACAGGAGTGGAGTTTTTCATTTGGTAGCTAATGTTAGCCCCAAACACCACAGGAAACGGCTGTGACAGTGTCAGGTGAGATATAGGGAAGCAAAGCTGGCCCTGTTCTGATGCTGTCCTTCTGGATGCACAGAGGTATTCCTGTCTGTCCTGGGCATCTGCGGTCACCCAGCTGGGCTGAATGATTTTCTCTGGGAAAAACCTAACTAGGCTGGAGGCGGCTCCCCCTGTCACTGTCATTATGGCTGGACTCCCCCCCCCCAGGTCCTAGGGTCAGTCAAAACCAGTTTTTGAGGGGGAATGGATTTTATTGTCATTGTTTAGGCTACCAGATAGATGGATAGTCAATAAGAGTTCTGGCCTTGGAGTCAAAGAACTCTGAATTTCAGAACATACTGCACTATGTACTAACCGTGTCATTTTGGGTCAGTCCTGTAATCTTTCACAGATTCATCTGCAAAATGAGGGTAATACTGGCCCCTATCCCACAGCATTGTTGTAAGGATACCATGGATACTATATGGAGAGCACTTTGTAAGCCTTAAAATATTACACAAATGGTAACTGTTATTGCCGTTACAGGGGAGGAGAATACTGCCCCTCTCTAAATTAAGAATTTGTAGTTTCTCAGGCAGAATCTCAGACCTAAAGCTAAAAGGGATCTTCAAAGTTATCCAGTCTACTTCCTCATTTTACAGACTAAAAAACTGAGTCTCAGAATAATTAAGAGATTGACTTAAGGTCTAAGGAAATAGTAGAGCTGGGATCCAGGGATCCAGGTCATTTGATCTACTGTATTTATGATGGATCATGAGATATCAAAGTAAGGCATGGAAAGAAGCTGTGGACTACCATTTCCTCAAGTTCTCCTCAGGACTGGGGCTGGCTCTTGGACATTTCCCCAAGATTACAGCAAAAACATTCATTTGTGTTCCAAATTTTTCTTCTTCCCTCCTCACCTTCTCCCTTCCCTAGACAGCAAATAATCCAATATAAGTTAAATATGTGCAATTCTTCTAAACATATTTCTACATATGTCATGCTGCACAAGAACAACCAAATCAAAAGAGGAAAAAATGAGAAAGGTAAAAACAAGCAAGCAAACAACAACAACAACAAAGGTGGAAATACTATTTTGTGAATCACATTCAGTCCCCATAGTCCTCTCTCAGGAAGCAGATAGCTCTCCCTATCACAAGTCTATTGTGAATTATCTCACTGTTGAAAATAACCATTTCCATCGCAATTGGACTATCACATGATCTTCTTGTTGCCCTGTATAATGATCTCCTGGTTCTGCTCATTTCATTCAGCATCAGTTCATGCAAGTCTCTCCAGGCCTCTCTGAAATCGTCCTGCTGGTCATTTCTTACAGAACAATAATATTCCATAACATTCATATACCATAATTTGTTCAGCTGCTCTCCAACTGATGGGCATCCATTCAGTTTCCAGTTCCTTGCCACTACAAAAAGGGCTATTACAAGCATTTTTGCATTTTTTTCTCCTTTTTTATGAGATCTTTGGGATACAGACCACCATAGGGACACTGCTGGATCAAAGGGTATGCACAGTTTATAGTCCTTTACATATAGTTCCAAATTGGTTTCCAGACTGTTAGGATCAGTTCACAACTCCACCTACAATGTATCAATGTCCCAGGTTTCCCTCATCGCCTTCAACATTCATCATTATCTTTTATTGTCATTTTAGCTTAGCCATGTTTTCAAATGCCTTCAATGCAGATGAACATGGCATCAAGATCAGCTACAGCACAGATGGTATATTCTTCAACTTGGAAAGTACAAGCCAAGACTAAAGTGGAGGGAATGTTGGTACATGTTTTTTGTTTGTTTGTTTTGTTTTGTTTTTGCAGATGATTATGCACTCAATTCAGCCTCTGAAGCTGAGATGCAACAAAATAGATATCATTCTCTGATTAGTGTACTAATTCCAATCTAACAACACCAAGAAAATACAGGTGCTTTGCCAGCATCACACCATCCATATGTAGAATCATTGGTTACAGCAAATGAAGAAGTTTTGAATGCTATAGATAAGTTTACTTACCTTGGTGTATACTTTCCAGGATGCACACATTGATAATGAGGTAGACTCCCCACATTGCTAGAGCTAGCTAATGTTTGGGAGACTCTGAAAAAGTGTAGGAGAGAAGAGATATTAGACTGAGTATCAAATGAAAGTCTACAGAGTCATTGTGCTGACCTTATTGTTGTATGCCTGTGAAATCTGGATAGTATACCAGCACCATGCCAAGAAACTGAATTCTTACATTAAAGTTTTTTCTTTCAAGACATATGCATGGATAATTTTTCAATATTAACTCTTGCAAAACTTTGTGTTCCAATTTTTCTTCCCTTCCCCTTACTCCCTCTCTTAGATGGCAAGTAATCCAATATATGTTAAAAATAGTAAAAATAAAAATGTTAAATACAATATATGCATACATATTTATATAATTATATTGCTGCAGAAGAAAAATCAAATCAAAAAGAGAAAAAATGAGAAAGAAAATAAAATGCAAGCAAACAACAATAAAAAGAGTAAAAATGCTATGTTGTGATCCATATTCAGTTCTCACAATTCTCTCTCTGAGTGTAGATGGCTCTCTTTATCACAATATCATTGGAACTGGTCTGAATCATCTCATTATTGAAAAGAGCCATGTCCATCAGAATTGATCATCATATAATCTTGGTGTTGCCATGTACAATGATCTCCTGGTTCTGCTCATTTCACTCAGCATCAGTTCATTACATTTGAATTATTGTAGGAAGATTTTGAAGATCACCAGGTGGAACAAGGTACCAGACACTGTGATCCCTTTTTTAACTAAACTGTCTGTTTTAAGAACTTTGGATTTGATTGTGTGACATGGGAGATACCAGCACAGGATTATACAGCATGGTGGGTCTCATCAAGGCATTGCGTTCTATGAGTAAAACACAAGTGAATTACCTTAAAAGAAACTCACATATGCAAATTTAGAGACTCCACTCCAAATGTTCACATATATTATTTTTGTTCAACCTATGGTAGAGCATTCTCAGCTTGTATTGGTCTAACACATTGTAGCTCCATTCTAATATAGTGATATCACCCTGTCTTCTGAGAACTAAGGACACCACACAACTTGTTGAGCAACTGAGGATAAAACACTTAATATTTCTTAGCTGCTAAGGTTTAAATGATGTGAACTCAGGAAAGAGAGCATCTCTATAAGATGCTGGAAATTGGATATATGATCATGGACCATGGACACCAACCTTTCTCCTCAAATGAATGATCTATCATAGGGATGGGGGGAGGAACTTGGTCTTGAAAGTACCATGATGCATCTGCATCTCTGGGTCAAGATGGGCCAAGAACGATGTGAAAACCTGACAAGGATCCATTATTGAGAAGCCATTGGGATATTTATAATCTTTGATGTTATAAAGAAGTTACAAAGTGGGAAAGAGACTTAGGTTTCAAATTAATTCTCCCTAATGGTAGACAATGTCAGCAGTTCTGTTACCAACAAGAAAAAGGCACGCTCCCGATCAGTGCACTCAAGATGGACCATTTCTGCAAAGAAAGCTGTTTTGCAGAAACTCAGCAAAGGTGGCAGAAGGGATAGAGATCTGACCCTGGTGTCAGGAAGAGCTGCATGTCTAAATCCTGTCTCAGACTCTTAATAACGATGTGATGTGGCCTGTTATTTAGTCTTTCTTAGCCTATCTGTAAAGTGTCAATACTTTTGGAATTTACACCCCAGGATGGTTAAGTAAGATCTAATGAGATAACTTACATAATGTTATATATAAATTCTAGCTATTGTTATTAGTGACATTTCTGCACTTTTGTTCAGCCTTTCTCAGTTAGATCCTTCTTTCTATAAACCAACTCTCACTCTCAGTGAGGTATGAAAATGCATTTTTATGCTCCCAAACCTATGTTCAGTAGTTTTTCAGTCATCTCCAACTTTTTGTGACCCCATCTGGGGTTTTCTTGGCAAATATCCTGGAGGTATTTGCCTTTTCTTTCTCCAACTCATTTTACAGAAGAGGAAACTGAGGCACACAGGGTTAAATGACTTACCCAGGGTCACACAGCTAATAAGTAATGAGGCTGGAGCCTTCCTGACTCCAGGTCCAGTGCCCTATCCACTGTGGCACCTTGTTCCCCCTTAATACCATCTGCTTTCTTTAATGCCTTATCTAATCCCCACAACTATTGGTGTCTCTAGCCAACTAACTTTTAAAATTTGCATTAAATCTTTTCTGATCCACTTACACACGTAACAACTGTTAGACATAGAAGGTAAGTTGCTTGAGAGCAGAAATGGTTGCATTTTTTCTTCGGTGCACTGGCACATCTTGGGCTATTAATAAAAGCTTGTCATTTGATGGAGACCCATCAAATAGTATTCATGACAAAAGACATAGCAAGAATCCCTCACTGGTGCTTCAACTCAAATGTCTCTCCTTATTCACAATTTACAGAAAGTGCCATAATAAGAGAATCAATCAGCTCGAGGCCCCAGGCATCTGTTTCTACCTTGGAGATATCAACGAAAATGCAATCAGCTTGTTCCTCTGGGCTGGCCTCCAGGGTGGAGGTGCCAATGAATTATGGAAGCTGCCAACAGGCAAGGAGCCTACTTCAGCCGGGAAAGATGGAGCTGCTGCTGCCATCCTCCCCCTGAATCAGAAAATTCTGGGCCCGAAGAAAGCAGTCTCCTTCTGCACAGGACTTCTCCCAGCTCCCAAGACAGATGGGCAAAGAAAGGGAGAGATGAGGAGCTGCCTATTCCTCAAAATCTCGTTTGGCATTTCCCACCCATTTTCATGCTTAATCTCCCATGAGGTCAGGGAATCCCTCTATATTTTTCTCTGCAAGACTGCAGCAGAAATGGACCTGCTTATTATGGTTTTGGCAGCATCTTTCCTAACATTAAGGGGATCAATGAGATTGGGTGGAGGGGAGGGAAAAGTAGCATTTGTGGTCCTGGGAGTCTATAAATCCAAGACTGTCTTATGTACTTGGCCCTTTCGACAAGAATGGGGAGGTTCTGCTTAAGTTCCATGTGCAATAATTCCTTCTTTATGCTAAAGATGGTGACATCCTGACCTCTTAGTTTAAGACTGAATAATAGATCCCTCTCAGCTTAGCTCTCCATTCAGGCAGAGAAAATCTCTCCCCATACTGTGGTAGGTGGTATGTGGACCTAGAGTCAGGAAGATTCCAGCTTCATTACTTATTAGCTGTGTGACCCTGGGTAAGTCATTTAACCCTGTGTGCCTCAGGTTCCTCTTCTGTAAAATGAGCTGGAGAAAGAAAAGGCAAATCACTCCAGTATATTTGCCTCTTCTCATTCCCTCTGCCACCAAAAAATGACATTTTTTGAGTTAAATCAAAGTATCTCTGTATAGAAAATAGCTAGATTAGTCTAGGAAAGAGAGTACCCTTTATCACTAATCAATGTGTAAACTAGGATTAACTTGTCAGACTATCTCAGCAAGAAAATAGAAAGCATTGGTCATAAGAAACAACAGATACAGAAAAATTAGTGGGGATATGGTTGTTTTTTATGACAGCTCTTCATTGTCTGATTGTCATGACACACTACAGAATGGGAGACCAGAAAGGAAATTAACAATGACAATAACTTCATTTCATCAGGTATCCATGTCATCAACAACAGCAAAAGTAGGAGAAGCTTATTATTCGGCTTTGGGGCTATGAGATCAGCTGAAAAAAATGGGCCCAGGTCATAGTTACAATTGCTACTGTAAGTCCATGCCAGGGAAGTATGGTCTTGGCTACAGCCAGGATGGTCACATACCTGGTCCAGTTCCACCTGGAGTCTGAGAGCACAGAAGTTGGCATTTGTAGGTAGCAAAGCTGATATTGCACTGCAGAAGTCCATCTAAAATGGGCGAGTGAAAAAACCCACAGTCAAAAAAAGCTTGGTCATTTTATTGACAAGTGCTGAGCAAGGTGTACTTCCTGAGGGACAAAGGACTGGACTCACTACTATAACTTTCCAACCTGCTTCTGTGTACCCTCCACACTATCAGACTTTATTTCTGCCTTAATGCTATGTCCTAAGACGTTACCATCTGTACTGCCACTGGACCTTAAACACCACCAGACCTTACTATAGACAAAATTATTTTAATTAGGTCCTTATTCCAATCAGCATTAATTAGTTGTGTGATATCATAGGGTTAATGATTGTTGGGGGATTTTTGTGTACAGATTTTGGAGTGGGCTTTTTTTTTGCATTTTTGGTACCATAATTTATTTAATATTTTCCCCCAATTACATGTAAAAGCAATTTTTAACATTTGTTTTTAAACCATTGAGTTTTAAATTCCCTCCCTTTCCCCATCCTCAATCCCCTGCTTTGAAAAGGCAAGCAATTTAATATGGGTTATACATGTGTAATCATGTATAACATTTCCATAACAATCATGTTGTGAAACAAAACACAGTCAGACTGAAACAAGGCAAAACAAAACAACAATAATGACAATTTAACCCTCAAGAAAAATAAAGAAAATTTTAAAAGTATGCTTCAATCTGTATGCAGTTCTTTTTCTATGTTTGGGTAGTATTTTTCATCATAAGTTCTTCAGATTTATCTTGGATCATTGTATTGATGAGAATAGCTGTGTCATTCACAGTTGATCATCTTACACTATTGCTGTCACTTTGTACATAATACATTTCACTTTGAATCAGCTCATGGGAGTCTTTCCAGATTTTTCTGAGAGCACCTTGCTTATCATTTTCTATAGAACAATAATATTCCATCATATACACATACCATAATTTCTTCAACCATTCTCTAATTAATAGACAATCCCTCAATTTCCAATTCTTTGCCCCCAGAAAAGAGCTACTATAAATATTTTTGTACATATAGGTCCTTTTCTTATTTTTTTTTATCTCATTTCAGATATAAACCTAGTAGTGGTATTGCTATGTCAAAGGTATGCATGATTTTATAGTCCCTTGGCAATAATTCCAAATAACTGTACAGGATGGTTGATTCAATTCACAACTCTATAATTAAAGCAGTTCAATACTCCATCAGCAGTGCATTAATGTCTTATTTTTTCTACATCCCTTCCAACATTTGTCATTTTCCTTTTCTGTCTTAATAACCAATCTAATAGGTATGAGGTAAGTACCTCAAAGTTGTTTTAATTTGCATTTCTTCAATCAATAGTGAGTAGGAATTTTTTTTTTCATACGGCTCTAGTTAGGTTTGATTACTTCATGTGAAAATTCTTCATAATTTTTGATCATTGATCAACTGGGGAATGGCTCTTATTTTTATATATTTGACTCAGTTCTCTGTGATTGAGAAATAAGATTTTTATCAGAGAAATTTACTTCAAGTTTTCTTTTCTTTTTTTCTTCTTCTTTTTTTACAATTACTATTGCTATTTCCCTCCATCCTATTCTCTCCCTACACCCAGTTTATCTATTCTCACTCACTTTTCACCCTGTCCCTCCTCAGAACTGTTTTGCTTCTGACTACCCTTTCCCCCAATCTGCCCTCTCTTCTATCACCCATCCCCCTTCTCTAATCCTCTTCCCCTCCTACTTTCCTGTGGGATCAAACAGATTTTTTCCCCTTAATGTGTGTTATTTTTGAGTATGTTTGAGTATGTTATCTTTGTTTTCTTTGAGTCAATTCTGGTGAGTAAGGTTCTCTTGCTCCCTTCTTCCCTCCCTCTTCTCTCCACTCTAAAAATGTTTTCTTGCCAATTTTTTTGTGAGATAAAGTACCCCATTCTACTCTCCCTTTCTCTGTCTCCTAGTATATTCCTCACTCACCCCTTAATTTTGTTTTTTTAAAGATTTATCCCCTTATATTTTACTTGTACCTATGCCCTTTCTATATACATATACTACTTCTAACTACCCTAAAAATGAGAAATTTCTTATGATTACAAGTATCATTTTCCCCTGTAGGAATATAAACAGTTTAACCTTATTAAGTTCCTTATGATTTCCCTCTCCTTTTTAACCTTTTAATGCTTCTCTCTAGTCTTATATTTGAAAGTCAGATTTTATATTCAGCTCTAGTCTTTTCATCAAGAATGCTTGAAAGACTTCTGTTATCATTGAATATTCATTTTCTTCCTGAAGGATTACACTGTCTTTTACTGGTTAGGTGATTCTTGATTGCTCTCCAAAATTTTATATTCTAAGCCCTCCAATCTTTTAATGTAGAAGCTACTAAATTTGTATTATCCTGACTGTGGTGCCATGAATTGTTTCTGAGGCTTGCAATATATTTTCCTTGGCCTGGGAGTTCTGGAATTTGATTATAATATTCCTAGCAGTTTCATTTTGGGATCTCTTTTAGATGATGAGTACATTCTTTCAATTTTCATTATATCCTCTGGTTCTAGAAAATCAGAACAGTTTTCCTTGACAATTTCTTGAAATGTAATGTCTAACCTTTTTTTTTTTTTTTTATAAATCATGACTTTCAAGGCTTTTTTTTTTATCATGACTTAAAATATCTCTCCTGGATCTATTTTTCAGTTGTTTTTCCAATAAGATATTTCACCTTGTCTCTTTTTTTTTCATTCTTTTGGTTTTGTTTTATTGCTTCTTGATTTCTCATAAAGTCATTAGCTTCCACTTGCTCAATTCTTATTCAGGGGTAATAATTCTTAGCAATTATTAGTACTGTACTCATCTAGTAATATATATTTAGTCAGTTTAGTCAACTAATATTAATATGGAAATAACATATTAATGCATATTTTACATATATTATATATGAATAATTAGATAAGACATCCTTTTTCATATAAGGCTTCTAACTTTAAAATCTGTTAAATTCACTGTTCACACTTATCCACCAATTATATTGCCTAAAGACAAGAATGCTGTTGACCAACAGCAGGGGTGAAATGTCTTGATATGATATGAAAAGTCCCCCAACTTATTTTTTTTACCTCCAGACTACCCTCTCTTACCCAACATGAGCAAATGACCATCCTATGACCACTTAGTGTAGATGACTCTTGCCTTTGCCATCCTATGACCACAGATGCTAATGAATCATTTCTGTCCTTCCTGGAAGATTAAAATCAAGGTCCACAACAAATGAGACTCCATTTTATTTTGGTACCTCTGAGGGTCTGGGTATCAAGCTCTATAAATGAAAGATCTGAGGTTTTATTCATTGAATGGGTCTGACCCCTTTAATAAATGGTTAATGTCTTCAAGCTCTGTCTCAGTGGCCTTTTTTTTTGCAGATTGGATAATTTTGGGCTTCACACTATGTACCCCACAATTCTACACTGAGAAAGTGTGCATGTTCTACCCTTATTTGAATGTGAGCTCCTTGAGAGCTGAGACTTTCTCACTTTTCTACTTGTGCCCCAGCACTTAGCATTCTTCTTGACACATAAAAAGAGCTTAAATATCTACAGCATTCACACATGCTATGATACCTGAAAGAAAAAAAAAGATGGGAAAATGGATAAAAGAAAGAGGAGAGAGACCTAGAAAACAAGCTCTCATTTTATAAATTTACCTCTTGTAAATTCATGCATATTCTTACTCTATACTTTGGCTTTCTGACTGGCTTATTCATAGAGGCAGAATAAATAATTCTTGGCAGCTGATGGATCTGAGGGATGAGAAAGAAGGAAAAGTCAAGCATGACTCAGCTTGCAAACATGAAGGACAATAAACAGGATTTTTGAGCCGGGCAGTGCTGCTATTAAGTCCAACTCTTAGTGACCCTATTTGGGACTCTCTTGGTATGTTTAACCATTTCAGATGAGGAAACTGAAGATTGAGTGATTTGCCCAGAGTCATATCGTTAACAGGTGTCTGAGGCCAGATTTGAACCCAGGAAGATGAGTTTTTCTGGCTACTCGAAAGGTAACTTCAGTTTTCTTCTTGAGATTCATGGTAAGGTCCTGTGCAGAGGGGAAAGGAAAGGAGTTATAGAGGAAATGATCAGAGAAGAAAGAGCAACTTTGGGGCGTGTGAGAGAAAATCAACTGGGGAATGAAAGGACTGTCCAAAACAGGGAAAATCTAGTGTTTGTTCTGATTTCTTGAAGAGCATCATGACATCAGGGAGGTGATGCCATGAAATGCAAGTGAATTGGTTTTAAGTGAGGGAGGGCAGTACAAAATCACCAGCCTCATTTTTTCTTCTGGAGCCATCTGGGACCAGTGGCAAAATATAGATCAGTCCAGACAAGGTAGGAGATTATGGCCTTCTTAAGCTAAGGTCTTTAACAGGTTTCAGTTTGACTACGGCACTGCCCATTCAGTGGTTCAGGCTAAGTAAGAAATGAGCCAGAGAATGGCCTCTTTTACCAATTAGAATATAAAATTTGTACAGGGTCCATTCAGTAAGACTACAAACTTTCACTGGCTGTCCAGAAAAACAGGAGCAGATGAGGTGGATGATGGGGATAATTCAGGGATAGGTTTGGCACAGGATGTGCAATGGGACAGAAAGGCAAAGTATCCAGTGAATTGCTCAGCTATCAGATCAAGACTTAGGAAAAGAAAGTTCCTTCAGAACAGAAGGAAGAGGAGTACCAGAGATCAAGATCAGTGTGAAGAAGAAGGGCAAAAGGAGAGAAGATGGGATAGGAAGATGGGGGGGAGACTTTTAGAGTTTAATATCTTGCAAATAATCTTGGCTGAGGGGCCACAGTAGCTAATATGGATACTAAGGTATAAATGACTTACCCATAATCCTCCTTAAGTACAGTTTGACAAATGGAAAAAAAAGAGAAAAAAGAGTTTGGAGGTGAACAAATGTTTTACCTAAACCTCCCTGCCTTTCCCTGTTCGACAGGTAGAGTAGAGGGGAGACAACTCTTATTCCTCTCCCCACCCTCCCATCCCCACTTCCCCAAATCCATCTTTTTAATCATCAGCAAACACAGACATCTCAGTGTACCAAGAACAGGACAAACTGAGCTTCTGCACAGACCATTATTTTTAAATATATTTTCAATTTCACAAGATAGTAACAGAATTGTTCTGTTTATGTTCCCATCTGAAATGATTTTTGGTTTTTTTGTGTATCTTAAAAATGTTTGATTTTTATTTTTCATTTTAATTTTTCCTTACCAAAAGTTTAAGCAGTCCTCCTCCTACCAGAGAGAGGCTAGCCTGGGGACTCCTTCTCAGTTTGCATTGTCCACATGTGTCTTTCAAAAGACAAGCCTGCTTGGAGAATAGGCAATCACACATTATTCTCTAGTGTCAGGAACTTCAGGAAGAAACAGATTTTCCTCTCTCCCAATCTGCCCCATGGGAATGAAGGGAACTAACAGAATTTTAAAAGCTTTCCTCAAAAGTCATGGGAAAAAAAAGAAAAAGGAAGACAAGAAAGGAAAAAATACATTTGATAAAAAGAATCCAATTCACCCATGGTGTCATTTTCCCCTTGAGGAGCTGAGTCAAAGTGAGGAGAGCCTAAATATCATTGTTACCTGTCTGAAAAGGTTGATAAGGTCACTTTAGGGAGTAATAGGTACACGTGAGTGTCAAGCTTCTAACTTTTGGGTCTTGAGAGGTCAGCTCATCTTTCCCCTGTTTTTGGCTTCACTAACCCCCAAGCAATTCCAGTCAGGTGAGATTACTTCCTGCACAGATGACTCCACAAGGGCTGTCAGAATCTCCTTCTGGGTTTCTAATAACACTCTTTGTAAGAAAATATTCCCTTGGGTTTGTCTATTCCATACCCCATCACACTGCAGTCTAAGCTGTGTTTTGGCATAAAAAGCCCAAACTCAAAAACAAAACAAAACAAAACAAAAAAACTACACACACACAACAAAGACCATGATCACTGCCCACTCACACACATAACCCCTTTCTGAAACAGGACGTCAAGCTAGTAAAATATTTGTTTCCCTGGTAATTGGAAGTTTGCTTCCAAACAATCAGTAATAATAATATAAAAAAACATAAAGCACAAATCTATTCATTGAATTAATTGGAGATACTTAGAAGAAATTAATAATGAATGTTCAAGTGATAGTTCCTTTTTAACCTTGCAAGAATATTAAGACAAAGTAAACATCTGAAGAATTTCTGTAAAGCAGACAAACTGAATGGGAAAATTATATATGCAAATAAGACAGCAAACTGAATATATTTGCATCTTATTCATGGAAAATGTTTCCTAGAATTACCAAAAAACTTGACTATCAAGCACAACACACAGAAAGCCACAACAAAGAGTACTAGGGAGGAAAGGCAGGGACACCCGCTGTGGGGTGGGAGAAAGAAACTTCTAATAGCTGTTGATGTGCCATTTGTTTTCCTTCTTACCTGGAAATGTTGAAAGGCTGATAACATATGAGGCACTAGCCTGGGCTGCTAAACAAAGAGAACCAGCAAAATGAGAGAGCCCAAAATTCCACTGCCTAGTTACTTGAGTGTTATTAAGGTTTTGTTTTGTTTTGGCTGGAACTTGTACTTTCATAGTTAAATAAAAGGTCCTTGAGACAGAGACTCTATGACCTTCAAACTTTCCTCCTATTCCCTCTTCTTCAGTGACATTGGCTTACTCTGTTCCTTGAACATTATCTCTTGACTCTGTGGCTTTGTTTTCCCTTTTCTTTTCTTTTCTTTTTTTTCCAATTAAAAAGCATTGTGTTTTTTTTTCTTTCCTTCCCAATGAAAAAGAAAAAGAAAAACCTGGTAACAAATATGCATGGTCAGGAAAAAAATTTCACATCAGTCATGTGCACAAATTTGAGAATCGTTCTGCATAGTGAGTCTATCACCTTTCTCTCAGAAGGTAGTCAACATTCCTTTAGAATCAAGGTTGGTCATAGTGTTGATCAGAATTCTTAAGTCTTTCCAAATTGTATGTTTTTATAATATTGTAGCATAAATTATTCTCCAGATTCTAGTGGCTTTGCTTTCTATTACTTTGTATAAATCCATGTTTTATGAAAACTATCGCTTTATTAATTTCTCATAACATATTGTTTGCTTTTGATGACTTAGAACAAGTGTAAGTAGCAATTGTTTTCTGTTCTGGCCAGAAACTCTAATCCTCTCAGATTCATATTTTCATGTAATAAATTGGACCATTTTTTGTCTTATCTAGTCTTTAGTCATTGAACAGCAGTCCTTAATTAAGAAAGGCCAAGGTCCTCTGCAGCCTAAAGCCATTGCCAGTCATCTTAACTTTGTTTTGCCATGGGATTTCTATGCTACTGGAGAAGAGAGTGAGGTTGAAGATTCTGCACAGCTGTATTTCACTTAAATTCAACTCACTTACAAGTCAAAACATCACTCTTCTGATGTCATTGGTTCTCTTTGAGAATAAAGAGGGATGAACCATTCTGGAGAGCAATTTGGAACTCTGCCCAAAGAGTTAACAAACTGTGCATACCCTTTGATCCAGCGGTGTTTCTACTGGGTCTATATCCCAAAGAGATTTTAAAGGAGTGAAAGGGACCCACATGTGCAAGAATGTTTGTGGCAGCCCTTTTTGCAGTGGCTAGAAACTGGAAACTAAATGGGTGCCCATCAATTGGAGAATGGCTGAATAAATTATGGTATACAGATGTTGTGGAATATTATTATTCTGTAAGATACGAGCAACAAGATGATTTCAGAAAGGAGAGACCTATATAAACTTATGCTAAGTGAAATGAGCAGAACCAGGAGATCATTATACACGGCAACAACAATACTATATGATGATCAATTCTGATGGACATGGCTCTCTTCAACAATGAGATGATTGAGACCAGTACCAATGATCTGAAGAAAACCAAGAGAAGACTGTGGGAACTGAGTGTAGTTCACAACTTAGCATTTTCACTCTTTTTGTTGTTTGCTTGCATTTTATTTTCTCTTTTTTTCTGGTTTGATTTAATTTTTCTTGTGTGGCAAGATAATTGTATAAATATGTATGCATATATTGGATTTAACATATATTTCTACCATTTTTAACATCTATTGTACTACATGTTATCTAGGGAAGAGGTTGGGGGAAGGTAAGGGGGAAATTGGAAAACAAGGTTTAGCAAGGGTCAGCATTGAAGGATTGTCCACGCATATGTTTTGAAAAATAAAAGCTTTAATAAAGAAAAAAAGAGAATAAAGAAGGATGTACAAAATACAATAGCATTGCATTATATTCTCTATGCTTTTCTACAACTCTTCCCCATGCTTCAAATAATCTTCCTCCTTACCTCTGCCACCTAGCTTCCCTGGCTTCTTTTAAGATCTTATCTTTTATCTTATCTTACCAAACCTTATCTTTTTTTTAATTTTATTTTTTAAATTTTATTTGCATAACATATGTGTGGGTAATTCTTCAACAATAACCCTTACATAGCTTTCTGTTACAAATTTTTCCCCCAACTCCCCACCCCTCCCCTAGATGGCAGGATATCCACTACATGTTAATTATGTTAAAATATTGGTAAATCGAATATATGTATA
>JAJPUD010003840.1:0-45869 GCA_023553655.1 Myrmecobius fasciatus | reverse complement strand
AGGATAAATTATATCACAAGTACAATACATGTATACATATCTATACAGTTATCTTACTGCACAAGAAACATCAGATCTAGAAAGAGAAGAAGAAAAAAAAAAACAACCTAAGAAGGAAAACAGAATGCATGGAAATATTCACAGAAAGCGTTAAAATGCTGTGTTGTGGTTCACTCTCAGTTCCCACAGGCCTCTCTCTGGATGTATATGACTATCTTCATCGCAGCACAACTGGTTTGAATCACATCATTGTTGAAGAGAACCATGTCCATCAAAATTGATCATCATATAGTCTTGTTGCTGTGTATAATGTTCTCCTGGTTCTGCTGATTTCACTCAGCATCAGTTCATGCAAGTCTCTCCAATCCTCTCTGAAATCCTCCTGTTGGTCATTTCTTACAGAACAATAATATTCCATAACATTCATATACCATAATTTATTCAGCCATTCTCCAATTGATGGGCATCTTTTCAATTTCCAGTTTCTTGCCACTACAAAAAGGGCTGCCACAAACATTTTTGCACATGTGGGTCCCTTTCCCTCCTTCAAAATCTCTTTGGGATATAGGTCCAGTAGAAACACTGCTGGGTCAAAGGGTATGCACTGTTTGATAACTCTTTGAGCATAGCTCCAAATTGCTCTCCAGAATGGTTGGATCCTTTCACAGTTCCACCAACAATGTATCAGTGTCCCAGTTTTCCCACATCCCCTCCAACAGTTATCATTATAATTTCCTGTCATTTTAGCCAAAAAAGATTGGCCTTTATTTCAAAAGTAATCTTGGGGTCATCAAAAACACCTCACAATTTCCTAGGTACAATCCACACTACCCTCATCATTTGTGATCCATTGTTATATCTTGGATAGACACCATAGATGGATAATACAGACAGGCAATGAACTGGGTCTTTCTCTCATTTCCATGCATTCTTTATAGTAATTTTTTTCATTTGCAAATAATTTTTTTATTCTGTTTGTTAAAGGTATGCCCCAAAAAGAGTCTGATAGGGTTCTCCCAACTCTCTTCTGTTTTCCTAATATGATATTAAAGAGATAAGAGGAATATTCAGGGCCAAATCTGTGCCAAATTTACCAGAATGTTACCCTAGTCAAGGGATTAACAACTAAATTAGACAAAAGAGAGAATCAATAGGGCCCAGTCAGGTTTTTATAAAGCCTTCCTTCATATTATCTCAGTTTATTCTTGCCACAGTCTCTGAAATGGGGACTACATCCCTTCTGCAAAGGACAAAGCTGAAATAGAGAGGGTGACTAGTCATACTAGTAATTAATGACACAGCCAAGATTAGAAACCATCTTTCTTGATCCCAAGCCCAAGGTTTTGTCTGCTAGAGATAATGCTGTTATCAGGGCTATGCACTGGTAGATGCCCCATGGCAATCTATTCATATTGGTATACTTGACTAAAAAAGATAGATAAAGGAACTTCAGCCCTAAACTTGTCACATCTCATTTTAGGAAAAAAAGTCCATGGTGAGAACTGAATCCAAAGATAAATGAAGACCTCTTTAGCTTATTAAACCTTTACCATTTCTCCTCTTTGTCATTTGCTCAAAGTGGTTACACCTTCTGATGTTTGTAAGCTGATAGCAAAAGATGGGTGAACAGCACCATACTCACGACGCCAGTAATTGCATTTTATTACCAGGAAAGGAAAAGTAAGATCTGAAGACTAGAGACTTTTCTGCAGCTGTGACTTTTCCCTTTTGAACACAATTCTCAGACTTATATTTTATTTTCTTTTGACAGTGAAAAAAGTAGGTTACAAGTGATACTTTATGTTATCTGTGAGCCAGCCAGCTTCTCTATAGACATGAATTCATATTTGTAATATATATTTTCTGGTAAATACATACCACTATTTTTGAGCCCCCAAACTAGTCATGTACCTCTAAAGGCAAATTACATCTATATATGTGCTTACTAATGTGCTAAGAAAAACCTAGGCAAACAACATCATAGACCTAAGAATAGCATCTTAGTGAAAAAAAAGCAAACCCCAAAAAACCATTAGAAATATTCTCAGCAACTGTTTCTCAGGAGTACAATTCTACTTTCTCTTCCCCAGCATAATCCAAGATCTCCACTTTGTGATAAATAACTCTATTGGACTTGTGAGAAGTAAAGTTAAAAATCCACTTTATTATGCAACTGTAGCAGCAGGTGTCCCATAGAAAGGCACGTTTGGAAACAACAGACATGTCTTTTTATATCCTATCACCCAAAATACAAGACCCTCTCTTGATTCCATTGGCTGAATACCACAAAGATTACAATCTATCTAGAGAGTATAATTTCCCCACATTAGTCTCAACCTTTAATTATATTTTTATATCTTCCTCCTGTGAATGTGAGTCTCCACCTCTGATCCCATATTATAACATGTTTCTTTTCTAATTTATGTTTTCCTTCCATAAGTTTTGTAACTTTTAAGTTTTATTTCTTAGGTTTCAGTTTTATTTCTCTGATTTAAGTTTCATTTCTCTGCATTTTTTAAGTTTTTTTAATTCTGTGGAAACTAAATGCTCACCCAATTCTCACAACCCCAGCTCCTAAACTTGTTCCAGATTATTGCTTGTAAACTAGGAAAAAATCATGCAATGTCATGTCAGCTGTGGGCATCTGCTGTTTGTAGGTTTTTCTCTTCTCAAAATCTCTGCATTATTGGCCTGATCTAGCAGTTTCATAGCTTGGCTATTTCTCTTCGTCATAACCCAGTTGTAAGTCTGGTCACTCAGGGCAGATCAAAAAGTTCCAATCTGTAACAAAAGTCGCTGACAGAACTCTGAGCACAATCATTCAATTTATTAAGGATATCAGTGATCCTAATTAGTTGAATATAAGACCTTTCTCATGATCCAAAATCCTTCTTTTTGAGAAAAAAGTGTTGTATAGCCATTAAGGGAATACCAAAAATAGGATGAGATAGTATAATTCTACAAATGATCAGTTCCGCAAGCAGGGAAATCTTATTGTTGTCTAAGAGAAATGTTCATCAATCATAACTACTTTGTCAGCAGGCCTTTCCCAGGTCATTAATTATAGGTCATCAACTACAGATTGTCAACTTTAGATTATCTTGGCAGAGATTTTCCAACGGGTTATAAGACCCTCCCGGCAACATCTTAACATCTTCCACAGACAAGATTCCAGTGTTTGAACAACAATATCCTATGATCCCAGGAAGGTCACTAGAGAGTGGACAGAAGTGATTCATAGGGTAAGGACACATATTAGTGAGGTTTATGAATTTTATTGCAAGTATAACATATTTAGGATTGGAGAGAGATTGCTAATGTAATAAATTCTTAACCCAAATTAATATGTTCTTACAATAGGCCTAACACAGCATGAATCTATCTGATAAATCCAATACAATTAATATAATCACCAATACATAGTAGATTAATTAATTGTAGTCTACATAACTCTAATTCTTACAACCTTAACTAACTCAGATAACTCTATTCTACTTATAATCTCTAATACCATTAAATCACAATGAACTGAATAAATACTGATAAACTGAGTAGGGGTATCAAAATTATTTTCACTTTAGTCAATTATTGACTACCTTTCTGGTGGGCTCCATTGTCTCCTCTTTGCTTCTACCCATTTCATTTCTCTATCATCTTTTCCTCCGATGATATCACCTCATAAAGTCTCACAGGAATTTCAAGTCTCAGCCTAATGTTATAAAGTTTGATTTTGTAGGCCTGGGAAATGTGTCTCCTAATCTGAAAGATTTGTATAACAACAAATGTAAGCTCTTCCACATGTGACCTCTTTACAAATATTTATTTATAGAAAATGGAAATTGCTTCTTTATTCACAAGGATTTCCTTAAACTCTTAAAGCCTAAAACAGTATCTCTTCTTAATCCCAGAAAAAAGAATCATTTGAATGTTGTTGTATAGTATAGACATCTCTTGATTAAACAGAGTATGGATTAACTAAGGATCAGAGAAAGTTTTAGATAATCTAGAACTTTCTTTATCTTTATGTATTATAGACCCTATGGACAATCTGGTGAATACTATGACCTCCCCCCTACTCCCATCTTAGAATAATATTTTAAATATATAGGATTGCAACAGAAATTAATTGTATTAAAATATAATTATCAATTATTTTTAAAAGATCATGTATCCCTTTAAATCCATCCATAGCCCCAGGTTAAGAATTCCTTGTCTAGAACTTTAGAGTAAATAATAGTCTCAACAAACTTTCCCCACCAAATCAGAACCAACTATTCATAATGAAACAAGGCAAAAATAATGGAAACAAGGCAAAACGAAGTCTTACTTTCTCTCCCTGTGTCCTTGCCCTTTGTTATAGGAACAATATTTCCAAGAGTTTTGCCATATATACAAAGTTCACCCTACATAGGTTGAGCCAATTCTTTTCCTTAGAAAATGTTGAAATTCTATTTTAGAATCACTTGACCAAGGGAACTGGCTCAGTCCCCTTGTTGATGTGACCTCTTGTTTGCCTGAATATAAAAAATCACGAGATTTTTTTTTTTTTGCTTTCTCTGAGGCTTAAAGACCATGAACAAACAGTGTGATTTAAACACTCGACATGTTTCCATATCTATTCCATTTTCCCCAAATTAGTTTCTCTTGCAAGACTTTATCATCTTTAAAAGTGTGTGAAAGAATCATACCTGCTTAAGCAGCAACTAGGTTGGATGACATCATTGTGATGTGGAGCCCACAGAGAGACTTCTAGGATGTACAATCCAAAGATAACTTCCTCTTAGAAACAAGCTCCTTTAAACCCAAATATTATGGGATTATGGGATATGCTTAGATAGGTATCCCCCCAAAATTCTACAGATTAAAAAGAACTCCCACAGTTATTTGACCTAACTCCTTGTCTCCAGTACCTGAACAGTCAAGAGGAAGAAGGGAGAGTCTCCAAGTTTCAAAGACTTCTGAGAAGGAGCTTATGCATCTTTGGAGAGCCTGGCCCAATTCTTTGCTAATACACTGCATTTTAGGCAAGAAAAAATGTTGCATTTATAAGACCCTTGTGTTACATTTAGGTTTCTGGAATTTATTTGTGTCTACTACCTATTCAAAACACTAGGCTCCATTTCTCACTGGACCTCTTCCCACACTAGCCAAAAATTCCAACAAATGACCGTGATAAAGGAAAGCCTCATTTACTTAAAATAGAATGAAAGATTTAAAAAGGATTAAATAACATGTAGATATTATATCACTCATTTCCTCAAACTACCTTCTTCTACATTTCACATTTGGAAATTGTCTCATATGGACTCACATAGCCAGGGAAATGTCATCTATGTTTCCCTTTACTCCTTGAACATCTTCCTGTCAACTACCTTGATACCACATCAAATACAGTCACCTGGAGGACTTAACCTTTCATCTCTATAATTTCCACCCTTAGGCCTCCTGTCATAATTGGTGAATGCCTCAAATGGTCCATTGTATCTAGGCAGGATCCAGGCATATTTCATTTTACACCCAGGCCAACTTTCTACCAGCCACCTTGTCTTCTTCCCTTTAACTTTTGGAAGCAGGGTGGAGATACCAGTGAGGTGTGTGTGTGTATGGAGGGTCTGTTCTCTTTGAAGAGAGTAACTCTTTATTGGTTAACCACTATGAAGATCAGGAAAAGTCTCATGTAGTAGGCAATATTTGAGACAAGTCTTAAAGGAAGCAACATATATTAAGAGACAAAGGTGAGGAAGAAAGCATTACAGATATAGAAAGTAATCTGTGTAAAGATGTAGAGGTGAGAGATGGAAGTAAGTAACAGCAAGGTCAGTTTAATTGGAACATAAAGCACATGAAGGGGAGTAATGTACCATGAGTCTGGAAATACTGGCTGCAGACAGGCTGTGAAGAGATTTAGATGCCCAACATTGGAGTTTTTACTTTATCTTTAAGGCAAAAGGAAGCCACAAGGACTTCTTAAGAAAGGGAAATGATCCTTCAAACGTGCACTTTAGAAATATCATTTTGGCAGCTTTTTGGGAAATGGAAGGAAGAGACTGGAGGCAGAGAGACCAGCTAGGAGGCTTTTGGAATAGTCCTAGCAAGAGGTGTTAAGGATAGTTATGTGAGTGGAGAGAAGAGAGTAGAGATAAAAGATGTTACCATTTCCCCTCCCTTCTAGTCAGAAAAAGAAACAACAATTAATTGTCTTGGCTACCCTACTGGAAACTAAAGAGAGCAGCACCTGGACTTCTGTAAGATGCTCACATTCAGACCTCTAGGAACTGGCATACCCACAGTACACCAGGAGAAATGTTCCAGCAACTAGAACCTGAGTCAAAAGAACTTCACCCTGGGACTTGTCAATTCATTTATTATCAGTATGGCTGTTAAAGTGATGATTCCAGCAAAACTTCCCTTGGTATAGCCAGACTAATTACTATAACTACAAAGGAACAGAGAGGAGTCACCTCTTATTTGGCTTTGGAAGGATTTTAGGAATATAGCAAATCCTGTCTTTGAGTGGCATTGTAAATGAGCTAAACAGATAAACATGTTTCTTGTACACAATAGCTATTCAGCATAAGACATCCTACCACCTCTCTTGGGAACCCGTACCCAAATCTAATCAGATATATACTGTTGACTTTACCATCATTTTTACTGCTAGCTAGGAGGTGACTAAGAGAGCCATTTGTGCCTAGTTCCAAGAACTTCACTGAAATTCCATTCATTTCACTCTCCTAGCATCTTGCTATAATGCTGAATTATTCATATGTTCATATTCTTTTATTTATCGTGTGTTAATAACATTTTCACAGTGAAAGGCAAATCTAAGAGATAGGATAATTGTGACACATATAAATTTCCAGATTCTGCAGGAGCAAACACCAACCCATAAGTTAAGTGCATTTGTTCTTCATTTTAAGGAGTTCAGGAAAGTGCTCTCCTCATAATACATAGGAGCATGACTGCAAATACACATATTTTTTTAAAACAATTCCATAACAAAGTGTGAGGAAGCTACTATTTTTATTAAATAGCTGAGTCCTAGAGAGTTTAGGGGAATAGGAAAGTGTAGACTTGAGAGCACTTCGCAGGAGAGCCCTGCTAGGCAGGGTGGGAGGTATTTCTCTCTCTCCAATCCATTGACCATGATTTCTAGGAACAATTTTCTCAGGAGACACCTCATTCAGCAGTTAAAGAGTTCATCAGTTCAAGAGAATTGGAGTCAGTTTAGGCATCAGAGAGACATGCTCCAGAAAACCACAGATATAGAAAGACAGTTAGTCAGTAGAGAAAGTAGCTTTAAGGAATAGGATTCCTAGTGACTGAGAAGACAGCTGGCCATGGACCCAAGATAAAAATGCTGATAATTGAATCAAGCTGTGGAGGGTAGCAGCCCCTGGGCACTTAAGTGAACAACCCAATCAGCAGAGATGTTAAACCTAGAGGCAGCTGTATGAGGACTCTTTGAAGAAAAAAAAAAGGATTTCTTAGCCCTGCTGTACCATGACTTATGAGTTGCTTTTGCCATACATGAATCTACTCATATGCCTTAATACCACTGTTCTCTAAGTTTGCGCTCACTTTTCCCAGCATGCTATCTGTAATTGTAGGGAGCATGTGGCCCAGGTTCATGTGGAGCGGAATTCAGAGCTTCTGTTTTTGCCATTATTTCAGGTAATGCCTTTGCTAATAGCTAATTGTATTCACTGATTGATTACTGATGGGAAACAATGATGGAAGTTCATATGTCACATAGCATTAGGAATGTAAATCTGTGGGGTTTTGTACTATCTTGTACTTTTATCTTAAGATAGTAAAATGCCCTCTAGAGGAGCATTTCATGGGCTGCTTAATTAATCTAATTAAGTAATTGATCAAAGGTAGGTTCCTAATGCTTGCTTTTTGGAGATGCTGAGCTTTCTTGCAGGTTTTCAGAAGGTTTTTCAGTCTCAGCTAAAATGTGGATAGGCTTTTCTTTGTGACATAGAAGAATTGGGAGGGCAAGGGCATAATCAGAGTTATAGATTCATTGAATTGAGAAATTATTAATAACCTTAGCGGTCATCAGGTCAAACGTTGCTGCCAAAGTGGGAATCCCTTCAATAACTGCAGTGCTAAATGTATTCTTTGCTTGAATACTTCCACTCATGGATAGCCTAATCCATTGTTGGAGAAAACTCCAATTATTAAATATCTTTCTTTTATTCACCTGAAATCTATCAATCTACTCATCCCCCACTAAAACTTTTTTCCAATCCATCCAGATTATTATATAGCCATCCTTTAAATACCTGAAGACAGCAATCTTGTCTCCCTATATCTATTTTCTTCTTTCTCCAAATAAACATTCCTATTTTCTGCAATCTTTTCCCAAGTTCTCTTAATTCCACTATCTTTCCCTCTGTTAATTATTTCCTATATTATTTCCTGTATATACTTTCCTTTGTATATAATTGTTTGTAGGCAGATCACTTCTGGAACATTTGGAAGAATTTATCTCCTCCTCTAATCCAAATATCCTTGGTTTGGAAAGCTCAGTTCCAGCCACTTCCAGAATCATCTCTTTAATGTTTGACCCAAACCTCTCTGGTGATAGTTTTAGTAGCTTTTCTCCAATCTAAGTGTCCTCTGTGTGGAGACTTGGGGCAACATGAACATTGTCTTGATTTCTTCATCCACTTAGCACCTAAATCTCCCATCTTTTGGTGATATTTATTTCAATGCAGCATCATGTCAGGAAAGAGCGATAGGGGTAGAGGAAGAATAATATAAAAATAAAAGTAAAAATAAAAGGAGTAATGAAATATATATATAAAAATTTAAAAGGGAGAGAAGCAGTAGATAGGTTGAACTGGTTGAACTAGTCATTGAACTAAGAAGTCTCATACTTTTTAAATGGATATTATTCCCACAGATGCCTATAGTTCCTGACTTGGGAGTTTGCATCTGTCACATTTTCTATGGATATATTATGTTATGAAATTGACTTGATCCAATGTACACCCCTGAGGATGCATAGTTTCTTTCTGTTTGTCTTCCTTTCTCTTCCCTCCCATTGAGCCACTCTAAAACTCTCTTCATATATTCCCATCTTTTTTCTTTTTTCCTTCTCTCTATTTATTCTTTACTTTTTATTTTCAATTCAATAAATATTTATAAAATGCCTATGATGAATCAGGTATTGTGGAAGGTACTGAAGGTAAAAATCAATATAGTATAATCCTTATACTTAAGAAACTAATTTATAATCTCCCAGAAAAGTGTAAGATGTACCAAAATAAGTGTGATACAAAATAGCATGTGATAGAAGATGTTTTCTATCTAGTTTCTATCTATGTATCCATACACACACATACACACATGTACATGTGTGTATATATTTGTGTGTACATGCGTATTAGTATATATGTATATATTAACATATCTTAATGAAGAGGTAGAGATTATTTGCACCCAGGAATTGCAGAAAAGTTTTACATAGAAGGTAACATCAAAAGTGGCTGTAGAGTTGGGGTTTAAAAGAAAGAAGAAACTTCAACAGCCAGAAATGGGAGAAGAGGAGTCTGTTCAAAGAACAAGGGTCTGTAGGAACAATAGGAAAGAGCCATATCACAGAGGATGATCCATTTTGGCTGGGAATACAGAATATAAGAAGGGAAATTATATTAGATGATTCTAGAGAGATACATGAAACCAGATTGTAGGGGACCTTGAATACTAGTCAGACAGAACATTACCAATTCTACCAGCAAGAAACAGACAAAGGTCCAAGAAAGTAGAAGCTACAACCACAGAGTTCTGGCAGTAGGCAATAGGGACATAGGCACTGGAAGTAAGACTCAAGGGACAAGACTTTTATTATTTAGGGGACAAGGCAAGACCTTCCTAGTGAAAAATGCATGGCATAAGGTACAAAATTGGCAGCCAGTTGACGTGACCATGATGCAAGGTCAGAATGGGACCAGTAGACTAGATGCCTTGAGAGCAAGTCCCTGAGATATTGTTTTAGGATTCTTTAAATACTTCCTTATTAGAAATATGCTGGATTATGCAGTATGAGGTAGCAGCAAACCAATGGAAATTAAGTGGTTTCAGCTTTAAATATTCGCAGAATAACAGGACTAGCAGCCAATATCATAACACATTCCTTTTCTAAAGCCTCCTATCCCTTTCTCTCTCATTCCCCACTTTCTGTCTCTTTCTTTCTTTATCCTCCCTCTCCTGATATTTCATCAAAAACCTATAATAGAAACACATCTCCCATGTTATACAGCTGCCTCTATGCTAATCTCATTGTATTTGTTATAAATGAATGTAATGCAAGTAAAAAGCTATTTAATTAAATAAATTAAGAAGAGTACATAGCAAAGGCTTGGATTTGATAAAATCATTCATAACCAATATTAAATTTGTGGGCAGCATGCACAGACTTACATATTGAATTATATGTGTGATTTCTATCTTTTGTACATTTTTTAAAAAGTCCTGCCAAATTGAGGTCATTTTCAAAATCTTCTATTTTTGATGCCTCATAAAAATATTAGATTTAGACATAAATATGGATATAGACAAATGTAAGTATACTTATCCCTATGTGTGTATATATGTATATGTATTTAAATATACATAAACATTGTTATTAATGATAACTTGATAAATTATGATATATGAAGATAATGGAGTATTATTGTTCTATAAAAATGATGAACACGCTGATTTTAGAAAAGCCTGAAAAGATTTACATGAATTGATGCTGAACAAAGGACATGATCTATGGCAAGTGCTTAGAAAAGAAGTGGGAACTTCACTGGTACCTCCAAAATAATGATTCAGAAGAATCATGCCACTATTTTGAATTGAATTTCTGGAAAACCTATACAGCAATATGAACAAGAATAACACAAAATTAAAAAGTCATGGATGAATTCACAATATGTGCCAATGCTACATCAGTTCAGTCGTGGTTTTATAAAAATATTGAAATATAAACATATTGGTTCATATTTACAGGTCATGCTCAAGTGCTATTAACCCAACACCTACACATGTAAGCAGGCTGTCTCCAGAAGAAATCGGCTATATCTTTCTTCAGTGCCCTAGGGATAGCTCTGAAGTTTAGAAGGCATTGTTTTAATGTTATTTGTCATGAGTTCCTATTGATATACTTCTATTCATGATCATCAATTGATATAATTAGTTAAGCAGTATTTACTGCAATGGTATAGTTGTTACAAAACAACTCAAATGTCTGTGTAATGCTCTCCCACAAATACATACAGAATCCAGAAGAAAATGGATTCAAGCTTAGATGATAAAGTAGGTAACTCACAGTCTCCAGTCCTTTTTTCTGGAGTCTTTAAGATGTTCGCCTTAGATATAGTTTAACCTTTCTGTTTATCAACTTGTAGAGCCTTCGATATGCATTTTGTTAAAAAATCCAGTCTATCTTTGCTTTCTGATATGGACATTAGCATTAGCTATTTTGGAGCAGAGGAGAGGGGAAAGACCACAATGATTATGATAAAAAGTACAAAATCTTCTCTATTGTTTTAAAGCTCCCAAGTTTCTTCTTCACCTAAGGTGAAAAAGAGAAAAAAGAATGTGGTCAGAAGATCATGTTGGAGTTTTTCTCCTTTACCTAAATTAAAAAAATATATATTTTTCAGAAATTCAGCTAGAAATCTTCTACCACTTTATTTGTTAGATGTTTTAAATTCCCAGAGCTACAAAATGGTCTGCATTTTTGTTGCAAAGAGCATGATCAAGTTTCCTCAATCTATCTGAACACATTTCCTGTGTAAAATCACTCCAGTTCATCCATTGACTTTCAAGGACATCTAAATTGATCAAAGATTTTTCCATCACTTAGTCTAAAGCCTGTGATTGATTGATTCCAGAAATAAGTGTTCTCATATGGTTAAGGTATCACAGCATTATATCTTTTACACTTGCCTTACATAGGGTAAAGATAATTTTATTGACTGACTCAATAGATATAAACAGGTGTGTGTATAAATGTGTATATGTATGTGTATGCATAGTTATATGTAGATCTATACACACATTTATAACATAGAAGTTATAATATATAGTGCATTTGTAACTATGCATGTTTATATACACATGTTTATATAAATGTATAATTATATGTGCATATATATATACACATATAGCTTGCATGGCTATATATACATGTACACAATATATAAATATTATATACACATGCATACAACTATATTAATATAGCATACCTATGTGCATGTATACATGTTGGTATGTGCATATAAAGCAATTGTGTATAGACATAAACACACATATATACATACATATATATATATATATATGATTGTTGATTAAATAGGAAATTGACCACTAAATATATGATATTTAATTTGAATCACTTTCATTTCTTTCTTTGACAATTTGCGCTAATTTTGACTTTATAGTGTTGGAAATTTTAAAAGAAATCAAATGAATAAATGGTCAAAGGATATGAACAGACAATTTTCAGACGATAAAATTAAAACCATCTCTAGTCATATGAAAAAATGCTTTAAATAACTATTGACTAGAGAAATGCAAATTAAAACAACTCTGAGATACCACCTCATACCTTTCAGATTGGCTAAGAAGAAAGGAAAAGATAACAATAAATGTTGGAAGGGATGTGAGAAAACTGGGACACTAATGCATTGTTGATAGAATTGTGAAATGATCCAACCATTCTGGAGAGCAACCTGGAATTTTGTCCGAAGAGCCATTAAACTACACATACTTTTTGACCCAGAAGTGCCACTACTGGGTCTATACAAAAAGAAATCATAAAGAAGGGAAAAGGATCCATATGTTCAAAAAAGTTTGTAGCAGCTCTTTTTATTGCAGCAAAAAATTGAAAAATGAGTAGATGCCCATCAATCGGGGAATGGCTTCATAAACTATGGTATATGAAGACAAAGGGGTATTATTGTTCTATAAAAATAATGAACAAGCTGATTTTAGAAAGGCTTGATTTACATGAACTGATGCTGATTGAAACAAGCAGAACCAGAAATACATTGTACACAATAATAGCAAGAATGTGCAATGATCAATTCCATTCAAAATAACTGTTGATAGTATAAAATATTTGGGAATCTATCTGCCAAGGAAAACTCAGGAACTATATGAACTGAACTATAAAACACTTTCCACACAAATAAAGTCAGACCTAGTCAATTGGAAAAAAATCAAGTGCTCATGGGTAGGCCAAGCGAATATAATAAAAATGACAGTACTACCCAAACTAATTTATTTATTTAGTGCCATACTAATCAAACTCCCTAGAAATTATTTTACATATCTTAAAAAAAATAGTAGCAAATTTCATTTGGAAGAAGAAAAGATCAAGAATTTCAAGGGAACTAATGAAAAAAAAAAAGGCTGATGAAGGTGGCCTTGCTGTACCAGATCTAAAACTATATTATAAAGCAGCGGTCATCAAAACCATTTGGTACTGGCTAAGAAATAGAGTAGTCAATCAGTGGCATAGGATAGGATATCAGGACAAAATAGGCAGTAACTATAGCAATTTAGTGTTTGATAAACCCAAAGACCCCAGCTTCTGGGATAAGTACTCACTATTCGACAAAAACTGCTGGGAAATTGGAAACTAGTGTGGAAGAATTTAGGGCTTGACCCATACCTAACACCACATACCAAGATAAGATCTAAATGGGTTCATGATTTAGATATAAAGAGTGATATTATAAGGAAATTAGAGGAACATAGTATAGTTTACCTCTTAGACCTATGGAGATGGAATAAATTTATGTCCAAAGAAGAACTGGAACTCTTAGTTGAACACTAGATAGATAATTTTGACTATATTAGGTTAAAAAGTTTTTGTACAAACAAAACTAATGCAGACAAGATTAGGAGGGAAGCAATAAATTATCTTTACATTTAAGGGTTCTGATAAAGGTCTCATCTATAAAATATATACAGATCTGTCTTATATTTATAAGAATTCAAGCCACTCTCCAATAGATAAATGGTCAAAGGATGTGGACAATTTTCAAATGATGAAATTAAAACCATTTCTAATCATATAAAAAGGTACTCCAAATAACTATAGATCAGAGAAATGCAAATTAAGACAACTCTGAGATACCATTACACATCTGTCAGATTGGCTAAAATGACAGGAAAAGATAATGATGAATGTTGGGGGGGATGTGGGAAAACTGGGACACTGATACATTGTTGGTGGAGCTGTGAATGAATCCAACCATTCTGAAGAGCAATTTGGAACTATGCTCAAAATGTTATAAACTGTGCATACCATTTGACCCAGCAGTGTTTCTATTAGGCCATATTATATCCCAAAGAGATCTTAAAGGAAGGAAAGGGACCCACATGTGCAAGAATGTTTGTGACAGCCCTTTTTGTAGTGGCAAGAAACTGGCAACTGAATGGATACCCATCAACTGGAGCGTGGCTGAATAAATTATGGTATATGAATGTCATGAAATATTATTGTTCTGTAAGAAACGACCAGCAGGATGATTTCAGAGAGGCCTGGAGAAACTTGCATGAACTGATGCTAAGTAAAATGAACAGCACCAGGAGATCATTATACCTGGCAACAACAAGACTGTATGATGATCAATTCTGATGGACATGGCTCTCTTCAACAATGAAATGTTTCAAACCACTTCCAATTGTTCACTGAAGAAAGCCATATACACCCAGAGAGAGGGATGTGAAATGTGGACCACAACATAACATTTCCATGCTCTCTATTGATTTTCTTGTAGATACGATTTTTCTTGCACAGCAAGATAAGTGTGAAAATATGTATACATATATTTGATTTGTCAAGTATTTTAACATAATTAGCATGTAGTGGACTTCCTGTCATCTAGGGGAGGGGTGGGGACTATGGGAGGAAATTTGTAATGGAAAGCTTTGTAAGGGTCAATGTTGAATTACCCATACATATGTTTTGCAAATAAAAAGCTTTAATTAAAAAATAAAATAAAATATATAATACTATTTAATACTAAAAAAAGAATGTGCAATAATCAATTATGAAAGACTTTGTCCTTCTCAGTGGTTCAGTGATCCAAAGCAATTCCAATAGACTTTGAACAGAAAATGCCATCTGTATCCAGAAAAAGAACTATGGAGATTGAACATAAATCAACACATGCTATATTCACTTCTTTTTTCTGCAATTTTTTCTTTCCCATATTTTCCCCTTTTGCTCTGATTTTTCTCTCTCAACATGATTCTTGAAGAAATGTGTATTAAAACTAAATAAACTAAGTGAAAGTTTAAAGTAAGAAATTTAAAAAGAAATTACAAAAGTTTTAAAGTTGCTGCCGTTAGGAAATGAGCAATAAATTCTCCTGGCAGAGACCTGGACCCTCTTAAAGAACCAAGAGTTGGGGTTACTTTAAAGAGCTAGTTAGATGTATTATCTCCATTCACTATCTCATAGACAAAGGGAATTCCCTCCTAGATCACTGTTCTTTTAGCATGACACCTGATGTAGCTTTATCTGGAGAAGGGAGAAGGTTAAAGGATAGAATCAAAAGATGGTTTTCTAAGTTCTGTTTCTTTTTATAAAAAAGCACAAAATTGAAAGATTTAGTAATGAGTAATAATTTAGAAATTGTATAGCTCAAATTATTCATTTTACAAAAGGAGAAAGTGAGATCATGGGATATTAAGTGATTGCTCAAGATTATGCAAACTAATAAGTAGCAGAACTGGAATTTGAAGTCAGGTCATCTGATAACCTTCTCTGTATACCAGCTAGTGAATACCTGAAACAGCCAATAATCCAGATGTTTTCAAGCATCTGGTTATTTGTCAGTCTATAAAGGGAATTGAGGCCTTGGGGGGGGGAGGGAATATCTTTTTTTCCCTTCCCCCTCCATTTTCATTTATATATTTGGAGTCCTGTAGGCAAACTTCTACCTGCCTTCCCCTTCTAGGACCACATGGCTTCTAATGTGTTCACATATATGGGTGAAGAGTTTAGGGCAGGGGCCCATTAAATCCATGCCTATAATCTACCCTCAACACTGCTTCTCTTGTCAGGTCAGCTCATCTGCAATCTAGACAGGAGCTGTGTGTGGCCTTTTTAATGAACTGTTTAGAATAAGTGCCAATTAAAGCATTAGATGGGCTCAGCTCCCACAGCCGTCAGCCGGTTCCCAGGGTGAGTTATTAGGTTGGGATTGCCACAGAAAAGTCATTATTGTAGTTCAGCTTGTCCATCTTACTAAGTCTGACATCCATAAACCAAAGGACCAGAGAACAGGACAAGTCAATCTATATTGAAGATGGTTTGGAAGACAAGGCTATTTAGTTTCTAAGGCTAGGCATGAATTTTTAAAAATAAAATAAGAAATCTAAAAGAAACCATCAGGAGGTCAACTAGCCCATCCCTTTGTCCAGTAAGAAAAAGCAATCTCACATATGTCATATAACTTTGAAGCAGAAAGAAACCAGCATATGGGAATAAAAAAGCTACACTGAGACTTTTGGTACTCACTCTGTATAATTCAATCATTTCATTTGCAGATAAGAAAACTAAATATCAAATATATAAAATAACCTGGTCAAAATCACATAGCTAGTCAATAGTTCAACTGAGTGTAGATTCCAAGTAAGTTCTGTGTCCTTTCTACCATAATTTTTGCCTTCTGTTTCAATTGTAAAAGATCTTGGAGAAAAATCCTTTGTTGTCTTTTTCATTATTTGAGAACTATTTTCTTTTGTCCAGCTTAAATCTCTCTTAAATTTACTCTCTTAAAATTAGTGCTTATTGAATTGAATTTTTCTGGGATTTTGTATATGAAGAATGAATACTAGATTAAAAAATTAGTCTTGAAACTAAAAAGGTGTTCAGTATCCAATGATATACTGCATCTAGTATAGTATAGAATGGAGGACTTTTGATTAGTTATTAATCTGCCATTCAAACTGTATACTTCCAACCTATGTCTATAAATTTATCTTCCATTCTCTAGCCATTTGGATCTCTTGTTCCAATTGAACTTGCTAATGTAACATAGAGGACTTTTGATTGGTTATTAATCTGGCATTTAAAGACCTCCACTATATGGTTCCAATCTATGTCTACAAATTTATCTTCCGTTCTCCAGCTACTTGGACATATGCCTCTTATTTCAACTGAACTTGTCAGTTCATTGTCCATACTACTTTTGTACAATCCTTTTAAAAACATCAAGGAAATGTTTACTTGCCCATGATTTTGGAGGCCTCTTAGACCATCTCTAGCAGAATAGTAATTAGCATGGGCAGAGAAGCACTTTGGTTCAGGGTTCTGACTTTACAGTGACATTTCCAGTAAGGGTTGGGAGTGATACATACTCTAGAAGGAATCTTCTCCATAGTTTAAGACATTCTCATTACTGATCCGGCCACCTTACAGACCCTGTTAATGTCCACCTTCTCTCCCAATCTTTGCAGAGGGTATTTATCTGCTTAGCTGCCCACCATCCATACTCAGCAATAATTTAAATCCCAAGTGAAAACCAATCATTTACTCAATCTGAAAGTATTTATTAAGTAACACTATGTTCTAGATATTGTGCTATGCAAATACAAAGAATGAAACAGTCTCTGTAGCAGTGAACTTACTTCTATTGGGGAAAACAAGTATTATAAGAGTATATACAACATAATATAAAGGTAGCAAGTATTAAACCAGATAAATATTGTTAATATATACAAACTAGTCAAATGCAAGATAGTTTGGAAAAGAGGAATTAGCAGTTGGTTTCATGTAGGAAAAGTTTCACAAAAAAAGATGTTGTTTGACCTATATGCTAAAGGAAGAGAGATATTGTATGAGGGAGGCAGAAAGAAAGAAGGAAGGTGATAAACATTTATATCCTAACTACTATGTGCCAGGCACTGTGTTAAGTGTTTTACAAATAATATTTCATTTGGTTCTCATGATAACCTGGGAAGATAGGACTTGAACTCAGGCCTTCTTGACACCAGACCCAGCACTCTACCTATTGTCTCTATATCATAGATGGGAGTGGGGACAGAAGGGTGAGAGTAAATTCCAGACACAGAGAACGGCTAGTATACAAGCACCAATATGGGAGATAATGTCATGTGTGAAGATCAGAGAGAAGGCTAGTCTGCCCAATTCACCTAGGAGGGGGAATGTTATTCAGTGAGGCTTCAAAGATTGGTTGGGACCAGGTTATGTACAGTCATAAAAGTTTAACAGAAGAGTGTATATTTTATCTTTGAAGCAATATTTTAATGCCCCTATGAGACTTAAACCTCCTTGAAAGTAGATATTGTTCCTTATCAAATGTTTCTAGTTATGCCAGTCTACATAAAGGCAGGCTTGTAGGGGTCTAGAGTTGGCTGGTGAATATAGCCTATTTATGTGCAGCTCAATGTAGTTATAGCACCAAAGCTGGCCTAATGATTATGTATCATATGCACTTATCTATCTACTGTGATTTTAGGAATACCAAAAAAGAGTCCCTTCCTACACCCCTCCTCAAAAAAATCAGTTTTTTTAAATCAATCCACCAGGATTGATACCTGAAATTCTATTATTTTAAATTCATTAAACTAAGTTAGTAAACAGAACTCTATTCAAACCACATATTCATCTAAAGAGAAGCAGATTATGTTAGGCATTAACAATTTAGTATGAATTAATGTATCAGCCCCTTAGTCTGTAAAAATTAACTGAGCATTATAGACCAAATTATAAAACAGACACTGTGCTTGGAGTTAGGTGACCAGCATTTTCCTCCCTGCTCTGCCACAAGAACCCTCAAGGCATCCTGGGACCTCTAAGACCCCTTCATTATTCTTCAACATTGAATTGTTCTTTGGCAACATGGAGGGGATATAAATATGGCTGATGATGACAGGCCTTGATGACAATAATGCAATGGGGGGATCCTCCATTCCTAAGGGGCACATAGAAACAATCATATACCAAGAAGAACTCCCTGACTTCTCATTAATTCACCTTGCCTTTTACCCTTCCTTGGAGGATGCAACCTTCTTGGCTCTAAGACATTTTATGCAGTGTGTCCCATGTCCCACTAGATCAAATCACATTCTCCCTGGGTCATCTGTTGATGCTATCCTTCCTCTTATCTCATACCTTGCTACCTTTTCATCTTTTCCTCTTGGAATTATGATTGTATCAATATCTCCATTGGTATCAGAAAGGGCTCATCAATCAACTTTCCACTGGCTCCTCCCATCCCTGTAATTTCTCAATACATAATACTCCATCTAATGGGGTTCATAAGATTCAATTATCCACTTGGTGGGCAAATTTACCCCACAACTAAATACTTTCTGAACTCTCTTTCTGGTTGATGCCAGACTTTGATTTCTCTTATACTCTCTTAGATTCTCCTCATCTTAGCAGCTTCTATGAACAGACTGCTTATCCATATGTCAGAATTAAGACAAACTGGCTGAAATCATAGGGAGACAGAGACAGAGAGAAAGAAATATGGCTATTAGGGGGAAGGAGGTGGGGAAGGGTCTTAACCAACTCTCAGTTATCACAGGGACAAGTAGGGTAACAACCCATGGTAAAGAGAAAAACCAACTGAGATTAAACTGGGATTACGATTACTGTCTGCGATTTTGTACTTTTTAGTACTGTCTAATATCCCTCTAAGCAACAAGGAGAAACTTAAGGACCAGTGTAAATAATGGGCATCAAGATCTATAACCTGACACTCAAGACCTTCCACGATCTGTCAACAATCTACCTTTTCAATTTTACCTCCATTCTTCACCAAATTCTCTGCCTTGTCCCAACTTATTGATTCATTGTTTCTTTACACATGTTGTGCATTTCTGACTCCAGGTTTTTGTTTAGAGTCAGCTAAGTGGTAGAATATAAGCAGCTATGTGGCACAGTGGATAGAGCACTGGGTATGGAGTCAGAAATATCTGAATTCAAAGCTGTCTTTAGATACTTACTAGTTGTATCACCCTGGGGAAGTCACTTACCCCTTTTTACTTCAATTTCTTCACTTGTAAAAAATGAGCTAGAGAAGGAAATGACAAACCACTCCAGTATCTGCCAAGAAAACCTCAAATAAAGTCATGAAGAGTTGGACATGACTAAAGCAACTGGACAAAAACATGTGGTTTAATAAATAGTGTGCCAGACTAAAAGTTAGGAAGAACTGAGTTAAAGTCCTGCTTCTAGTTCCTTAACTTCCTCCTGAGCAGGTCACTTAATCTCCCTTAGTCTTAGTTTCTTGTTTTCTTTTTTTTATTATTATTAAAGCTTTTTATTTGCAAAACATATGCATAGATAATTTTTCAACATTGACCCTTGCAAAGTTTTCTGTTACAAATTTTTCCTTCTTACCCCCTACCCTAGATGGTAGGAAATCTAATGCATGTTAATTATGTTAAAATATTTGACAGATCGATTATGTGTATTATATTTATACAGTTATCTTGCTGTACAGGGAAAAAAAACTGAGAAGAAAAACATAATTCAAGCAAACATCAATAGAGAGTGTGAAAATGCTATGTTGTGGTCCAGACTCAGATCCCACAGGCCTCTCCCTCAGTGTATATGGTCTTCTTCATCACTGAAAAACTGGAACTGGTTTGAAACATTTCATTGTTGAAGAGAACCATGTCCTTCAGAAGTGATCATCATATAGTTTTGTTGTTGCCATGTACAATGATCTCCTGGTTCTGCTGGGCAAAGTAACTCCTAATTATTGCCCTAATTTCCTCTTCATTGGTGGAAAGTTCTCCCTTATCATTTTTGAGACTAACAATTTGATTTTCCTCTTTCCTTTTTCTAATCAAATTAGCTAAAGGTTTATATATTTTGTTGATTTTTTCATAAAACCAACTCATTTATTAATTTAATAGTTTTCTTATTTTCAATTTTATTAATCTCCCCTTTTATTTTCAGAATATCCAATTTGGCATTTAATTGAGGGTTTTTAATTTGTTCTTTTTCTAGCTTTTTTTAATTGTAAGCCCAATTCATTGGTCTTCTCTTTCTCTATTTTATGCAAGTAAGCATGTAGAGATATAAAATTACCCCTTATAACCACTTTGGCAGTATCCCACAAATTTTGGTATGTTGTCTCATTATTGTCATACTCTGGATGAAATTACTGATTGTGTCTATGATTTGCTCTTTCATCCATTCATTCTTTAGGATTCAATTATTTAATTTCCAATTAATTTTTGGTCTATTTTCTCATGGCCTTACAGTGCATGTGATTTTTATTGCATCATGATCTGAAAAAGATGCATTTACTATTTCTGTCTTTCTACATTTAATTTTGAGGTTTTTATGCCCTAACACATGGTCAATTATTGTATAAGTTCCATGAACCATAAAGAAAAAAATAAACTCCCTTCTGTCTCCATTCAATTTTCTCCAAAGATCTATCATATCTAACTTTTCTAACATTTTGTTTATCTCCCTAACTTCTTTCTTATTTATATTGTGGTTTGATTTATCTAATTCAGAGAGAGAAAAGTTGGGATCTCCCACTAGTATAGTTTTGTTGTCTATTTCTTCTTGCATTTATCTTAACTTCTCTAGGAATATGGATGCTATACCGGTTGGTGCATATATGTTTAGTATCGATATTGCTAAATTATCTAAGATACTCTTTAGTAAAATATAGTTACCTTCCTTATCTCTTTTAATTAGATCTATCTTTGCTTTTACTTGATCTGATATGAGAATTGCTACCCCTGCTTGTTTTTCTTCACCTGAAGGATAATAGATTCTGCTCCACCCCTTTACTTCACTCTGTATGTATCTCTATGTTTTAGATGTGTTTCTTGTAAACAACATATTGTTGGATTCTGGCTTTTAATCCAGTCTGCTATCATCTTCCATTTTATGGGAGAGTTCATCCTATTCACATTCACAGTTAAAATAACTAATTCTGTATTTCCTGCCATCTTATTTACCCAAAGTTATGTTTTTCTCTTTCATTTCCCTTTTCTCCATTCCCCCCGGCCCCCCGGCCCCGTAGGTTGCGTTTGTTGACCACCTCCCTCAAACAGTCCTCCCGCCGTTAGAGCCCCGCCCCCCTGGTTTAAACTTCCCCCCAATTCTTCTATTTTCCCTTTTTTTTTATCTTTCCCTTTCTTTTCCTCCTTTCCCTCCCATGTCCCTATATGGAAGGACAAGTTTCTCTGTGAAACCAAATGTATCTGATATACTCTTCTAGAGCCCAATCTGATAAGAGTAAGATTCGCACAATGCTCATCCCCCTCCCTTCTTTCCCTCAATTATATTAGTTTTTTTTTGCCTCTTCATGAGATTTTAACTTATTTTTACCTCCTTTTTTACATTATTTTACCTCCTTTTCCCTCTTTTTCCAGTATGATATCCCTTCTACCTCTAGATTCTTTTTCATATTATCAAAGTAAAATCAAATTATACCCCCATTATTTAAGTATACCCATAGTAGAAATATAGTTCTCAATAGTTCTTTCCTTTTTACCTTTTTATGCTTCTCTTGAGTTCTGTGTATGGAGGTCAAATTTTTTGTTCAGATCTGGCATTGTCATTAGAAATAGGTGAAATCCACCTATATCATTGAATGTCCATTTTCTTCCCTGTAAGATAATGCTAATTCTAGCTGGATAGCTTATTCTTGGCTGTAGTCCAAGTTCCTTTGCCTTTTGGAGTATCTGGTTCCAGGCCTTTTGATCCTTTAATGTGGTGGCTGACAGATCTTGTGTGATTCTAATTAGAGTTCCACCATATTTGATTTGTTTCTTTCTAGCTGCTTGCAATATCTTTTCCTTGGTGTCATAGTCCTGAAATTCAGCCATGTGATATTCTTTGTGGTTTTAATTTTGGGGTCTCTTTCAGGAGGTGATCAGTGAATTCTTTCAATGGTGATTTTACCTTCTGATTCTAAAACATCAGGGCACTTTTCTTTCATGATTTTCTGGAAGATAGTGTTTAGGTTCTTTTTTTCATCATGACTTTCAGGAAGTCCAATAATCCTTAGATTGTCTCTCCTAGATCTATTTTCCAGGTCAGTTGTTTTTCCTAGGAGATATTTCATGTTTTCTTCTATTTTTTTTATTTTTTGGGGGTTTTTTTTGACTGATTCTTGAAGTCTTATTGAGTCATTCACTTTCATTTTTTCAATTCTAATTTTTAAAATATTATTTTCTTCAGTTACCTTTTTTAGTTCCTTTTGTAACTGTCCAATTGAATTTTTTGTTCATTGCAGTCTTTCCATTTCACCAATTTTGTTTTTCAGCGAATTGGTGTCTTTTTCATATTTCTTTTGTAGAGCATTATATGCTTTTTCCATTCCTTCTTGCAATGATCTCATTTCATTTCCCCATTTTTCTTCTAACTCTCTATTCAGATTCTTTAAGCAATCTTCCAGGAAAGCCTTGTGAAATGGGAACCAGCCCACATTTCCCTTTTTGGCTTCCTCTGGAGTTCCTTTATCTTTATGAACCTCAGGATCTGGGGTCTGTTCTTCTCACTCTCCATAAAAGCTGTCTGTGGTGAGAGTTCTTTTCTGTTTTTTATTCATTTTTTTAAAGCCTGAGGTCTATTTACAGCAGGGGAGCAACAGCTTCTTTAATTAGCCCCGGCAAATTGCCTGATTGACTTCTTGTGCTGGGTCATCTGAGCTAGATCCTCAGTTTGCAGTGGGTTACAATCTCCCTTTTATAAAAGGCAGCTCTGCCAAAGCACCTTCCCGAAATCAGGGCAGAATGTCCCAAAAGTCTCACAGGGACTCCCCAGGTTTTTAGAGCCTGCCATAATAAGTCCAGCCCAGCTTCCTGCCCTGTCTCCGAGAGCCAACCAAGCTGGGCAAACTGCCCGACCCAATGCCTGTCTGAAACAGACCTGCTTTGAAGCTCCTCTGAGGTAACTTCTTCTAGAAATGTGTTGTAGTCCAAATATTTGGGGGAGCTTTCACTCCAGAACTGGTTCAGAGGCTTAATCTGCTGTTAGTTTGAGAGAAGGTCAGAGGAAGTCACAGAGAGTCATGTCTTCACTCCGCTATCTTGGCTTTGCCCCTCTAGTCTTAGTTTATTTATCTGTAATATGGGAATGAAAGGACTTGCATCATAGTGTTATTGTGAAGATCACATGAAATAATATAAAATGCTTTGCAAACCTTAAAACTCTCTATAAATGATAGCTATTATTATTATTATTATCATTATTATTATTATGCTAATTCCCTTTGCCTGGAATATCTTTTCCCCTTCTCTCTGCTTATCTAAGTCCTAATTTTCCTTGAAGGCCCAGCTCAAAGCCTAAGAAGCATCAAACCTTTTGTGAATCATACTATCTTTATCACATGTCTGCAGGAAGTATACTGGAGCTACCTCATACCATCTCAAGGGAGCTGGTTGCTAAGTTCTAAATGTGAACATTTACACTTTGCAAATCGACAAATAAAACAAATCAGTGCTTAGATAATTGTTTTGTGGATTGTTTAGACTTAAAGTCATGGAGAAAATGTTAATAATACAAATTAAATTTGAGTACATCATAGATACATTTCCCCCCAGAGATCCAGTTGTTAAACATTTATCAGAACACCCTTGCTTGTTTGGTAATTAGGATATTTCATCTTGTATAGATCTGACCATGGCATTCTCTATTCTAAAATCTTCTGTACCCACTAGTTGCCTACCAAATTTAAGCCCCTTTTTTGCCTGCTATTTCATGCTATCTACAATTTTGTTTATATATTTCCAGCTTAGTCTCCTCCAGATATTCCAGACCCTTGTTCTTACTTTTCTCCTCTCCATTTTCACTGGCTGAGATGCTGTTATTGTTTGTCCTTTGTTTTTGAAGAGGACAATGACATCATGAGGTTGTTTTGACGTGCATGAATTAGATGCAAGTGAGACAGAGTTAGACAAAGTAGTCACCCTCACTCTCTCTTCAAGAATCATCAATGCTCAGTAGCAAGACAAGTCATGACAACTGACAATGGTTTGGAATACAGTGGATGACCTTGGCATCTTGCCTAACCAAGCTCTAAATGCTCCATATTGCCTGTTTCTGCTGCCTTCATGGATGTTGGAACAAATTATTTTGAGCTGCTTATTCCACCAGGGGAAGTCTTCTCCTGCTTGGGGTAGTCACTCCCTAAATTACCAATGGGTTTGAGGCCTGTGGGTTATCCTCAACTTAGTTTAACCCATCTGGTGAGACAGTTTACTGGAATGTGGCTGCTAGGCATGCTACAGCTTCTTGGAACCACAGTTAAGAACTGAGTCAAAAAGTGTACACAATGGTAGTTGAGCAGCTCTCAAAATGGCTCAGCAGTTTTCCCACCAGAGATGCTAGTCCTTCTGAATACCTCATGCACCTCAGCTAAACTACTACTCATCCTTTAAAGTCTGACTCAAACAGGAAGCCTCTCCTATGAAATTTTCTCTGATCTGATGCCCAAGATTGGAGAGATCAGAAATAATATTTCTAAATCAGATTATTCATCATTTTTAATATAACAATAATATTCTATTACTTTCATATACCATAATTTATTCAACCATTCCCCAATTGTTGAATATCTACTCATTTTCCAATTTTTTTGCCACCACAAAAAGAGCAAGCAATTAAGTCATTTTGACTATTATAAATTATTAGGAGCTATGAAGAAAGAAGCTATCTGCATGAAGGGAAAGAACTGATAAGTAGAACTATATAGAGAATAATTTTATATTATATATGTATATATTCACACACATATATTTATATATACATATTTATGTTTAATAGTAACCATCTTTTGGATGGAGGAGGAGAAAATAAAAGAAAAGGAAGTTATTTTATTATAAGAATATATTACCATATTATAAGAATACATTACTATATTAAAAGAAAAATAACTTCATTATATATTTTAAAAGGATAGCAAATTATACATAATAGATTTGCAGTTTCATGTGCAATCATCTTTTTTTAATTACTATGTTATAAAAATGCTTGCTTCATTTCATATATTAAAAATAAAATAAAAATTTTAAAAACATCATCCATAGGGAGATATTTAAATTGGGTGAAAGGGTGTATGAGTTGCTGTTTATTAAAAACAGGTCTTTTCATTTTCAAAGAAAAAAAAAAACAAAAGACTAATAGAGTCAGGTATAGTGACACATTCTTATAATCTCCTGAGGAGATTAAAGCTGGCAGTTCTCTTGAACCTGGGAGTTCTGGGCTGCAATGGGCTAAGTGAATTGACCATCCACACAAAGTCTAGCATTAATATAATGAGCCCCTGGGAGACAGAGTGGTTGGATCACTAGGTTGCCTAAGTTGGGTCAAATTGGTCCAGTTCAGAAATTAACTTTGACAGACAATAATGGGATTGGGGCTGTGAATTGGCTCTGTACTTCTAGCCATGGTGAAATGTTAAGTTAAATAAGTAAGTATAAAAGTTAAAATACATTTTTAAAAACTAATTGTTTCTTATTCCAAGAAGGGTAAGGTGCAATTCTACAAAGAAGTGAGTTAATGAACAACACAACCCTTCAGTTCTTTCACAGAAAAAATTCTTTGTCTCCAATATGCAAGTGATCACTGCACTTTAAGCACTACCAAGTTACAACATTTAAATTTTCATACCAAGTTTGTCTTCAGTTGAAAAGGAAAAGGGAAGGGAAGGGGAGGGCAGGAAGCTCTGAATGAATAAATGAATGAATGAATGGCTTTTCCAGAATAACTTCTTCACATAAGCAAAAGAGGCTAATATGAAGCTGCATAAGCTATGAAATCTGAGATGCTTTATGAGATGTTTTCCCCTGTGATTTTCTTATTCCTTGTATTTATTTGCATAAAAGCTAATAAAAATGTATTTACATCCCAAAGAAGACACTGCAGATAAATTCCATGGCTGTAACTTCCTTTACTTCCCTTCCCTGACACAGTATTATTCAATTTATGAACTGTGTGAAAGCTACCAATGCAGCCAACTTACTTTGAGCCTTTATAGCTGCAGGAATTGATTATGCCAATGTTTTGTTAGGCTTGGCTAGATAATTTCCTAATATCATTCCCAGTGCAGCAACTTACCTGTTGCCTGCAGCTCAAATCCACAAACTGTCACCCTTTTCGATTCTTCTTAACTTTTCCTTTCCTAGATAATAGCTCATCTGGGAAGTAAGCATCATAAATCATTGTTAGGTCAAAAATCCTACTAAGACCTTTTATCTATCCCATGCCAAGTTTGCAATTGACCTAGGGTTTGTAATAATTCTCCATATTCTTTTGGAGTCCTCCAGTTAATGCCTTAAAAACTGGATGATTATCCTATTTGGCTAAGAATGGAAGCCAGGACGGGACTTGAGGTATAAACAATGGACAATTTTCTATTGTTGGATCAAGGTAGCAAACCTTAATGAGAGCTAAAACTTCATAAATGACCAAAGACAAGAGATATAAATATACAACATAAAGGACAAGATAAATATTAGGTTCTCAGTAAATTGTTACTGGGATTTTCACCAGGTTTTAAGAATATAGGAAGCAAAAGGGGGTAAGGTGAGTTCTGAGCATCATCTAAGTACCACCTTTCACATGGGCTCCAAGACAGTGATCTCATGGTCAAGATAGTCTATGGATCAGCACCTATCTAATACCATGACACTCTTGCTCCTATAGAGGTATTCACCATTACCAGCCAGGCAGAAGGTACATTCAAAACTAAAGACATTTAAGCAAGTAACATACTTGGTGAGAAAAAAAAAAGATTTTCTATTTCATTTCCCACACACACATAAGGTAAATTACCCCACATATTACCATAATGGATATAAGAAAGGGTTGATAAAGAGATTAAATATGGGACAAGTGTGTAAATATCAGGAATCTGTGTGGCTAGGGTACACATACTAGAAGTCAAAGTGGAATGATAACATGAGAGGAAGGTATCTACAGAGGGGCAAATGTGACCCTGGACACTTGCACTTGCAAACACTAAAGAGCTACTTTTGTCTTCTAATAATGCTACCATATTGTTCTCTGTTGGTCATTATTTCTTCTCCCCACTGGGCATCAACTCTACTGGGCATCATCTATCTCTGTTGGTGTCATGCTCACTATACTGCCCTTTGATTTCATCTGCTGAGCTCTCTGCTCCTACTTACTGAGGCACAGTGACTAAAAAGACTTCCCCTTACTATAGTGGCTTTATTTGAGGATATAGCTAGGGCTACCAGTCACCAAATCTATCCAGTTGTTGGAAAAAAGCAGCAAATGCTCAGTAGATTGTTATCAAAATGGAATCTGATCAGGGCAGGAGAAAGGTCTGAACTTAGAAAATAGACTTTGTTTCAATTGGCCACAATTAGATAAAGAGAGATTAAATCTAGCCAGGACTGCAACCCAAATGATAAATCCAACTCTTTGTGATACCTTTTGGAATTTTCTTGGCAAAGATGGTTTGGTTTGCTATTTCCTTCTTTAACTCATTTTACAAATGAAGAAACTGAGACAAATAGGCTTAAATGACTTGCCCAGGGTCACACAGTGCATGAGATTATATTTGAACTCAGGTCTTCTTGACTTCACATCCAGACTTCTATTCACCAAGTCACCTAGCTGCCAAACTTCTGAAGTATGGCAATCATAGGGCAATCGTACTCTCTTTCTATCTCCCTAGCCGAAGAATTTGTTGTAAGTTATTCATTCTGTTTTAGACAAAATAAAAAAGTTAGTTTCCCATAATTATTATTTTTGATGATGATTATATGTCCTAGATGAAAAATAAACTCCCAAAGATCATCTACATATCACTTCCTATTCCACTGAAATAGTTTCCCCAACAATCTGTAAAATAATAATGCTCACACCTCAACAGTACTCTGTTGCTTCTGCCCCTCTAACAAGAGGCTGGAGAACTCCTCCATAAAGGATCTCTTTATAGAAGATTTGAAATCCCAAACATCTCTTATTTGTCATTAGCTTCTCTACTTGGTACTCACATTGCGTGTACCCCCTTCGCTATTTTTTCTCTTTTTTGCCTTTCTTTTCTGTGTTGTCTTCCCCCAACAGATTGTAAGTTCCTTGAAGGAAAGGATTACATTTCATTTTCTTGTATCTTCAATGCTTAGCACAGTGTCTGACAAACAGTAATCATTTAATAAATGTTTATTGTACCATATTATATCATAAAAATCTAGTTTGCAAAGGAACCTCAATGATAAATGAAAAGCTGTAATTCAACTTGATTACTTAATCTTTGGGGCACAATGTCCTCTTGGGTAGAGAGTAGCTCTTTGAAATGAGTATATTCTGTAATAATGGTGGGTGGCACTTAATCAGCTCACTAAGGTAGCTTTGTGTAATTTCTGGTGACTGATGTGTGTTATATTTTGGAAATTCCCTTCTGGGATCTCAAGGTGCCATTATCATGTACAAAGTAATGAAGCTGTGGGGGATGACAGCACTTTACTTAATCTACTGATTTCTGTTGATTCTATTGATTAAATTGCTTGAATCACTGACATGGAAGAGAAGAAGAAAGATGTCTCCAACTGGAGGGAAATCAACTCCCACCACTATAGAAAGAACCATCCTTAAAGGTCTGCCTCAAGTTCAAAGGTGTCTCTATGATTGTAGGCATGATATCAATAGAAATATACATGTAAAACCCTTTCTTTGCCTTGAATTGGAGTGTGTGTGTGTGTGAGAGAGAGAGAGAGAGAGAGAGAAAGACAAAGAGAGAGAGAAAGAGAGGCCGACAGAAAGAGAGAGAACTCACAAATAGTAACTAGTTTCACATTTGTGAAAAAATTCATTATTCCTCCTAGTTGTCCAAAGAGTGGAAACACAAATTTATTTGATGGAGTAACTGTGACTCTGATTCATCATGACAATTGAATAATGAAGGAAATTTATAGATCAGAGTTCCTGTATACAGGAATTGTTTTGAGGAACACACTTCAAAGTTTAATGATAAATCAATAAAAACTCATTCTGCACCAATTGTGTCCAACATTGGTTTGGGTTTGGACCTATACTTTACAAAGAGCTGTTAGATGTTCATACATTTCAGGTTGGTCACTATTCTCTGGAGATACAGGCCAAACATAAAATATTTGTGACATTCTGTAGAATTTTGAACTCAAAGCAAGACTTTTGACCATGTGGTATGAATATCTTTGCCAGTTTGGTTAAACCTGTAGATCCTTTCTCAGAATTTTTTTTAAATGTATAAAATAAAATATATAAATTTTAAAGGAAACCAATTATATTGAAATACAATTATCAACTTAAAAAAATAACTCATGTTAAGAATCTTTGGCTTAAAATGTAAGTAACTAGAATGATTTTCTTCATAACATTTCTTATCTCTCATATACTTGCAATAATTTTTCTTATTCCTATTTAAATATACACAAAATTTATTTTACTACCAATCCTACATTCATAATTTTCTCAACTCTAACTCTATTGATATCTAACAATCCTAATATTAGCCCCATGCAACCCTACAAACACCTGACAGCCTTAACTTTACTTCAATTTCCAGGCAGGCATGCAGGCAGGCAACAGCTATTTATTAAGCAATTAATACACGCCAGACACTGTTTTAAATGTGAGAGATACAAATATAAACCCCTCAAAAGAGCCCCTACCCTTAAGGATCATATATTCTGATGGGGGAAAATAATACATGTAAAGAGACTAAAAAGTGAGAGGGAATGGGGCCTGGTGGCTAAGTCTGGAGTCTCAAAAGCACAATAGAGAGGCAAATGAAACATGCTTAGTCTTGGTTCTACTCCAAAATGGAGGTTCTCCACAACCCCTGGAGGAACTCATCAATAATGTTCCACAGCAAGAACATCCTTGACACTCAGGGAAGTTCCCAGGTGAGAAAACAGCTAAGTCATGATGGTGAAGTCTGGAAAGTCACACTAAGGAAGAGAATGAACCATGACCCAGCTGGTTCTATCATACAAATGAAAGCCTCCCTGCCACCACCTGAAGGAACTCACCAATGATATAAAGGGATCATCAAGGAAGAGAGATATTCTCAGGATAAGAAGTCCAATTTCTACATATCTAGCAAATCTAACCTTACTGGCATTACTACACGTTTAAATTTATTCACTAATAAACCTGATTTTGCCCCCATTAAACTAACGACTATAAACTTACCCATATACAGTACTTAATAACCTTAAACTTACCTTTGACACTTAAAACAATCCTCCCCTTACACACATAACAATACTAATTTTCTGTAATCACCAATACACTATTTCACTTGATGATTTCATATGCTCCCATGGATGCAATTATTTCTCTATGCACATGATTCTATGATGCATTTATACAGCCCTAAACTCTCCCCTGACCTCCAGTCTCACATTACCAACTAGCTCTTGAACACAATTGCATGCCCTGTGGACAATTCAAACTCCAATGTCCAAAACTGTACACAATATTTTTCTCCCCAAACCTTACCTTCTTTTGAACTTCCTTATTACTGTTGACAGCATCACCATTCTCCATTCACACAGTCTCATGACCTAGATAGCACTCTCAGCCTCTTATTTACATTTACTTCTGTATTCAATCTCTGAAAAGTCTTGCTCTTCCTAATTCATCCTTTTCTCTCCATTCCCATGCAGCTTCCACCCTAATACTAGTTTGTATCATCTCATAATTAGACTATTATAAAAGTTTGCTTGTTGGTCTCTTTATTCTGAATCTTTCCCCACTCCAGATCATCCTCCAGAAATTAGTTGCCAAAGACATTCCTGAAACATGTCACCACCCAGACTTAATAAATCCAAGTGGCTTCCTATTACTTCTAGGACCATATCCTGTTTGATTTATAAAGCTCTTGATAACTTGACCCCATTTTATCTTTCCAGTCTTCTTCCATGTTATTCCATTTCACATAGTCTATGACCCACCACATTTTTTGCTTTTCTTCACCCAAGACCTTCCATTACCTTTTCTCTGACTGCCCCTCCCCCCCATCCCTGGAACAGCAATTTGTTGAACTACAGGCCTTCTCTGATCCCTATAAATAGTAGTACCTTCTTAAAATTATTTTCTATCCCTTTTGTATATAATCTATAAAGACTCATTGGTCGATTGTTAAGGACAGATGATGTTTTTACTCTATTTTGCACTGATTCGACCATATCTAGAATACTATATTTAATTTTGATTGTCACATTTTATGAAGGATGTTGACAAACTGGAGCACATGCAGAGGAGGGTGGCCAATACAGTGAGAGGAATGGAGACCATTCCATATAAGGATCAAGTGAAAGAACTAGCAATGTTTAAGATTGAGAAGGGCTGTTTTGTGAAAGAGAGATAAGACATGTTCTTCAACAGAGTGGGGAAAAGTAGGAACAATAAAGTTGAACTTGTAGATAATCAGATGTTGGCTCAACATAAGAGAAAATTTCATAATAATTGGAGAAGTCTGAAGGGAGAATAGACTGCTTTGGGAGATAATGAGTTTCTAATCACAAAAGTCTTCAATCAGAGACTGGGCAACCACTTTATAGGCATGATCTGGAATATCCCAATCAATTAATCAATATTTATTTAAGACTTACTATGTGATAAACATAGTTCTAGATAAACTAGATGTCCATTAATATCCCTTCCAATTCTGAGGTGTTGTGATTCTGTAGCCTTACCTTCACCACCATATCACAACTCTGGACTTACTCCTATCCCTCATCTAATAACTACCACTTTATTTTCTACCTCACCACATCTAATCCTTACCGTACCCAATTCTTACATGTTTGCCAAAGCTGATCTCATTCTATATATACATAGACACTTCTAACAACCTAACAACCCTTTGTCCTTATCCTTAGTAAATAAAAAAATCTTATCTTTTCCTGTACTATATACAAAACAACTCTGTCTCTCTTCCCACTCTGTCTCTGTCTCTGTCTGTTTCTATCTCTCTCTCTCATACACATACTCCTAACAACTCTTTCATACTCTCCCCTTTCCATAGCATTGACCTTGCCAGCTTTCCTTGAACCACATTATTCTTCATTTTCCCTATCTTCCTTCCAATTCAGATCTGGACCAGGAAAAAGACTAATCATAGAAAGTCAGCTATCTCTGATTATTCGGTGAACATTGGTACTGGACTTGACTTTGAGAGGTTCTCTAGCATGACAGCTGCATGACCACAACCCTTCCAAATCAATTTGCATTCCCCAGACCTGGTAACTTCCTTAGAAAGCAAGATGACAGCAAGGGTGAATCTACTATGACTATCAAGCAGGAATTTGCATGCTTGACTGAAAGAGATAATCAAGCGGTGCTCCTTGCTGCTGATATGCCTTTTTCTATGGCACACTGGTGATTAATGCTGAGTCCCTAAGGTGTTTGCTGCTCTTGGCCTGTCTTTGCTTCACTTCTCAGAACACCTTGGGCTCTGTTCTCCTCTGGTGGATTTTTCTTTGGTGTGCCTTCCTTCTGGGGTTCTACCTGTGAGTGGTTGTTTGTCCTTCTCAGGGCTCTGGATTGTTGAATGTATTCAGCTGTGTTGCTGTCAAATCTCTCCTGATGGTGCTTTTTTTAAACCAAAAAAGGAGGATAGAGAAGAAAACAAAACACAGACCCTGCTGGGAAAATGGTTCTACTGGCCCTGTGGATGTATGTAAACTTCCCTCCTGGGGGCTCCTGCCACGTCATGCTTACATGGACATGGCTCCTACCCCCACGCTGGGCCACTTTAATCTCAACATGGTGCTTTTGGAGCCATCAATTAAGCAGCAATTCAATTTCATGGAGAGGCTTGTTCTTGACCCCTTGATGATTACTATGTCAAAAGCAAGTCAGAATATGAAAACAAGCCATTGGAATTATGAATCACCATGGCAGCCCGGCCATCCAGCACCAAGCCACTGACTAGAGCTGGCACTGGGGGAGGAGGGAAAAGAAATTCCATTTGTTTTCACAGTGGTCATCTAACTCAGCTGACACTTTCAAGCTTAGGGAAATTTAACTATAAAGTACATGGAAATGGGCAGGGGCAGAGCAAACATTTGGTCCTATTGGACTTGCTATTGAGCAAGTACCCCCTTCTGCACTGGAGGACCAAGGCTTTCTTTTACTTCACTGTCTCTATCTCTCCTTCTTTCTGTTTTTCTCTGTCTCTGTCCCTTTCTATGTCCCTCTCTCTATCTCTGAATCTCTTTTCTGTCCTGTTTCATTTCTTTCTCATTTCTCTTTTCTATCTCAGTCTCTATATCTGTGTCCCTAAATGTCATTCTCCTCTGTGTTCTTTGTCTCTCTCCACCTTACTTTCAATTCTTCTCTTCTAAGTTTCTTCATTTTTCTCATTCATATTTATTCCTACTTTTGTTTCCACCTTCTGGTTGTTGATTTTTTTTCCCATTCCTTTTATCAGGATACTGGTTCTGAGATATTTTTCCTTTACAAGGATATGGTGGGACTTTTTCCTATCCGAATAAATCTAATTGGTATGATAAAGTGCCACATTTGAAATCAGGAAAATCCAAGATTACCTCAGACACTGTACAAATTATTTAACTTCTCTCAGACTTAATTTCTTCATCTGTAAAATGGAGATTATAAGAACACTTTTAATTTAACATTGTAAGGATCAAATAAAAAATTATGCATATGTATATGTATATTTATATACATATATGTATACATTTCTTTGCAAAACTGACAATGTTTTTTTTATAAATGTTAACTATTATAACCTCTTATTTGCTTTTAGTCTTCTGTTCTCTCTCTCTCCTCCATCTCTATCTCTTTTCCCCTCATTTTTCCTTTTCTCTCTCTTGCCTCTATCTTATTATCTTTCTGCTCTCTTCCAAATCATATTTCTTCACTCCCCTTATTTTCATCTTTTCCTGCCTTTCTTTCCTCTCATCTGAACCAAGCACTTACAGTACCTCACACTGGGATAATCATTTCAAATTATGTCTTTCCCAGTGTTTCTTAAAGAAATCCTGGTTGTCATCTCTAGTCATATGAAAAGTTGCTCCAAATCACTATTGATCAGAGAAATGCAAATTAAGACAACTCTGAGATACCACTACACACCTGTCAGATTGGCTAAAATGACAGGAAAAGATAACGATGAATGTTGGAGGGGATGTGGGAAAACTGGGACACTAATACATTGTTGGTGGAACTGTGAATGGATCCAACCATTCTGGAGAGCAATTTGGAGCTATGCTCAAAAAGTTGTCAAACTGTGCATACCCTTTGACCCAGCAGTGTTTCTACTGGGCCTTTATCCCAAAGAGATCTTAGAGGAGGGAAAGGGCCCCACATGTGCAAGAATGTTTGTAGCGGCCCTTTTTGTGGTGGCTAGAAACTGGAAACTGAAGGGATGCCCATCAATTGGAGAGTGGCTGAATAAATTATGGTATATGAATGTTATGGAATATTATTGCTCTGTAAGAAACGACCAGCAGGACGATTTCAGAGAGGCCTGGAGAGACTTGCATGAACTGATGCTGAGTGAAACGAGCAGAACCAGGAGATCATCATACACAGCAACAACAGTATTACATGATGATCAATTCTGATGGACATGGCTCTCTGCAACAAAGAATTGTCTCAAACCAGTTCCAATTGTTCACTGAAGAAAACCATATGCACCCAGAGAGAGGGAAATGAAATATGGACCACAACATAACATTTTCATGATCTCTATTGACATTTGTTTGCATTATGTTGCCTTTCTCTGATTCTTTTTTTTTCTTGTAGATAGGATTTTTCTTGCATAACTTCTCAAGCATTTCAACATTATTAGCATGTAGTGGACTTCCTGCCATCTAGGGGAGGGGAGGGGACTGGGGGTAAAATTTGTAATGGAAAGCTTTGTAAAGATCAATGTTGGGGAACTACCCATACATATGTTATACAAATAAAAAGCTTTAATAATTAATAAAAAAAAGAAATCCTGGTTGGCCCAAGAAGGAGAATCCAGTCAGAGGAGAAAAACCCAAAGAGATTATTCTTCCTCGAAAACTGGATCTTCTTTGCTCATCTGAATCTCTCAATGTTCTCACCTCAATTCAGTATCTTTGCTGAAATTTATCTTAGTTCCTTGAAAAGAGAATCCACACTGTGAGGGTCAACCAGAGGGATGACCCCTGGGCAGAAATCTGGCAACTACCTGGTTCTCTTGAAGGCTTGCTTGTAATGAGGCAGTAAAGGTTACTGCCAAGACATTTTGTAAACAATGAGGGATCTCTGTCCTCTTTAGGGATTCCTGGTGCCCAAGGCCTCCTGAGCCAGCTGATTTATTTCATATTTATTTGGAGTCATTACAAGATCATCTTTTTCCAGCTCTTGGTAATGAGCCATATGTTCTTATAGGAAACACGGCAGGCTTTCCCTCGGTGGCTTATTTTGCTGGCCAGCTCCCCAAGGAGTGAGGCTGAAATTGAGGACTATTTTTATTTCTAGAACAAGAATGCTACAGATTCTGTGGCACAAAAAGAAATCCTCAGGAAAGACAGGTTTTGGGGCAAATACTACTTGAGAGGGAAACCCTGGGGTCTGGTCTGAAACATCAGCTACCAAGCAAAAGGTGACACAGTTTATCTTTGTTGCTGACTGATATTTCTATGTTACTCACCTGGGGCCCTCTGGTATTCAGTATTCTTTGTTTCACCCCCTAAAAACATTGTTTCTGGCTCTAGGAAATATGGTTACTCATTTTGACCACATCAATAATTGCTAACAGGGATAGGGTTACATTCACAGTCAGACCTCTTTTTAGGAAGGTGCTACAGTTCCAGACCGTTGTCAGAAACTTCCTTACCAGAGGCAGAAGTAATAACACTAGTTCATGTTTTCATTGCACTTTATACTTTATATACTTTATACTATACACTTTATGCATACACACACACACACACACACACAGTCGACTTGGGGGTAAAAAATACCACCACTACCATTTTAGGTAAATAGTGAAAGTATTATTTTTCACAAGGTCACAGCCATTAACTCTTAAGTATATTCTAAGGCTTCTTCCTGGGCTTTCCTAATTTTTTTTCTCTCCCTTGGTGATTTCATTACCTTTCATAACTTCACTTTTATCATCTTTCTGAAGGTAACTCCTATATCTATATATCCAGACTTAGTGTCCTTCATCCTTGAACTTCCTCATACCTTTCCTCAACTCTTCTTTTAAGAAATGTTACTCTCTGCTTTCTGTCTTATGGAGGATGAGGGGAAGGAGGGATAGAATTTGGAACTTCAAAGAAAAAAATGTTAAAAATTGTTTTTACATGTGATTGGGGGGGGGAAATAAAGCATTATTTTTGAAAGACTTTTAAGAGGTTAATCTCTTCAAGATTATATATTGTGAAAAGAATACCTATCTCAATTCATCATATCCAAAACAGTACTACTTATATTTTCCCCAAATTCAACCCTCTACTGAACTTCTCTATTACTATTGAGGGTACTACTCTCTGTCTTGTCACCCAGATTTAAAACCTCAATATCATCCTCATTCTCACTCATTCACTGATTGATTAATTGAGTAAAACTCAGGGTGGTTCAGTAATTAACCCATGGATGCATGTACATGCACACATACATATACATGTATATGTACATATATGTGTATGTGTTTATGTATGTGCATATATATAACTGATTAGCACCATATTCTAAACACAGAAGAGCCTTGGAGACCCTGAAGATACCATATTACCTTCCATTTATTCAACAACCATTTCAGAATCTTCTAAGTACAAAGCTTGGGGATGAGTTACATGGGAGGTATAGAGATGTGTACTAGAATATGGAATCTATCCCTATATCCCTTTTGGACATTCTTTACAAGTCAACATTATTATAAGACATTTATTATGTTCCACATACTATACATGCTAAATATAGACACAAGCAGGAAAATTAGAGACATCCCTTACCCTCAAGGGGTTTATATTCTCATGGGTTTCTTACTTTAAAAACTGAAATTTTGAGGGGAAACAATCAATTAGAGGGAAAGGTCCAGAGGCAGAAGAGTACTTTCAATTTGAGAATATACTAGAAGTAAATTAAGCCTTTAGTGTGAAGAAGTCTCTGTGTTGAAGATAAAGTCTTATACAAAGTAAGAAATGTGGCCTAAAAGGATTTCATGAAGAATCTGTCAGGACCCTGACTTCTCTCTCACCCATGCATGCAACTTGCCTTTTTGAAAATTCTTGAAGAGAGTACCCCACATATAGCATGTCGATGGCTCTTGTCACTCTTGAGAAATCAGGCTGTGGGAATCCTAAAGGCATAACTTTTCCCTTGATTTGGTCTAAGCCCTGGCCTGGATTTGAAGTTTAGCCACTACACAGTCCCTGGAACATAGTATGTGTCTTGCCATTGTCCCAGAATATTCCCTATTCAAGGTCTATGTTCACATGGCTATCCAAAGGTACTTCATAATCTTTACTTATCTATAAGTGGACCTATTTTTTTGTGGTAAGATGAATAGAAACAAGTAGCCAGCAGTTTTGGCTAATGTTCTTCAGACTTTCAGGTCTCCCCTGGACTTTTCCATTTTATATAATTGTATTATTATCTCTAAAATAAAAGTTCTTTTTTTAATTAAAGCTATTTATTTACAAAAACATATGCATGGGTAATTTTTCAACATTGACCCTTGCAAAGCCTTCTATTCCAAATTATCCCCTCCTTCCCTCTACTCCCTGCCCTAGATGGCAGGTTGTCCAATACATGTCATATTGTCAAAATATATGTCAATTCTAATATATGTATACATATTTATAGTTATCTTGCTGCACAAGAAAAATTGGATCAAGAAGGAAAAAAAAACTGAGAAAGAAAACAAAATGCAAGCAAACAACAACAGAGAGAGTGAGAATGCTATGTTGTGGTCCACACTCCATTCCCATGGAGTCTCTGTCTGGGTATAGATGGCTCTTTTCCTCATTGAACAATTGGAACTGATTTGAATCATCTTATTGTTGAAGAGAACCATGTCCATCAGAATTGATTGGCATATAGTATCTAACCTATTCCACTGATAAACTACTCTATTTCTTAGCCAGTACTAAATAGTTTTGATGACTGCTGCTTTATAATATAATTTTAGATTTGGTACAACTAGGCCACCTTCATTTGCTTTTTTTTCCCATTAATTCTCTTGAAATTCTTGACCTTTTGTTCTTCCAGATGAATTTTGTTGTTATTTTTTCTAGGTCAGTAAAATAGTTTCTTGAGAGTTTGATTGGTATAGCACTAAATAAATAGATTAATTTAGGTGGTATTGTCATCTTTATTATATTCACTTGACCTATCCAAAAGCATTTGATATTTTTACAATTGTTTAGATCTGACTTTATTTGTGTGAAAAATGTTTTGTAATTTTGCTCATATAGTTCTTGACTTTCCCTTGGCAGATAGATTCCCAAATATTTTATACTATCAACAGCTATTTTAAATGGAATTTTTTTGTATCTCTTGCTGTTGGATTTTGTTAGTGATGTATAAAAATATTGAAAATTTATGTGGATTTATTTTGTATCTTGCAACTTTGCTAAAGTTGTGGTTCAATTCTTTTTTTTAAATTTTATTTTATTTGCAAAACATATGTATGGGTAATTCTTCAACATTAACCCTTACAAAGCTTTCTGTTACAAGTTTTTCCTTCCTACTCTCCACCCCTTCCCTAGATGGCAGGATATCCACTACATGTTAATTATGTTAAAATACTTGAGAAATCGAATATATGTATACATATTTCCACACATCATTGTTGTGCAAGAAAAATCATATCTACAAGAAAGACATATCAGATAAAGGAAGCACAATATAAGCAAACATCAATCGAGAGTATGAAAATGTTATGTTGTGCTCCACATTTCACATCCCTCTCTCTGGGTGTATATGCCTTTCTTCAGTGAACAATTGGAAGTGGTTTGAAACATTTCATTGCGGAAGAGAGCCATGTCCATCAGAATTGATCATCATATAGCATTGTTGTTGCCATATATAATGATCTCCTGGTTCTGCTCATTTCACTCAGCATCAGTTCATGTAAGTCTCTCCAGGCCCCTCTGAAATCATCCTGCTGGTCGTTTCTTACAGAACAATAATATTCCATAATATTCATATACCATAATTCATTCAGCCATTCTCCAATTGAAGGGCATCTATTCAGTTTCCAAATTCTAGCCACTACAAAAAAGGGCTGCCACAAACATTCTTGCACATGTGCGTCCCTTTCCCTCCTCTAAGATCTCTTTGGGATATAAGCCCAGTAGAAACACTGCTGGGTCAAAGGGTATGCACAGTTTGATCACTTTTTGAGCATAGTTCCAGATTGCTCTCCAGAATGGCTGGATCCGTTCACACCTCCACCAACAATGCATCAGTGTCCCAGCCTTCCCACATCCCCTCCAACATTCATCATTAACTTTTCCTGTCATTTTAGCCAATCTGACATGTGTGTAGTGGTACCTCAGAGTTGTCTTAATTTGCATTTCTCTGATCAATAGTGATTTGGAGCACCTTTTCATATGACTACAAATAGTTTTAATTTCATCTTCTGAAAATTGTCTGTTCATATCCTTTGACCATTTATTGATTGGAGAATGGCTTGAATTCTTATAAATATGAGACAATTCTCTATATATTTTAGAGATGAGACCTTTATCAGAACCCTTAAATGTAAAGATGATTTCCCAATTTATTGCTTCCCTCCTAATCTTGTCTGCATTGATTTTGTTTGTACAAAAACTTTTTAACTTAATATAGTCAAAGTTATCTATCTGGTTTTCAATTAAGAGTTCCAGTTCTTCTTTGAACATAAATTTATTCTATCTCCATAGGTCTGAGAGGTAAACTATATTACGTTCCTATAATAATAATAAGTAATAATAATTACTTATAATATCACTTTTTATATCCAGGTCTATCAATTCTAATAGTTTTTTAGTTGATTCTCTAGGTTTCTCTAAGTAGACCATCATATCATCTGCAAAGAGTGATAATTTAGTTCCCTCATTATCTATTTTAATTCCTTCAATCTCTTTTTTTTGTCTTATTGCCAAAGCTAACATTTCTAATACAATATTGAATGGTAATAGTGATAGTGGGCAACCTTGTTTCACTTGTTGGGAATGATTCCAGTTTATCCCATTACATATGATGCTTGCTGATGGTTTTAAATAGATGCTACTGACTATTTTAAGGAAAAGTCTATTTATTCTATACTTTCTAGTCTGTTTAATAGGAATGGGTGTTGGATTTTATCAAATACTTTTTCTGCATCTATTGAGATAATCATATGTTTTTTGATAGTTTGGTTATTGATGTAATCAATTATTCTAATAGTTTTCCTAATATTGAACCATCTGTGCATTCCTCATATAAATCCTACTTGGTTAAGATGTATTATGCTGGAGATGACTTTCTGTAATCTCTTTGCTAATATTTTATTTAAGATTTTTGCATCAATATTCATTAGGGAGATTGATCTACAATTTTCTTTCTCTGTTTTTATCCTACCTGGTTTAGGCATCAGTACCATGTCTGTGTCATAAAAGGAATTTGTTCCTTATTTTTTCAAAAAAGTTTATATAATATTGGAGTTAATTGTTCTTTAAATGTTTGATAGAATTCACAATAAAATCCATCTGGTTCTGGGGATTTTTTCTTAGGAGGTTGATTAATAGCTTGTTCTATTTCTTTTTCTAATATGGGACTATGTAAGTAACTTATTTCCTCTTCTGTTAATCTGGGCAATCTATATTTTTGTAAGTATTCCTCTATTTCACTTAAGTTCTCAAATTTACTGGCATAAAGTTGGGCAAAATAACTCCTAATTATTGCTCTAATTTCCTCTTCATTAATGGAATGTTCTCCCTTTTCATTTTGAGACTAACAATTTGATTTTCCTCCTTTTTTCTAATCAAATTAAGTAAAGATTTATTTATTTTGTTGGTTTTTTCATAAAACCAACTCAGTTTTATTCATTAATTCAATATTTTTTTACTTTTAATTTTATTAATCTCCCCCTTTATTTTTTTAGAAATTCAAATTTGGTGTTTGATTGGGGGGGGGTTAATTTGTTCTTTTTCTAGCTTTTTTAGTTGCAAGCCCAATTCATTGATCTTCTCTTTTTCTATTTTATACAAGTAAGAATCTAAAGACATAAAATTTCCCCTTATTACTACTTTGGTTGCATCCCACAAATTTTGGTATGTTATCTCATTATTATTATCATTCTCTTGAATGAAATGATTGTATCATTGGAAATGAAATGATTTGCTCTTTCACCCATTCATTCTTTAGGATGAGATTATTTAATTTCTAATTACTTTTTGGTCTATTTTCCCTTGGCCTTTAATTGAATGAATTTTTATTGCATCATGATCTGGAAAAAAATGCATTTACTATTTCTGCCTTTCTGCATTTGATTTTAAGGTCTTTATGTCCTAATATATGGTCAATTTTTGTATGGGTTCCCTGAACTGCCAGGAAGAAAGTATACTCCTTTCTGTCTCCATTCAATTTTCTCCAAAGATCTATCATACTTTTCTTACTTTTCTAGTATTATATTTACCTCTTTTACTTCTTTCTTATTTATTTTGTGGTTTGAACAAGGTTGAGATAGCCCACTATTATAATATTGCTGATTATTTCTTTTTGCAGCTCTCTTAACTTCTCCTTTAGGAATTTAGATGCCTTATCACTTGGTGCATGTATGTTCAGTATTGATATTGCTTCATTATCTATGGTACCCTTCAGCAAGATATAATTTCCTTCCTTATCTCTTTTAATTAGATAAATTTTTGCTTTTGCTTGATCTGAGATAAGGATGGCAAACCCTGCTTTTTTTTTTTTTACTTCACTTGAAGCATAATGGATTTTCCTCCAGCCTTTTACCTTTACTCTGTGTCACTCTGCTTTAAATGTGTTTCTTATAGACAACATATTGTAGACTTTTAATCCAGTCTTCTACTTTATGGGAGAGTTCACCCAATTCACATTTACAGTTAAAACTACTAATTCTGTATTTCCTGCCATCTTGTTAACCCCAAATTATACTTTTCTCTTTCCTTTTCCCCTTTCCCTCCTCCCCAGTATTTTACTTATGACACCACTTGCTTCAAGCAACCTTCCTCCTTTAGAGTCCCTTCCCCTTTCTTATACTTTTCCCCTACTGTTTCTGTTTTCCCTTCTTAAAATAGATGCTCTTAATTATTTGTGTGTGTGTGTGTCATGGACCCTATAGGCCAACTAATGATGCCCATTGGCCTTTTCTCAGAATAATGTTTGTTGCCTATTTTAATAATTAAACAAATTTTAATTATCAGCTGTAAGCTGGTGAAAATTAAGATGGATTTTTACTTAAGTTCACCTATCCTCACAAAATCTAACTGGCAGAACCCAAGTTAAGAACCTCTGTTCTACTATGATTTATTGTAGAACTAATGTCTCCTCTAGCAGAAAGGTATGAAATGAGATGATATTTATAAAGTACTTAGCATGGTGCCTGACACATAATAGATGCTTAATAAATGTTTTTTTTTCTTTTATACATATTTCTGCCCCTCCCAATCCCCTTCAGTCATGGTGCTATAAGACTCAAATGAGATAATGGATATAAAAAACATTTTGCAAACTTTAAGGTGTTCTATACATGCTAGTTATTTTTATTATTGTTATCATCATTGGTAGCTTACATTTACCAGTCTTTACAATCTGATGATGACTTCATTTATTGCCCAGCCTTCTACTACATGCCTGCTGAGCTTAAGCAATATTTATAAAGCAATACAGAAGTGTGCCAAGAAATGTTTAATGTGAATTCTCTGAATGACCACATACTTTCAAGTTTAATATGTAGTATTAGTACTTACTCATGACTTGACAATCAAAGAAATCAAGCCCTGATTTGCAAGATTTCTGAAGTGCAAATATTCACACTGAAAATTTAAAGACTGGCTACTTAGAGCTCACTGGCTTCATATTTCTGCTTATATTCAGTATTCCAGTCATTAGACAGAATCAAGCTTCAGCTGTCCCACTAAGAAAAGACACTATCCTGTTTCTAAAGATCTTAAGGGAAAAATATTTCTACTACTACACCAATAATCTCTTCCTAAAATAGTCATTTTGCTATCAGAAAATTATTTTGTATGCATAACCTTGATTTTCCCTGCTGTACTTTAAGAATATTTGTATTTATTCCATCCTAAGAAAAAAAAATAGAAAAATAAATGAAAAACCCATCAAGCTGGTTAATATTCTCTATTTATTATTAGAGAACTTCCAAACTGATGTGGCACCGTTAGGTGGCACAATGAATAAAGTGGTGGGTCTAAAATCGGGAAGACTCATCTTCCTGAGTTCAAATCTGGCTTCAGATACTAACCAGCTGTATGATTCTAGGCAAGTCATTTAACCCTGTTTACTCCAGTTTCCTCATATGTAAAAGGAGTTGAAAAAGAAATGGCAAACTACTTCAGTATCTTTGCCAAAAAAAAACCCAAATGGAATCATGAAGAGTTGCCCATGACTGAAAACAATTAAACAACAACAAAACCCCCAAAAAACAAATTGATGAGATCACAGATGCATTAAATATCTGAAATGATAAGGTGATGATATTTTAATGGGAGCAATGTAGTTGAATGGGCTTCATTATTATTAAATTTGGTTTAACATTTTGTTAAATGTTATATACTTATATATAATATAGTGATTTGAAGGTCTGTTATTAAGTTCAGGTCATTTATTACTTTATTTTAATGGCTGTAATAACACTTAAAAAATATCACATAGATGTGAGATTCTAAAAGCACAAAATGTATCTTTCCCTGCTTTTACTAAATAGTGATAAGAATCTCAGTCCCATTCACCAATTATGCAAAAGTTTTTGTTGACATCAGTTAGTAAATTTCCATCTTCCCTGTCAATCATGTTCTTACAAATTAATTGGAAGGTGCTATCTTGTTATATGTGGCCTCACCATCAGACTGATATGGCATTATGGAATGCAAAATGGATAATTTTGATTATCTTTAAAAGTTTTATCTTTTATGCCATTAGTATGGCAGAAACTGGACTTCTGGGGGTGGTGCCATGGTGGCGGAGATCAGACAGGACTCTTTGTAACCTCCTCTAACCTTCCCTCAAACTAACAATATATGAAGCCTCTAGACTGATTTTGAAGCAAAAAAAATCCACAATATCTGGAGGACAACACGATTCTAGAAGAAGATACTCTGGAAGAACTTCAAAACAGGTCTATTTTAATTGGGCGGGGGGGGGGGTCTGCTGAACCCAGACTGCAGCACAGGGAGACCAGAGCAGGGAGCTGGAGCAGGGAGCTGGAGCAGGGAGCTAGAGCAGGGAGCTGGAGCAGGGAGCCGTCACAGGAGTCGCAACAGAAGTGGGAGCTTATGCTTTTCACACACCTGGGAGTCTTCTGCGGGCCTCTTGGGCCAATCTGTCCTGATTGTGGGAAGGTGGTTTGGAGGGTCTGCCTTTTGTGGGGGGCAGATTGTGAATCACTGAACCCCTGATGAGCATCGGACCTAGCTGCCATTAGATAGCACCCTAGGGCAATCAATCAATCAGCAGGAGTGATCAGCACCAGAAGTAATTCAATCAGCAGAACTGCCCAGCACCTGACATAATTCAATCAGCAGAACTGCCCAGTTCCTGAAATAACTGAATCAGCAGAACTGCCCCAGGGCAAATTAAAGCAGCTGTCCCACCTTTGCCTTAAACAGACCTCACACCTTTAAAAAAATGAATAAAAAACCAAAAATAGCTCTCACCATAGACAACTTTTATGGAGAGAGGGAAGAACAGACCT
>JAJPUD010003839.1:180142-225371 GCA_023553655.1 Myrmecobius fasciatus | reverse complement strand
TTAAAAAAAAGAAAAAAAGAAAAAAAAAGTAGATTGTGACACTAGATTGTTTTCTAACTCAGGAGGATGAAGAGCTTGGTATAGCCTGTTTGTATTTGGAATTTGGGATTCTAGTTATTTTCTCCCTCGTGCTAACATTGTTCAGTTATTGTATTTCCACTGATAAAAATAAGTCTGAATGTACAGGGTTTTCCAAGTGTTCCCCTAAACATATTCAATCTGTTACTTAAGGAAATCACCTTGAGTGTTCTGTTTTGTTTTTTTCCTTTAGGAAGACACTTAAAAGACAATAAGAGGGATAAGGGTCATTTGTCTTCTCTGTCCATTCTAGAACACAAAGTGGCAATGAAGACATCCTTCTTCTTAGGGGAAGCCTAAAGACTGTGAAGAGATAAGAGATTTTTTAATCAGGTCAGTAATGCTTAAGGTTTTGATGTGTCCTCTCAGCTATAGAAAAAGACTTTATGAGTTCTTGTTACAGAAGAGAAGAAATGACTGAGGTAAAATGGTCAACATCAAATAAAAGGTTACCACTGAAAAGAAAAATTAAAAATGTAGATGAATGAATGTGATTTGGAAATTAGTGTTTCTGATTTCAGGGAGTCAAATAAGAAACTTTACAATGAGTCTAACTCCACTTTCAGCCTTAATCTAAGAAATTTCTCAATTTATCACATTTGTCATTTCTCATCATTGAAGATGATGCTATATTCATAAAGCAAAATTTAGCTCTTTTTTAATTGATGGCCATCTACTATTTCTAGTGATTTGCTATTGCAAAAAAAAAGCATTTCTATAAATATCTAATTACACATATAAAACTATTTTCTATCTTTGACCTCCTAGAGGAACATGCTAAGCTGTGAGATCTCCGGGTCACAGGGAATAGACATTTTAGTTATTTTAAAAAATATTTCCAAAATGCTTTTCATAATGATTATTCTATTTTGCTATTGTAGCAATGGTGGGGAATGGGGGAAGAGAGAGCAAGAGAAGGAAAAAATATGGAACTCAAAATCTTATAAAACTAAATATTGAAAACAATCTTTACATGAAATTAGAAAAAATAAAATTCTATTTTTTTATTTAAAATGCTCCTTGGAAGCCCTTGCATACATTTGGACACATGTTCTAGGTAAACTGAATTTTAAGGGTTATATGTAAGTGAACTCATGAAATGTGACTCAGAAAAGCCTGCTTATTAGTTTCATATATGATCCTCAGTTAACTATGTGTCTGATTCTATTATAATTCCTCCAGAAAAGTCCACTTAACTCATATTTGATATGATATATATATATAATGTTTTTATATAATATAGTATGCTTACTGGTGGCATGGTGATTCTATAGTTATAGAATCTATATTATATACTATATTATAATGCTATTTTAAAATTATAAAATCTGTAGTGATTTTAATATCCTGACCATTTCTGAGAGGGAATTTAGTGAATGAAAAGAAGGCTAGCTTTGAAACTAGAAGACCTGGCTTCAACTCCCAATTAAAGTATTACCTTTGTGATCTTGCACAAGTCTCTTTACCCTCTTGGGGCCTCTATGAAATAAGGTACTTAGAGTGGATAGTAGCTAAGGACACTTCCAGCTGTGAATCTATGTTTCTTAATCAATAATACTGAAAGAACTGTCCCATGTAATGGCCAATCCACTGTTGATAATTTTTGAAATAGGATGGAAAATGGACAGGTAACATAGGATGAAAGTAAGAAAAAGATTTTATCAGTTTTTAAAAAGGGAAAGTAAAAAGTCTGAAAATTGCCAGCTAGTGAACTTGACTTTGATTTCTGAAAATAGAATAATAGAAAATAGAATTTCTAGAATATATCATTAAAGGCATAGGCACTGACCATCTAGAAAAGGAAGGAGTGATTACAAAAGTTTAGCACGATTCCATTAAAAGCAGGTCATACAAGATTTACTTCATTCCTTTTTGTGTCACTATTACCAGACTAAATCAAATATATAGACATAGATATAATTTACCTCAATTTTAGTTAAACACTTGGCAACATTTCTCACGCCATTGACAACTGAAATCTTGTTTTGGAGCTCTGTGTTTCTCATCATTGAAAGTTCATCACAGCTAGGTTCCCCTTGATTCTCCACAATTCACTATGGCCATTTGTCTTCCATACTGCCTTGCTCTACTTTCTGCCTGTTAGCATGCCAATTCCTGACCTTTCATTTCTGATTGGCTAGAGTTTATTTCCCATCACCCACCCTGCTTTTGGCCTCTTTCTCAGGGAAAAGTAATTAAACCAACACAATAAAGGATGCATCTATCAATTACTCTGTAATTCAGTTCCCAATCTCTGTGACTTCCTGAACCAAAACAACCCTCACTGGCTACTACTCCCTGCTTTTTCCCTTATTGAAATGTAAACTCCTTCAGATTAAAGCTTTGCTTTTTGTATCCAAATCCCCAATGTATAGCACTTAGACACACACTAATACTTAATACTTTTTTCTTCCATTGATCCTTTAGGCTAAATAATAGTAAAATTAAATGGAATAAGAACTGGGTGAATGAGCAGACCCAAAAAATATTCAATAATATTGTCATTTCAACTTGGAAGGAGGTCTCTAGCAGAGTGCACTAAGGATATTTCTTTGCCCCTATATCCTCTCAGTTATATCTGTGGCCTGCATAAGTCATAGATTGGATATTTACCAAATTTACAAACAAAAAATTATGATAAAGAACAAATAATGAATAGAAGAATAGAAGAAGAAAACTCTTGACAAGCTATAAAAGTTAAATCTAATAATATAAAACTTAATGGGAGTAAATATAAGTTGTTCGTGGTTTCAAAAATTTTATTCCATAAATACAAAGCAGGGGGCAATATTGTTAGATAGCAGTTTGTCTGAAAAAGATCAAAAGTTGGATTCAGTGGCTTCTCAGGATGCTTCTATTTCAAACTCTATATTCCTGCATAATTTAGGTATTTTAAAGGACTTCAATATGATATGAATTAGCAGGGGGCTTTGACAGGCCAAAAGTTAATGCAATATTGAACTACACAGCCCCATCAAGTTATCCCATCCTTAGGCTAAACAATCTCCATTCTTCAACTGCAGTATGTAGTTCCCTCACTTCATAGAAGCATAGATCTTCAGCTGAAAGGGATTACATAGGCCATATAACCCAATCCCTTTCCTTATACAAATGAGGAAACTGAGGGTGAAATATAACAATACCATTTAGGAATATCAGATGGGTGGTATGATATCACTGGCACACTTAGACTTCTGTCTAAGATGAGGAATCACTCTATAAGTCAGCATCTTTTCTGCACTTGAAATCTGAGAAGGCTACCTAAAGGACCAAGGTGGGGGGGGGGGAGGTTTACACAGCCATTATGTATAAGAAATAGCCTTGAAGGCCATTTTCTAAGTAGCATTTGGCTCTGCCTCTTGTCAGATAGTTCCAGAATACAGGCCCCCATTTTTTTACTAAAAAAAGTCTCATAGAAAAAGGATATCAAATTGACCGCCTACAATAGTATTATTAAAATATGCGAAAGAAAGGGACAAAGACTAGGACTATAATTTTCTATGTCTTTCTTAGACTTCACACAAGAAAAGTTATAGGGAAATTCAGGATGTTAAAAATATGCCTTTGTGTCATATAAATGAAGAATAGTGTGTTGTGATTCAAAAGAGCAAGTATAATTTTAATTGTGATAATAGTCAATGTTCACTTGTACCACATTCACATCCCAGAGAGAACATGAGAACATGTCAAGAGAACATGAGAAAGGCTTTGCACAAGGTCACACAGGGAATAAACATAAAAGTCAAGACAGAACTCAGGATTTCTTACTCCAAAGCCATTGCCCATTCCATTCTACCACATTGCCTCTACTTTCAAATTGTTACCCTTGTTTAAACATAGTCCAGTTTGTTTCTCTCAAAATGCGATCCTGTGACCTGAAAAAAATGTTGCAGATGGCACCTAGGTACTTGTATTCTAGAGATAAATTACATGAAGAAGAATCATATAATGGACAGAGAGCTCTCTTCAAAGCCAGTAAAACTTGGATTCAAATATACCATTTTGAGAATACAGCTCACATGACCCTGGTTAACAATCAGTCTCTCAGTACTATAATTTTAACATACAGGCAGGGATGTGCTGTGGCCAGTTCTAGCTGGCTTACGACAACAAATTTTTACCATTTTCATTGCATGCATTTTTTTCCTCAAACTTTATTGATTTTTTTATTGTCTAAAGTTAAGAAAGTAATGGCAAAAATGTTAGTAATGCAAATTAAAATATAAGTATATTATCCATACATTTTACCCCTAGACAACTAATTATCAAATATTTACCAGCACATCCTATATATAGGGTACACTGAACATTGAGTAGAGTAAGTCAATTAATTCCTTTGCTGTAGTCCTTATACTCTTAATATTCCAGTGGAACTCTGATTAAAGCAGAGCATCATCCACATATGCTTGTCAATCCTATGTGATTCTCATCCATGTTCTCCCATAATTTGACCACAAGGGGTCCATCCAATGTGTTAAATACCTTCTTTATATTCTCTTGGCATTGCCTGAAAACTGATGGAGCATGTGTATTTGTCCATTGATTGTAGATTATTAGAGTTTAAAAATTGCCTTTGCTTTTGTGGCACTCATATCACATTGCTCTTGAGTTATATGACATGATGACACATTCTAACATCTTGCATGTACAGGTAACTTTCCTTGTGTGAAGTATTGGAGAGAAAAGAAAATGTATTGTTAGTCTACATCCCTTTCTTCTGTGTATTTTAATAAGAAATACTATTGTCGGAAGCCAATTCGATGTCATATTTTTCTATGATACTTTCTCAGTGAGCATCAGGGTGCCTATATTCTGGAGCTTTATGACATGAAGGGCTTTTTTCACATCAGAGTCACAGAAACAAGCTTCCCCGGCACTAAGCACAAAGGATATCAATAAACATTACATCTCCTCCTTTTCTCCTTTGTTGCTTAATAAAGAAAAGGTGGGACTGTGATTGTTTGCCTGTCAAACCAGCAACATTTCAGAAACATTTTTTTTTCTTCTTAGAGGTCTTTGACCACAGCATCTCCTTTTCTTAGTTCTTTGCTGAGACCACTGGGGATGGGCTGTGAGCCTCACTAGGGAGTACAATAGGGAAATATCCCATTGCAAAGCACAATCTTCAGTGTGGGTTTCTTTCATATGGGCACCATGGATTCTTTATTATTGATCTGGCTACTAGGGGCTTGTTTGAATGTCTGTTGCTATTGTTGACACCTCTGCATGTCACCCGAATGACTTTGCCAGCCCCCTTTTTTTCCCCAGCCATCAGTATCAGTTGGGAGTGCCTGGGAGAGGTACCAGGTAGAATACGGTCGGCTAGTGTTAACATACCAGCACTATAGCCTATGTTGCTAGGGAGCTGCCCTGCGAAAGATCCTTGATCTATTTTTAAATTTTCACTCTGGTTTCCTCTCTGAAAAGAAATGAAGAATAATGCTGCTTGGCTTTCTCTCTCAAGAAACAAAGTAACCAACAAGGCTAAGACCTGTTGTGAAGTTAAAAAGCATTTGCTAATTAAGCTTCTGAATGTTATGGTATTTGTGCCCATCTAGTTTCTGCTTAATTAATTTTCCACCTCGGATCAGGCAGCTTTGCAGAAAGAGGAATCTTGAGCATAAGCAAAGAAATGAAGGTGATGTTTGCTGGCAGGTTTAAAATAGATAAATAAATAAATGAACCCATTATGAACCTTTTAAACTGATGTCCTCTCAACTGCTTTGTGATCACCCACTGAGCCACTTGCCTCAATTCCCTCCCCCACCACAGAGAAGAGATGCGAAATTTGGACGGCTATTGAACACTGAGTTTTCACAGCTGATCTACAGAAAACTATTTAGCACAGGTGTTTCTGTAACTGTGAAATACTGAGAAAAGGAAGCCTTCGGTGACACTCAGATTCACTGTCATGTGTGGGATGTCGTCTTTTGGAGCTTGTAAAATATCTGTAACATAAATAAAAGGAGGGGGGATAACTATGCAAAACCAAATTAGCTTTTCACAAAACTACAGAATTTGTTCCTTGTAGAGAAGATTTTTCTTTTTTGGCCACTGGTAACAAGCAGTTTTCTTGATATGTTTTTTTTCCAAGTTAAAATGAATCCAATTTCAAATGTTGTTACTGAATTTGAAACTGATGTGTTAAGTTATATATGCATGCAGGTGTGAAGAAATCTGGTGAAATAACAAGTGTGCTAGCCTCCATGTGTCATGGCATTTTTATGGGCATTTAGGGAAAGTTTGGGTTTTACATTTATGCACACTCTTAACTCCCTATTGTGAATGCCAGCACCACTGAACAAGGGCTAACAATGATTGTTTGCTGACTTGGGCCGATCAAAGCAGGATGTTATTTTTCTTTTTCCTGTTCCAGACCTGTAATTTCTTTGTAATTTTTATGTGGGAACTCCCTCTCCCTAAGTAGGTTTCAACTACCCAAGTCTCTTGGGTCTTTCTGACTCCAAGACTGACCTACTATGGTCCATGCTGCCTTTCCTAACTTTTTTACTCCAAAGTAATATATAGGGTAACTATCTCAAGAATAAAGAGTGAGTTCAGATAGTCTGTCTGTCTTAATTCAACTAAGTTGAACAAGCCTTCAATAAATTCCTACTATGGGTAGGCATTCTGCTAGACATTGGAGATACAAAAACAAATATTCCTTACACTTAAAGGAGCTCACATTTTACTGAGTAAAAGCTTACAGTACAGCAGAATGTTAGACATCAAATCAAGAGAGAGCTATATTTGAATCCCAGTTCCAGCATTAGTTGTGGAATATTGGGCAAGTTGTTTAATAATAACAGCCAGCTTTGAAGTTTCAACAAAGCTTTACAAACATCATTTCAACATCCCTAGAATGCAAATACCATTATTATCCCCATTTTATGGGTAAGGAAACTGAAGTAGAAAGAAGTTAAGTGGTTTGCCTACAATGATACAACCTGCAGAGTGTGGAGTAAGATTAGAACTCAGGTCTTCCTATCCTGAGGCCCAACACTGTAGCCTTTAGCTGCATTGGTAGGCCTGTATTCTCTGTCTCAGAAATGAGAATAATGACACTCGTAATAACTTGAGATCCTGAGATCATAGATTAGTGAGTGGTACAAGGGATTTCAGAGGCCATTCAGAACAAGCTTGTTTTTTATTATTATTATTATTTTACAGATGAGGATATTTAAGTCGATTGTTTATTGTGAGGCAAATTTTTTATAAACCTCAAGTTATTATAAAACTATTATTTGATTAGAATCTACTGATATCCTATTCATGCTCCTAATATTAGCTCATTACTTGTGTAACTGGAGTTTCAAAGACCATTGCTATAGACTCCTCAAATGGCCCAACAATGTCTTCCATTAATCTCTACCAATGAGAATAGCATCCCAGACCACTGCTTTGGCTTGGTAGCCTTTCTTACTATCCAGTTGCCTGCTTCTTTATCAGACTTTCTACTCTCACTTGAACTCTGTATATCTCCAATTTTTTTTTTTTTGTTCGTTTTTACATGACTTCCACTCATACTATACCACATTTGGCTTCACTTTAAAAGAACTAATTTCAATTTTTAATTAACCAAATTGACTTATGTATATCTGATTCATTTTTTTAAGGATTTATAATTAATCTAACTAGACTAGGAAAAAATAATTCATGATACTGATGATATGGTATGACCATGAAATATATAAATTAGAAGGGTCAGTAGAGATCATTTGCTCTTATCCTTTGTGTGTGTGTGTGTGTGTGTGTGTAATTTTACAGATTTAAAGTTTGTTTGGTTGGGTTTTTTTTGGGGGGGGGTTGTTTTTGCTGAAGCAAATGGGGTTAAGTGACTTGCCCAGGGTCACACAACTAGGAAGTATGAAGTATCTGAGGCTGGATTTGAACTCAAATCCTCCTGTTTTCAGGGCCCCACTCTATCCACTGTACCATCTAGCTGCCCCCTAGATTTAAAGTTTGAAAGCTCCTCAAGGACAAGATTAAAAAGGAATAAACTCTAAATTTAGAGTCAGTGGATCTGAATTTGGATCCTAGCTCTGCTACTCATATCCTGTATTACTCATAGCAAGTCCCTGAGTTTCAATTCCCACATGTGTGAAATGACAGTATTAGACTATATAACTTCTATTTTTTTGTTTCAGCTCTAAATTTATGATCCTATGATTTAACTTATAAAAACAATATAATCCATATTCCTGATTTTCCAGATGAGAAAACTGAGATAAAGAAAATTAAGTGACTTACCCAAGATCACAACTAGATATAACAGAGATAGGACTAGAATCCAGATCTCCTGACTCTTAGAACAATATTATTTCCACTAAACAGTGACACAATAAATATGAAATCAAATGAGGTCTGAGATTGGACCATCCCCCTAAACCTGGGCTTGCAAATACTCTTCTAAGACAGATTCTCATTTACTATGCTTACAAAATGCTGATGAACTTTCTAGTAGAACTTTTCCCTTTCTCTAAGGGCGTACACTTGTTCAAATCTTCTTTTGCCTTAAAACAGCTCAGAGGCACAATCTGGATTCACAATTTAGAAAGTACCATCCTCACTTGTGTCCCTCAATCAATTTTCCCTAAAGATGAGCTGGAGTAGGTGTGTTCATGAAAATATGGGTCTGCTGAACATGACAGCTGCAATACCTGGGTTAACGTTTTATTGAGATGAGAATTAAAACACTATGATGTATGAATTATATTATAAAGAATTAAATTTTGTTACTGTTTTATTTACCCAAAATTCTCATCTGTATTCTTCCATGCACACTTTAGGAAATACTATGTTATGTTTGGAGGCTAAAGAAAGGGAGGAGGAATAATGAGAGGGAGAAGAGGGAAGGGATTGAGGGAACCACAGGCAGGATGATTGACTTGGTTGCCTGGAAGGTGACAGTTGGAGAGAAGAGACAGATAGACAGACTGATTGACTGACTGAGACAGAGACAGAAACAGAGACAGAGATAGACAAAAGAGACAAAAGAGACAGAGACAGAAAGAGATGAGATGACAGAGGAGGAAAGAAGATAAGATAAAATAGTAGATATAGAGTACTACATTTGGTGTCAGAAGAATCAAAGTTCAAACCCTGCTTCTGATTCTGTGTAACACAGGCAAGTCACTGAACCTCTCTGAACCTCCCATGATTCTCTACAAGTCTAAGTTATAGCTGAGTTGCAATGAAAGGAATAACCACAGCAAGAAATCACAGATCTTTGTATATTATCTCTTAGAATGAGTGACTATAGTTAAATAAGAGCTATAAATTCTTACATTTTAAGAATTTTTTAAAAAGCCCTTTTGCTCCTAAAGTAAAGAAGATTTTGAATTTTAAAATAATTGTTTAAATCCTGTTTAAGGTCTATAGTTGTTTTCCCTGATATGAAGATAGGTCATTACTCTAAAGAAGCTGTGGAAGATGTTATATTCGGATTTTCTTGGCTTCAGGAAAAAAAAAAGGGGGAGTGGGAGATTGTCCCTAAATCTGTTCTAATGGGTAGAATGTATATCAGCTTTGTTTCACATTTTATATCCTCCTAATGCATAGCTCTGTAATTTATCTCTGGTCTGTCAATTTAGCTATTGAATCTTTAATCAAAATAGATACTATATTATTCCAGTTGATTGTCAGTATCATCCCATACTAATTTGGATCATTTTTTTTTCCTTTTTCTTATACCATCATATGGGGTCTTTATCTTCATAAACTCTCTTCCTCTCTCTATCCCACTATTATCCAAGTGATAGGTCTGACCAGGCAGAGGACTCAAAATTAACTTCATGTTTTCCTTACATACAGATCCACTTCAGGCTCATAGAAAGAATCCTTATCAGAGGAGTGTAGTCCTACTGACAGGACTGGCTACCTGGAGAGAACTATCTTTGCATAGCCAATGAAGAAATACCAAGCTAAACTACCCAGGGGGTCTTTTCATTCTCTCCCAAATATCCAGATATTCCCTTATGAATACTAATCATAAATCAGTTGGAGGGCATAACATTACAAGGCTCCAGAAAGAATCATTCCAAAAGGATACCTCAGGATATTAGGATAGGGAATATAGTTTTTATTTTGCAATGTACATAAATTGATATATGCCATGTTTTATCAACATGGTTTCATTTTTGTATATTTTTGTCTACACACCTTTTTTTTAATGTATCAGAGTTGTTTTAGAATGTTGGGATTAGAAGTTAGATTTCTTTAAGAAAACAATTTAGCAGAGGTAGCTAATCTGTATTTTTGAATTTCAAGGAGTACAATGGCTTTATCTTCTGAAATCTTTGTTGTCAGTATGAAGATACAATTTTGCAGTACTAAGAAAAGCACATTCTTTTGCAGTTTACTTCGAAAGATCCTTCAGAAAAGCATAGGTCTCAAATAGCAAAAAGACTTAATTAAAATTCAGCCTTACCACACTGGAGCATTAGGGGCCCCTGGCTCTTTTCAGATTCAGTCCATGGTGTAATGGAAAGATTCTGGATTTAAAATCAAGAACTAAGAGCTTTTCCACTTAGTAACTGTGATTTAGCCTCTTACCCTCTCTGACCTTCAGATTCCTCATCTATAAAATGAGCAGAGTAATCAGTAATTAGTAATCTCTCCCATCTGTAAAACTGGACTAAATAATCTCCAATGACCATCTATAAAGCATACAGTGATCAGAGTCCTGAACCATATACTCAACCAGTGTCTACTTCTTCCTACCTAGAAAAATAATTTGGTTAGGCTTAGATGTCGAGTTTTAGCCTATTGATCTAAAACTCAGTCTTAAGTTTTAGATTTAAATTGTGGTATAGTTAATAAAAACATAATACCGTGCAAACTATTTTCTCATTTTCAAAACACATAAGAAAAAAGATGTAGTTGTACAAAAGTCACCAAATGTTGGGATACATTGTTCCACACACTGCCACAGCAGAGATCCTATTTAGGTATTTCCTTTGTGTGACTGATTCATTTAGTTTTATTAATGCTATTTGGTCTTCAACTGAGTATAGATATAAAAAAGACAGATAGAATTAACCCTTGGATATTTTACAAAAGACAATTCCCCCTCCTTTTTTTTTTTTTTTTTTTTTTGGTCAGAAGTCTATTTTTTTCACTGAGCTAAAAATAAAGGGGATTGTTTCTGAAAATATTTGTGGCTACGTTTTTACAAGCAAAAGCAAACTTTAATTAAAAAGAATTTTTAAAGACTCTGGTCTAAATCTTAATACCTATAGGGTTAGAGTGGATTGTAAATTTAGCAAGATGCAGCTTCTCATCGCTAATCAGCTAGGCTGAGAGGGCAAAGGTGTGCAATGAATACTCATGTTTGCCCCTCTCTCATCTCTTTCCATACTGTATCCTTCTCTCACTTTCAGGAGTATTAAAATTTTATCATAAACATTTAAAGGGAGGGAGAACCTCATTGACTTTTCTGAAAGCAATTTGTTAATTAACATCAAAGGAATGAAATTTGACTTGCACAGCCTAGTGAGTGGCATTCTTCCATAGTCCTGGTTGCTATGGTGATGAAGGAAACTCGTTTGTTCTGGGTCACTCCTAAATTTGCGCATGAAAGCATAAGAGATTATTCCTGTCTAATCAAGTTATATGGAAAAGTTTAAGGGGAGGTGCAGTGTTTTACTGTCATCAGCCCTACAGAATAAAACACAAAAGCTGAAAAAAGGGATTAGATCTCCCTTAAAAAAAAAAAAAAAAAAAAAAAAGCAGGGAAACTCAAATTGACCTAAAAGCCTCTTCCAAAATGTCTTGATTTTTTTTTCCTACTGCTACTTACATGAGGAATGTAGAATCACGTTTCTAAAAGAGAATTATAGTACATATATTGAAAAACGCTACAACCAGAGTTTGCCTAATAAATAAGGAGTATAGTGTGCATTCATTAAACAATTTTGCCTTTGAACCTCAATTCAGCAGTATGTCAAATGCCTCACTAGTTTCCCCCATGCCAAAAAACCAAGAAAATATGTACTGTTGTTTTGTAATTCTTCGAATTCTTTAAGAACTGACATCTTCAATGGAAACATTTCCAAATGCTCAAATCCTACTGATATAAACAGTACCAGAAGGGTACCCAGTAGCATTTGCATTATTGACACATTCATTCATTCATTTCTCCAGCAAGCTTTTATTGAGTGCTTACTACCTACATTACCTGCAGCTCAGTACTTTGGAAAATAGACAAGTAGAAGAATGTAGTCCTGACCCTTGAGGAATTTGCAACCTTTCAGAGAAAAAAAATCCATTCTAAGATTCAATTCAACAAGCATTCTTTAAAGACCTACTATGTGCTAAGCACTGGGAATTCAAACCTAAATAAATAAATAAAGCAAAACAAAACATTCCTGGTGGTCAGGAAGTATATTTTCTCCTGGGAAGGGAGAAATGTGCACACCTAAGTAAATTATATTTACACACATAAATACACAAAGAATAAATACAGAGTAATTTGGGGGACAAAGAGTGTTAACTAAAACTGGGGGAATGGGGTCATAAATGAAACACCTGAATAAGCACAGATACTCCTCCAGAGCAAAAACAAACTACATATTCAAATTCCAATAGCACAGAGTGAAATTAGTTTGGGAAGTCTTCCTTAACAGAGTGGAATGAACTAACCTAAGGAACAACTTCAGTTCTCTTTTAACATTTAATTTCAACATGGCTTGCATACATTTTCATTCATCTTAACTGTTTATAAGATATTCTGGCAGTAAAATGACATGGTTGTCATGGAAGCAATCAGGAATCAAGAATCAAAACTCAAGAGATTGTGTGCAGCTGACCATAGCTCATTTTAAAAATACAAAGGAATTTATGATTTTTTTATTATAATCAATCACTATAAAAGAAATATATAATTTTAAAAATTCATTAAGCACACCAACACTAATTCAGTTAAAAGAAAAAGCAAGTAACTATTGAGGTAGTAGGGGATGGTAGCATAAGTGGGGATTTTTGCCTTGAATTACCCATTTGATATATCTACATTGATTAAGGTTGTGGGGAAAAGGAGAGAAGAGACTTCAAAAAGAGTGTGTTTATAGTGTGTAAATTTAAAGGAGAGATTTGTGCTAAAGGAGAGAGAGCAGAAGTATGAAGCCTTGGAAGAAAAATTGCCCTCCATCTTCATAAAGGGAAAAAAAAAGAGGAAATCAATTGCTTGCAACAGGTGGTATTTAGGCTAGCCATTAGAATGGATTTCCTGCCTGAAGGAAGTTGTCCCACCTTGAAACAGGTTGCTTCAGTCACATAAAAATGTCTTACATTGGTAAGTCAAAGAAAAGGCTGGACACTTATTTAAAGGGATGGACGAAATGACCCCTTCAAGTCTCTTCCAACTCATGAATCTGATTCAGTAGTTTATAGTGGAACAACCTTTAGGAGTCATTCCTTCTGACAGTTCAGTTTAGAAAACCAACAGAAAGGATGAACTTAGATTTGCTTTTGTACTTCAAGCTCTCACTGATGGAAGAAAAGAAAATCATTCAATTGCTTTAAAATTGATTCTCTTTTTACTGACTGGAATGCTTGGAATGGATGATGCTTATGTTAATGCATTGGTGCTTATTGGATAAAACAGTGTAAATGTCAGGGAGGATTACCAAGGTATCTTATTTGCATTTGCATTTCCTCATCCGGGATTGTAAAATCCAGCCACGAATAGAGGAAAGGATATGGCAGAGATTCCAACTAATCTGTAAAGAAATGAATTGAAGCTGTAGGAAAACAGGAGATGAGTGGGAAATGGTCCAGGTAAAACTGTGAACAAAGGCTAAGGGAGGAAAGAGGGAAGAATTACTGAGTGCAAAAGTAGGGGGTGGGGAGAAGGCACTGAAATATTAAAACATCATAGAGGCAGTTGGGTATAGTGGGATAGAGGAATGGCTTGGGAGTCAGAAAGCTGTGGGTTCAATTTCTGCCTTTCACATCACGCTGCTGATTCTAGGGTATTGGGCAAGTGGCTTAACCTCTTAGTGCCTCAGGCAACTCGCTAAAACTAAACACTTCAGAGAAAGCACAAATTAATTAAAATTGATACCAGAGGTTCCTAACTGAGTCTATACATAGAGGAAATTCTAAAGCAAGCCGCAATAGTGTGGGCTAGCAGTAAGAAAGTGATCTGGAGTCAGGTGACCAGGCCTTGAGTGTCAGAACTTCCACTTAACAGGTAGGTGAAACCTTGGGCAAGCCAATTAACCCCTCCTAAGCCCCATCTCATCTGCAAAGTGTGGATAATAATGTTTATAGTTACCTACCTAAAAATAGTAGCCACTAATATAATCTAAAGAGTTTATAAAACATTGTCTATTCATCACCTCTTGGGATACTCACTACCCCAGAAAGTGAGGTGATGTGAAAATCATTATCTTCATTTTACAGGTGAGGAAATAAAATAATTTAAGCCAAGTAAGTAGTAAGGTGGTAAGTAATAACATCCAAAGCTCTTTTCAATACAAGAATACCTCCCAGGATCTGGAGCTTTGGGGGTTTGAGTATGTATGTGTATGAAGCAAATTCAAATTCAAACTTAGAAATGGCATATAAATTAGTTACTAGATGTACTATTATTGCTATTTTAAGTTCCAGGACTAGCATTATAAAAAGAAGACTTCCTACCACCACCATTTGAAAATTTTCTTTCCCCTTTTTTCTTCCTCCATTCCTCAGTCCCCTCAAAAAAAAAAAAAAAAAAAAGAAAGAAAGAAAAGAAAAGAAAAAACACATGTTCTCCAAGTGAACATGAAAGTCACAGGATGTTAGGATTTTGAGCTAGATGGGACTTTAGAAATCAATTAGTCCAATATCCTTATTCTGCAACTAAGAAAATTAAGACAAAGAAAAGAAAGACATATTGGGTAAAGTTTTGGGCTTGAAATCAGGAGACCTGGGTTTAAATTGCTCTTCAAGGAAATTGACATTTATTAAATACTTACTATGGGCCAGGCAAATTACTTAAACTCTGAGCTTCAGTTTTCATATCTGTTAAATGAGGGATAATAATACCAATTACACAGGGTTGTTCCGAGAAATAAATGAAATTATATTTCTAAAAGCTTTGCAAACCTTAAAACATACCTTAAAGTGGGGCAGCTGGTTGGCACAGTGGATAAAGCACCAGCCCTAAAGTTAGGAGGTCCTGAGTTCAAATGTGACCTCAAACACTTCCCCCCGCCCCAGGCAGTTGGGGTTAAGTGACTTGCCTAGGGTCACACAGTTAGGAAGTGGTAAGTATCTGAGACCAGATTTGAACTCAGGTCTTCCTGACTTCAGGGCTGGTGCGCTATCCACTGTGCCATCTAGGTGCCCCTGACCTCAAACACTTAACATGTCCAAGCTATGTGACCCTGAGCAAGTCACTTAACCCCAATTACCTCAGCAAAAAAAAAAAATACTTAAAGTTATTAATATTATTGTCCAAGGTAACACAAATAGTAAATAATGAAGTTTAAATTAAAATTCAATAAGATTTTATTAGGAGACTCATATTCAAGAAACTGAAGAGACATAAGAAGACAGAGACAGGAAAGGGAAGAAAGGAAGATCAAAAGGAAGGAAGGAAGGAGAAAGGGAAGAAGGGAGAGAAGAGAAGGAAGGAAATAAAGAGAAAGAAGGAAGGAAGAAGGAAAGGAGAAAGAAGGAAGAAAGGAATGAAGGAAGGAAAGAAGGAAGGAAGGAAGGAGGGAAGAAAGGGAAGAAGGAAGGAAGGAAGGAAAGAAGATAGGAAGAAAGAAAGAAAGGAAGGAAGAAAGGAAGGTAGGAAGGAAGGAAAGGAAGAAGAACTGGGAGGGAGGAAAAAAGAATTCCTGCCTTCTAGGAGTTTGCATTTTGTTTCATTCTGCTGTGAAGAAGGGAAATACAACAAAAATACCTAATGGGGATAGCTAAGGATTGAATCCAAATTCTTAGACTCCAACACTAGGCCTCTTAACCCAATTCAGCCTGTGTTTGGTGTCATTCTTACTGAAATTCCAACTACAAATTGAATCTTTGGGGTCTGGATAGCTTTATGGACTTTCAGAGGCCCCTATTAAAATGGAAATTGCCCTGGGACTGTTAATACCCTAAGTCATTTTCAACTCACACCCAAGGGGGAGTGTTTGTCAGAATGGTTTCTAGTTGCCATAGCTAGAGAATCAGGCCCTTTGGAAGTAGAATACAAGCTGGGCACCTGGAGGAGGAAAAAAAGAGAGAAAACAGAAAAAGGGGAGGTGGGAAAGAGCCAAAATCAAATGTTTTTTGGTTTCCTGCTTCTGACTAGGACTACTCTTGATATAGGATGAAAGGGAAATGAATGACTATTTCTAGGAGCTCATAAAGGAAGAGAAAGGTGAGAAAGAATCCAGGTAAGAGCCTTTAGGAAGAGTGAATAAATTAGGATGAGCAAAATAAGCATCAAATAAAAAAGAAAATTAAAATTGGAACAGAAGTAGGTGGCAGGAAGTTTTAAAACCGCCCACTTAGATGAAGTAAGCTGAAAACAGAACTGCATTTCTACCTCATGTTTGTTTCTTAGAGACAAAAAAAATAAAATAAAATAAAACCACCTCAGTGCCTTTTAGAGTGTGAGATGCATTGGGGAATGGGGAGCTCTCTGTTGTTGGCAATGCTGCTGTTCACAGTTTTGCTCAGCCACAAGGTTGTTGCTCTTGTCATTGATAATGGCCTTGTCACATGCTTTTGGTACTACTATCTTTGATTTCTGCTATGCAGTGTACTTTTGAAATGCCTCTGGAAGAGCCCACTGATGCACTATAACCATCCTCCTCCTACCGAGGAGGTTGATTTTCTCCACCCCTTCCCAACCATTCTACATAATGCTGCCAGATTAATTCCTGATGCCTAGCTCTAATCATGCCCCATCCTAGCTCAAAAACCATCAGTACCTCCTCATTAACTATTGAGCTCTGGAGTCTGACATTCAAGGACCCCCATTATTTGGCTCAAACCTACTACAATACTCCACCTCCTATACTCAGGGTTCAAGGAAGGGCTAGAGCTAGAAGAGATGATAGAAGTGATCTAGTCCATCTCACACTTTTGATGAGGACACAGGCTAAGCCCGGTAAGCTGAATAGATAGGTAAATTTCACTGTGGCTTCAAAGCAAAGTGCTAAGAATATGAATTGCAGAAGATTTGAGAGTCAGGAGCTTTTAACCAAGAAGGACTTTTGAGGGGAGTTCCATTTTGAGTTTTTGGGGGGAATAAAAAATTGAGATCCATGGGAGAATAATGGATGTAGTCTAGGTGAGAAAGGAAAGTATGATGGTACAGAAGTATAAATAAACAATTGTACTGGAGGAGGAGAGAGAGGGCCATTTTCTTGGACTCCTATGGCTCTTGCCCAGCCTTCAGTACTTGTTATCCTGTCCTGGATGCACTATTGGACATATAAAGTCCTATCATCAGCATTAGGAAACATTTATTAGAGCACCGATTTACACAGAGCTATGCTAAGTGCAGTGGGTTTCCTAAGAAAGAACCTCCTTCTCTCTGCCCTCTAACACCAATCAAGAGCAGCTGGAATGTTTTCAGCAAAGATTTTCAAAGTTGGGCCTCTACAATCAAGGCATAGATACTTTTCTGTTGAGAGCTTCCAATAGCCAAACCAGTCTGTTGGAGGAATAGTCTAATGAACACCAAGCACAATAAAAATCACTTCTGCCCATTTGAGAAATGAATAATCACTGACCCTTTTAGAGGTTCTTAAGATTTGTCAAAGGACTTTTAACATATCCTCCCTTCTAATCCCTCAAACTCAATAAGGGCTCCAGATATTATGAATCCCTTTTTATAGATGAGGAAACTGAGGCTCAAAGAGTTTAAATGACTTGCTAATACTCACACAGCTAATAAGTATTGAAGGGAGGATCTTAAGCCAAGTCATGATCATGCTAATTTCAATACCTGCTCTCTCTCAAATATACTACAATGCTTATGATTATGTTTGTGGCTGAAGTAGAGATCTATATAATCATGTTTTAGGTTCTTAATTATACTTGTATAATTAGACTGGTCTTCTGTAGTGTTGTTTTTTTTTTTTTCCCTTCTCTGTTACAACACAATGATGATCAAATGTTTTTCCTATTAAATTCAGTTATTTATTAACCATGTCCTGTGTACAAAGAACAGTGCTAGGTGCTATAGACATATAGATCCCCAAAAAGGACAATTAATATAACTAACAGATTACTGGGTGAATATGACATAGGAATATAAATACAACATAAGACAGAATGAATTTGGGGCAAAAGAGATGTCTAGATGAAGTGCTCTAGGGCAATGAAAGAAAGGAAAGTTTGCTTTCAACTAGAAGGATCAGGAAAAGCTTCATACAGGAGTTGGTATTTCAAATGAGCCTTGATGATGAATGAAGTGATGAATGAACATCTCTGGCAGAAATGAGGAAGGAATTCTTCCTGAGAAGAGATAAAACCTCTGTAGAGATAAAGATGTAGGAGATGATGGGGGAAGTTAGGGCATAGTTTATATTCCAGTTTAGCTAGAATGAAGAGGAGTAATGTGTAATAAAGCTGAAAAGGAACTTGCTTTTTTTGGGGGGAGCAAGAGAGAGCTACTGCAGCTTTTTGAGCAAGGAAATGACCTAGGCAGACCAAAATATGAGGAAGTATATTTGAGCAGTCAAGAAAAAGATGGACTGAAGAAGAGAGAAGCTAGGAAAGCAGTTAGGAGATTTTGTAATAATTTGGGGTAAGAAAATGGTATTGGAGACCCAAACTAGAGTGGTGTCAGTGTGAATGAAGAAAAAGGGAGAAGTTTGATGGGTTTTAGGTAGATGGAATCAATAGGACTGGACAACTAACGATACAGGAGGGAGGAGAGGATGGAGAAGTAGAGACAAAAATATCCCTAAGGATGGATATGTTTAAGAGAAATGATAAATTAAGCTTTGAACATGTTGTATTTGTTGTAATGGTTTGGACATCTAGGTGATGCCAATTAGCAAGCAGCTGTTGATGTAGCACCGAAGCAGAAAGAGATTGAGGCAGCAAATTTTTTGAACATCTACTATTCTCAATAAATAATCAATAAATAAACATTTATTAAGGGCCTACTGTGAACCAGGCACCGGGAATACAAAAAAAAAAAGAAAAAATATAACCCCAGCAAGCTATATACAGACAGGATAAATAGGCAATAATTAACGGGGAATACAGTACAATTAACAGGGATTAAGGAAGGCTTCCAGTAAAGATGGAATTTTGGTCTGCCCTTAAAAAAAGCCAAGGAAGTCAATAAATTGAGCTGGGAAGGGGGAATATTCTGGGTATGGGGACAGTCAGAGAAAATGCCCAGAGCTGAGAGAGGGCCTGTCTCATTCATGGAGCAGGGAAGAGGTCAGTGTCACTTGATAAAAGAGCATAAGAGTACACAGGGTGAGGTGTAAGAGACTGGAAAGGGTGGGCTAGGACACAAGGGCTTTGACTGCCAAGTAGAGAATTTTGTATTTTATCCTGAAGGCAATAAAAAGCCACAGGAGTTGGGGGTGACAAGATCAGACATATGCTTTGGGAAAATCACTTTGATAACTGAATGGAGGATAACTTAGAATAGGGAAAAACTTGAGGCAGGCAGAGCCACCAACCTTTATTGAAATAATCAAAGCATGAGGGGACAAGAGCCTTATTAGAGTAGGGACGGTGTCAGAGGAGAAAAGGGGGCATATTTGACAGATGTTGCAAAAAAAAAAGTTTATAGACTTTGGTACCATATTGGATATAAAGGATAAGAGATAGTAAGGACTCAAGGCTGACCTCTGGATTGCGAAGCTGAAAGAGTGGGAAGATAGTATTGTTCTCTATAGTAAAAAGAAAAGGATAGAAGATGGAGAAGGTTTGGAGAAAAGATAATAAATTCAGTTTTGGACATGTTGAGTTTCAGATGTATACATCCAGTTCAATATGTATGAGAGGTAACTAGAGATGCAAGATTAGAGGTCAGCCAGGAGGTTGGGGCATAGAGATGTTAATTCAAATCCATGGGAGCTGATGTTTACTAAGAGAAGTAGTATATATAGAGAAAAGTAGAGGACCCAGGATGGAGCTCTGAGAACACTTCTGCTTACAGAACATGATCTGAAAAAGAATTCAGAAAAGGAGATAGAGGAGCAGGTCAGAAGAGAATCAGGAAAGAGGGGTGTCCCAAAAACCTAGAGAGAAGAATTATCAGGAGAAGAGAGTGATAATATCAAAGGCTGCAGAAAAGCCAAAGAGAATGAGATTTGGAAAAAGGCCATTGGATTTACCAACTAAGAGCTCATTTACAATTTTGGAGAGAGCAGTTTCACTGGACTTGAGATCAAGGGATATAAGAAGGCATCAACCATCATCTCTGACTTCATAGAACTTACTGTCTAGATGAGGAGATAGGTCTCACACAGAGAGAATAGAACTTTTAATATTAGGGGGCCTTCTGTAAATGCTATATGAGTTGTAAAGGCAATATCAGAATCAGTAAAAGTAGAGATCATCATATGTAGGCAAGCAAAGGACCCCAGATCATAGTGTCAAGAGTAAAGCAAGATTTATAGTCCAAGAGAGAAGATTCTGAGAAGATGGCAGGGTAAGTCAAAACTCTTTTGGAACTCCAAATTTCCTCCACAGAAAAAGGCAGAACATTGCCTCAGAGAGAATGTAAAGCAGTGGAAATAAACAAATGTCACAATAAAATAGTTGTTCTCCTAAGATAAGCTAAGAAAACCCCAGGAAAGACCTGATCTGGGATGGAGATTTGCCATATGTGAAATGCAAACCCCTGCTGATCAAACTCTTCTGAATCAACAAGTGACAAGCCTGGGAACAATGTGGTTGGGAGACAGCCCTAGTCTTAGAAACTTTCATCTCACTCACAAAATGTGGGGGGTTCTGATAGCACTATTGAGGGGTACCAAGTACAGCTATGCTAGCCAGACACCCCTCAGACTGAGATGCCCCTGTGGGGTAGAAGGAGCTAGCACACAACTGGTGAATGCAGTAACAGAGGGCTAAGGACTCACTCATAAGTGAGCAGAGTCCCTGCAGTTCCAGGAAAAAAAAAAAAAAAAAAAAAAGACAGCTGTACTTTTCAGTCACCAAAGAGACCAGAGGGAGTAAGATCATTTGCATCATTTTTGCATCATTTATGGGACAGTGTGATAGGGACTCTAGCGGTAGCAAGAGTGGAGAGTAGAATTAAAAGTTGAGCCCCAGATCAGACCACAGAAAATAACAATAATAAGAGCCTGAGGCTGGTGGCTTAATTCCCCATACTCCAGGACTAGAACCTGATCACACCAAAAACTGCTAAAAAATAAAATAAAAGAATAAATAAATAAATAAAGATGAATGAACAAAGGAGAAAGAATCTAACTATAAATAGCTATTATAGGTTTAGAGAAGATCAGGGTTCCTATTCAGAGGAGGATTATGAAGTTTAAAAAGCCACTCCTTTTTAAGGAAGAAAATAATTCCTTCAAAACTAGAATTGGGCAAAGAGAAACTAATGGCATTTTAAGACAGAAAGAAATGATAAAACAAAATCAAAAGAATGAAAAGATAGAAGAGATTTTGAAACATCTCATTAGAAGAAAACAACTGATCTGAAGAACACATAAAAGAAAAACAATATAAAAATAATCAGACTGCCTGAAAATTATGATTAAAAAAGAATATTTATACAATATTACAAGAAATTTTCAAGGAATTGCCCTGAAGTTCCAGAACAAGAAGGCAAAGCAGAAATAAAACAAAGAGGGAAAAAACACACTTAAAAAAGATCCCAAGAAAAAAAATTAAAAGAATATTATAGTCAAGTTTCAAAGCTCCAAGGTTAAAGAGAAAATATTAGAAGTAACAAGAAAAAAAATTTACAATAATGATTATACAAATACTAGTAGCTATTACATTGAAGAATTGTAGGTCTCAGAATATTATATTTTGAAGAGCAAAAGAGTTGGGATTATGACCAATGTTAATTTACCCAACAAATTAAGTGGAATTATGAATTGGGGGGGATGAATATTTGATGAACTGAATTTCAGATATTTATGTGAAAAGCAACAGAACTTAAGGGAAAATTTGACATATAGCATCTAGGAGAAATATAAAGTAAACATAAAGTCAAATTGTTTACTTCTATATGAAAATATTATCAGTACTTTTATGATTCATTTTTTATTTGGACAGTTTGAAAGAAAAGTCTGGACTGAGCTTACTATGATGAGGTGATAGGTAGGGAGAGACAGACAGACAGACATCAGACACATATATAACTTCAGGGGAGATAAAAAGGAATAAGTATCTCATACAAACAAGGCAAAAAATGGAAAATAGGTACAAAAGAAGCTACTAGTAGGCAGGACAGGTAAAGATGAAACGTCACTCTCATTGGGAATAGGGTAAGGAAGGAACAACATATATATCTAGAAGAACATGAAAGTCTTCTAAATTCTGAAAGAAATAAGAGGACAAGGAGATAGGGCTGGGAGCTAGGATAAGGGAGAAATTCTTAAAGGGGTAGGTGAGTGAAGGAATATCCAGGGCAAGATAACAGGTAAAAAAATAAAGAAGAGAAATCAGAAGAAATAGGAATAGGATAAGGAGGATAGAGAGGAAAAATAGGAAGGAGGAAAACACACAAGTAATTACAGTTTATAACAGGAATGAGATAAATTTACCCATAAAATGGAAATTGATAGCAGATCAAAAATCTGAATTCAATAACATGTTGCTTTCAGGAAATGACATAAAAATGAGAGATGCATACAAACAAAATAAAACAAAACGTAAAATTTATTATATAAAAAAGCAGGGGTAGTAATCACAAGTTCAAACAAAGTTAAAGCTAAAATAGATTTAATCAAAAGAGAAAAATAGGAAAACTCAACTATGTGTCAGTAATATTATTCAATATTATTTTAAGACTATTTAAAATAACCAGACAAAATAAAATACTTGAGAGTTATACCTTTCAAAACAGACACAGAAACTATGTGGAAATAAACATGCAATACTTTTTTATACAAACAATGTTAGATATAAACAACTGGAGTAATGTTTATTGTTCATAGGTAATAAACCCCAATAATATAAAAAAGACACAATCTATTTATGTAACACAACCTCAATTAGATTATTTAAAAATTATCTTAATGAGTTAGAAAAATAATAACAAAGTTCATTTAGATGAACAAAAGGTCAAGAACTGGGAAAAAATAGGGGGAAAAGGATGTAAAAGATGCAGATTTCAGCAGTATTAGATCTTAAACCATATTATAAGGTAAGGATTTTGTTACAATGTAAAATAGATAATTTTGACTATTTTAAATTAAATTTTTCTTGTATTAATAAAATTATGCAGTCAAGAAAAGAAGGAATGTAAAAAATTGAGGGGGATTTCATAAACAGTCTCTGAGACAGAATGCGATTGGGTTGGAATATTGTTGTGGCTTAGGAAATGATGAACTGGTTGATTTAGAAAAACACAAAAAGATTTGGATTTGTGAAAAAAAGATATTATCTACCTCCAGAGAAATAGATGATAAGTGGAAATAAGCATAGTTTGGTCTTACATATATGTGTACATTTATAGATATCAATATATCTATGTGTGTGTCTGTATGTCTCTGCATGTATATATAGATCCACAGCTAATTGTAGCCTTCTTTGGGAGGCATAAGGAAGGGAGAGGGACACAGTAAAGTAAGAACTACACAGAAGAGAACAAAAGAAAACCTAAAAGGAAGCAAAACTGGACAGCTTTGAAAATGGTGTGTATTATTTATTATATAAGTTTTCTTGAAATGGAAACATTGCTTTATATTGAATCCTTTCTTACATTCTGCTGTGTATGGCAATATTTTTTCTTTTCTTATTTTGTCAAAATTTTAAAACAAAAAAAGAAAAGAATTATACTCCAAATCTTTCTGATTCTTATGCTAGAGCTCTCATAGCTTTACAGCTAGGCTCTTCTCAGAAGAGAAGAATCAGAAACTGTCCCAACTTTTTCAGGCAATCAACAGGTAATTATTGAAGATTAGATTTGGGCTATTCACTTTCATAGAATTTAAGCAAAAGATAATATTCTCCCACCATTACAACTTTAAAAGATACATGTCATTGGAGTGGGAGCTTTCTATCCATTTGTTCTAAAGTAGTCTATCACTGCCATCTCCAAATTCTCAGAACATAATTCAAGCAAAGATATCTCCACCCTGGCAATGGAATCTGCATCATTGTATTGTCCCTAATCATAACATAGAGGGTTTCAGATTTTTACTCTAATTAATGTCATCTTTAAGGGCATGCAGTGATGAATATATGTAAATATCTCATGAATTTGTCCATGCTTTCAGCTCTGAACTTTGGCTTCCTGGAGTCAGCACAGACTAATTGAATAACAGAAAACTCATAAATTAGCTACTGTAAAGAAAGAAACTGAAAGCACTCTGTACACCACAAGGCTGGGTCAAGTTACAAGATTCTCTTCAGAATAAAATGTGAAACAATTTCTCAGTACCTTCTGAGGTATATCAACAGAATATCTTATTATTAACAAAGAACACAGTAGAATTTTATAAACCTAAGAATTCAACTTATACGTATAACTCTGAATGCAGAGGCTGAGAAGCTCTTGATAAGTGATTGATGGGAGGTTCACATGAGGGCAGTGAGGGAATGGAGGTAAGGTCCTTGGGTTGTTAGTCTCAACTCTGTTTTTTACCCATTTCGTATCCATAAGCAGCCTTCCACCTATTAGGTAAAACAGATGACTCTTCCCTTCTTGACTAGGATCTCAGAAGTTTATCCCTGGAATGCTATAATAACCTCCTAGATGGTCTCTTTGCCTTCACTCTAGCTTTCTCATCTCACCTTCAACCTGTTTTATATACTGCTGTCCGATTGAACTTCCTAAAACACATTTTGCAATATGTAATTCTCTTGACTGCTTAAATGGCATATGCTTCACAAATGCTTGTTGACTGACTCAAGATCCCCCAAATGACTCAGGTCTATAGCATCTTGCCTATCCTTCATTGCCTTCCCTAAAAGACCTACTAATTACTTGTCTCCAACACCACCATCCACTTCAGTTAGATCTACTTTCCTCCCATAAACAATATGCTTACAATCTTATTAAAATACCTTTCAAATTCTTTCTTATGACTAAATTTTCCTTGTTTTTCAAGACTCACTTCTTCCATGAAGTTTCTCTCATTATTGCAATTATAACTTTTTCTGAATTTTTATTTTACTTTATTAGTATCTTAAATCATAGCACTTAACTATTCTCAAACTATTTCATATATACTCATTTTGTCCATACAATAAACCTATAAACTCCATCAAGACAGAGACCACATAATGTACTTGTGAGCCTTCCACAATAGCCAGTAACTGAAGCATAACTGTTCCATAAATTCTTATTTATTTGTAGCATTTAGGACACATGGGCCTCCAAAAAAAAAAATTACCCTAGTTTCAAGGTACTCTGTTAAACATCTTTATTCATTAGCCCTGCCACTGACATGTTGAATTTTACTAGGCAACCAGAATACACAGTCATTCAAAGTAATGGTATCTAATCAAACAGGATAGCCATGTTAAAGAAAGATTCCCTTACATATACATGGGGTATACTTTCCTTCAAATTTCTGCAAATTACCCACCCCCACCAGTGGGAAAGGTCACAAATGTAAAGAACAAGGAATATTTATGGGAAATACATAGGTAAAGAAGAATTGTGGCCATGGGGAACTCATATGGCTAGGGCTCACACATGGAGAGATGCATGGGGTCAGGATTCTGGACTGGTCATGCATACTATATTGTAGAGCCTGTGATATCCTCTTGTAGTGTCGTGAGATGATAGGACCTCTTGTAGTGTTGTGAGATGATAGGATCTAGAATGGGAACTCAAACATTGTCTAGCCCAATACTTTCAGTACTGAATGAGGGAACTGAGATCCCTAGAGGTAAAGAAATGTTAAATCAGAAGTAGGATTTAGTAAATCATCTTACTACTTTCTGTTGAATATTGTGTCTGCTCTCTACTGGATGCATATTATATACTAGGTTATTACCATCTTTACTTTGTCATTTTACAATTAGATGTCTCATGGTCATGGGACAGGAGAAGAAAAAGTGGAGAGGGTAAAGGAGAAGAGAGAGGAGGAGGAGGAAGGGAAGGAAGAAGAGAGAGACAGACAGACAGACAGACAGACAGAGAAACAGAGACAGAGAGAGATAGAGAAATAGAGAGAGAGAGCCAGAGGGACAGAGAGACAGAGACAGAAAAAGAGACAGAGAGAGAGAGAAGAAAAGAAAGAGAGTGGCAGAGAGAGACAGAGACAGAGAGAATGAACACATTTTTGAGAATTTTACTATAAGCCAGGCACTGAGCTAAGCACTGGGGATACAAAAACAAACAAGCAAGACAATTACATTTAATGGGGAAAGATTATACAGGGAGCTAGAATATCCACACATGGACAATGTGACAGGTTATAGGAAGGTAAAACTCATCTGGGGTCCTTCTCAAATTGGGGATCCTCTCTGGTGGATTTTGTCTATTTGAATTCTTCAAGATTGTGTGTTGCTGTCTGTTACTATCTACTTAGGTGCAATTTTTAGACATTGTCTCCTTAAAAATGGTAGCTGGACACTCTCTGAGTGCATCTCAAAGGGCTAAGAGGCATCACATCTATACAGCAAACTATAAAAGCTAGCAGAATTCCAAAGCTGTCTATTGTCTTTCTTTTGGGGCCAACCTGAAGTCCTTAGTTCCATATGACAAAGTTAAAAAAAAAAATAACTTCTGTTAAATCTCTAATTCTTAGTCTGCTACCTGAACTGTTTTGGGAACTCTGTCCTTCTCCCTTCCTTCTCCCCCCCCCCACCCCCGAAAAAGGGCCACAAAATTTGTGTGCAGCTTGGTTTCTCCCATTCCCAAGATATTCCCTAATTACCATGAAAATGAAGTCTAGGGCAAGAACAAAGGCTAAGCAGCCAGAACCCTTGCTTCTCATCTCTGCCTTTATTATGCTTATCTGCCACACAAAATCTCAGTTTTTTTTATGCTGCATTTGGGATCGCACTCACCTCACTGGTTTTCTGCAGATAGAGATTAATGAATAAGAGTCAATATAGTTTCCATTTCCCCATGAAGTCTTTTCTGATCTCCACCTCTAGCTAGTAGTGTCTCCCTTTCCCCAAAATGACCTTGAATCAATTTTGTATATACTGTATATGTATGTATTCTCTCCCCTGGATAATTTGAAGACTTCTCAACAATAAGGAGAAATTGTCTCCCTTTTGTTTGCATCTGCCTATAATCCAGTTCAGTACGTAACACAGCCTAATAAATGTGTGTTGATTAAAAGAAAAGGTATGTTTGTATTCAATTGGGTGGATCTTGGAATATTTCTCATGAAAATTTTCTAATTCATCTTTTTTCATACCTCCAGGCACAGGTACTTCATAAGTTTTAGATATCTTTGAAGTATTGTGTTTGTTTATACTCATCACAGGCATTATTACATAGTGAGATGACCAAAAATGCCTTGAAAAATGCTTCTGGTTACTTGTTGGGTTGGGGTGAAACTGACAAGATGAATTTTATTTTTCAAAGAACAAAACATTCCCACCTATACTGAAAGAAACAAAAAGAAAAGAAAAAGGAACTCTTGTAATAAATGTTCATTTATGACAAGCAAAACAAATTATCATATCAACTGGTACACAGATGTGTGTCTCATTCTGCATATTTAGTCTATTACCTCTCTATTTGCACATTATTCCATCATAGGTCCTCTGCATTCATGGTCATTATGTTGACCAGAAATCTTTCATCTTTCAGAATTGTTAGTTTTTATAATGTCATGGGAATTGTATAAATTGCTTCTCTTATTTCTACTATTATGTATTTAGATGAAATGTTAAGATACCCTTCCCTTAAGGGGGCATCAGTTCAAAATGTCTTTCCAGGTTTTTTGGTAAGTGTCCAGCTCATTATTTTTTTTCAACATACTCAAATTCCATTGCATTAATATGCATATTTTCTGCACCTTTTGCTCAATTGATGAATACCCCTCTCTAATTCCAGTTCTTTGCCACCATAAAAGAAGCTGCTATAATGTGTAATTTTGTTCATTTTGGCCCTTTACCTGTTTTTTTTTGTTTTGGGGGGTTTTTGGGCGGGGGGGGGGTTGAGCTCTTTGAGGTGGGAGCTTTTTAAGGGGAGGACCTGTTTCATTTCTTGTCTTTGTCACCCTCATACTTACAACAATGTCTGCACTTATTAAATGGGTATTGAATGAGCTCTTACATTTACCTTTCTGAAGACAGCCTTTTGAGCTATTCCTCTATTTAGATGCACCTTTATGTCTTCTGGTTTCATTTACAGTAAGTATAGGAAAATACTCTTCCAGTACTGTTTCAGCTTATTGATCATAGAACAAAGATCTCATTGAGAATTTAGAATTAATTTAGTATGCCAAGTTAGTAATGTTTGTAGATTTTTAAAGGGTGATTTTTAAGTCCTTCTGCTTCAGTATTTTCTATTATAGCTACAGTAAGAAATGAAAGGTATCTATGTAAGACTAAGGGTGATTTTATTTCCTGGCCATCCTCACATCATGATCTTGCCTTTAGTTAACATTTCCAACCCAGTAGCCCAGCTCTTAGCATAAGTCCTTGGGCTTTTGACAACTGCAATGGTGAGATTTCACCATTTTCTAGCCTAACCCTGAACCAAACACCCCCCCCCATGATACTGTTACCTGGCCATCTCCATGCCATGTGCATTTTTTTTCCAGTTTTATCAATAAAATTGGCCAGAAAAATTCATCCCTTCAGAGTTAACCTTTTGTGATATATATCTCACTAAACTTAGCTAGACAGACTTTGATTGGGCATTTAGTCAGTCTTTCCATCTTGGTACTACCCTTCAGAGTTTGTGCTCTACTCACAGAACTTTTTATAGTCCAGATTTATGTTGAGGTCACAATGTGACATCAGAGGGAGACTTTTATGGAAGGCACAGCTGATACTACCAAAATACATTTTAGGGGAAACTTGCCAAAGGTATACTTATTTAGTATACCTTGTTTCATTTGTTTGTTTGTTTGTTTGTTTTCCTATGAAGGGGAAGTTACTTTGCTGGTACTTGCAGGATGTCTTGAGTTTATCATCTACCTTTGTTGTTATCTTCTAAAGATAAACACGTTTTAATCTGTTCCCAAACAAAACAAGGTCATTTCTTTTAGCTCTGTTATGTAGCATGTACCTTGTTACCATTGTACCCCAGGCACCAGCTTGACATAGAAAGTAGTTATGTTATGAGATGGCAGCTGCAGTTATTGCAATGCTATGGTTTTAGGACAAACTCAAAGCTGTCATTTCTTAGACCAGCAGGATTTAGAATTTAATACCAGAAAAAAATATCTAGCCTTGAGGAGAAGAGAACCAGATGCCATGTCCTTTGCCAAGCAGCAGAGGCACTATTACCCACTGAAGTGAGGGCACTGGCTCCCTATGACAGTATCCACTAGATTGGAAAATAAATTCAAACAAATGGTACCCTTGCCTCATCAGCATTATAAATTTTGAATGTATGCTCCTTCATGAAGGCAGCATGGTACAGCATTGTACTTGAAATCAGGGAGAACAGTGTTTGAATTATACCTAAGATACCTAATTGTGTGTCTGTGAGCAAACCACAACCTTGCTCAGCCTCAATTTATATATCTGTACTAATAGTTCATAGGATTTTCCTAATTTTGAGGGATTTTCATCATAAGAGAGGAAAACCTAAGGAACATACCATTAAGAATTTAAAGAGAGCCTTTCATTTAGCAGTTTCACGATAACTTACAAATACACATAAAGTGTTTTTGAACCTTTAAGCACTATATATTCAATAGTTATTATGATCCAGTTACAGGTTTATTTTGAATAATATTTTGAGAGGAAAATCATTTTATTTAAATGGCCATTCCCCCAGATCAGATATTAAATATAGACTTTGTATTGCTACTTTCAAATATTCTCAGATGAATCTGTGATCTCATCATTGTGGATATTCTATCCAAGGGTACAAATCACCACCTACTCAAACCTCCCCAATCCACATCCTCCAATAAATTTATCAAAAAAGAGTCTCCCAACATTTTCCCAACCTTCTTTACTTTCATTTGAAATCTCTAGGATACCTACATTGATAGGCCCAAAGGGTATCCATTCATCTCTTACTCTCGCCACATAGTCAACCCATCTTTTTTAATCATGCATTCCTTTAAAGATATCCTTACTTAATTTATTATCTATTGTAACATGTCAAAACCTATTCATACATGCTATGTGAAATTTTTTTCTCTAGATAATAATCATTTCCAATAACTGAGAGACTGAAATGTTTTTTGTCTCACACTCATACAATGATAGCAGAAGAGTACTGGTATGAAACATAAATAGGACTTTGGAAGGAATTTTGGAGTCAATAGGAGAACTTTGCAATATTACAAAGACAATTCATTCTGCTTGTCTACTTTTCATTTCTGGGCTCAATTTCCTGTACATTTATAGCTCTATCTATCTATCTGTGAGACAGCAATTGGTAGTAGAGAACTGTCATAGAGTCAGAAAGACTCAGCTTCAAGTCCTGTCTCTGACAAATACTGACTGTGTGACATTGAGCAAGTCATTTAATTTCTGCTGCCTAGGCATATCCCTATCTATCTATATCTATCTATCTAATTTGCAGAAGTGCTGCTAATCTACATTGGTGGAGGATATTTCCTTAATGGAAATTGCCCAAGTCAATGAAATAGGTCTAGTTCAGAAATTCTTTAACAGTTTTTCTGGGGTGGGGTAGAAGGTGAGGCATGAAGGAATGTACATACTACATTCTTTTAAGTTTAATCTATACTATTTACATAGTCATTCAACAAACAGATGAATCAAACATTAATTTGTAGCATTTGAAAATTTCAGCAGTATAAAATGCTCACACTTAAAATTTAACAGTTATTTCTTAGGAAGTGATTTGAGCTGAGTAAATCATATACTTTCATAGAATCCTTAAGCAGTCTGGTGAAATCTATGGATCCCTTTCTCAAAATAATGGATTATTTTAATGCATTAAATAGCATACATAGACTTCTAAATAAAACTAGTTTTATTAAATTATACTTATCAAAATATTTTAAAAATAAGTTCATGGACTTCAGACTAAGAGCCTCTTATCACAATACTCCACCCTCTCTAAATATATATATATATATGTATGTATGCGTGTGTATGTATATATACATATATAGACACATATATATGTACATTCACATGGATATAGATGGCTGGTGACACTATTCTACACACATATACATATGTGTATGTGTGTGTGTGTGTGTGTGTGTGTGCGTGTGTGTACTGATGGTGAGTTCTAGAGGTTGTCTTTTCCATTCCAATTCATAATCTGGAAAGCAGGGATTCTTTACTCCACATAGTCACTTTTTTTTTTTTTTTTTTTAGCTCCAGTTAACAGTGGTGTAAATGGACCCAAGAGAAGTCATTGCAACATAGTTGCCAATTTTAGACAGTCATTTAACAAGTTATTAATGAAAGTATACTAGGTACTTAACAGTTTTTAAAGAAAAGACAGTCCCTGATCTTAAGGGATTTACATCATAATAAGGGAGGAAAGACCAAGGAACATGCTATTAAGAATTTAAAGGGATATTTGAATGCTTTCCCTTCATTTAGAGGTTTCATGATAGCTTTATTACTTCAAGTGACTAATAAAAAGAATATGATAATGCAGAGTGAGGTAGTAATAGAAAAATTATCAATAAACCCAACTTAATACATTTACCTATCCACCAGTGCAATTTGAAAATGTACAAAACAAACTTTAAAAGAGGCTCCATCTGCTTTTTTAAGATCAAGTTTTTAAACATATTTTGTGGCCCTTAATTACAGAGAAAAATCCAGTCCCTGTGCTGTTCAGCAAATATTGTATAATGTCTGGTATAATCCAATAATCAAGAGTGATTATGGAGAAAATCAAGCTGTAATAGCTGTCAAATCATTCTGTATCATCAGGAAGTGAGACCTGGAATGTGGTAGTCATTAGTCCTGTCCTGAAAAATTGTTGAATCTCTCTTGTGCTAATTTAAATATATAAATTTTTTATCATTGATTTGGGAAAACTCCACATGAAAACACTTAAAATGGAAAAAAGAATTATACTTTAATTAGAAACATTTGACTGCCACAGGTTCTATCAGCAAAAGGAGAAGGAGCATTTATCCATATGAGCCCCATTAATGTTAATGATTGTTCTGTGAATAAACCAGTAACAGCTTGTTTATTATATACATGGGTCAAGGTTTTGGTTTCTTGTTGGTTTTTTTTTTTAAATAGCTATGATGAGGAAATACAAGATGGATGTCTCAATGGGCATATTTCCCCTCATATAATGAGGCATAGAATTGAATACTGGAATTTACAGGACTCAATATAAGACAATATTATTTCTCAGACTTGGAATTTTTGTTTCTTAAGACTTTACTACCAAAGAATAAATATGATCATAATCTTTTTTTTAGTAATAATTCTTCAAACAGGAGGTTTCTGCAAAATTTCCAGGGTGACCCATCACTTTTCTTGTTTAGTACCTAAAATATAGTATGTGTCATGATCATGATAATGTGTGCTCCATAAGGGCTGAAGAAGATACTATATTAAGAAATGTGAGCATCTTTGAAAAATAACTTCCTATCTCACCCCCTTCAAATTGGTTAAAGTTTCAGTGAAATACATTTATCTGTTACTTTTAGTATTCTAAGTTTTTCCATGATTTATCTCATTCTTTCTTCATATATTATTTTCTACTTGTGAACAATTTGTTTTGTTCTGTTTGTGATTGGATTGACATAGGTAACTCTACCTTAATTTTAACTTGTGGTGCCAAAAGATTAAGTGATTTATCCATGACTAAAAAATATGTGTCAATGTTAGGTCTTGGACTTAGATCTTCCCAACTCTGTCTAAATCTCTACTTCACTAAAATATCTCTCATTCTTTATTATTAACATTCTGCTTTCAAAAAATAAACCAGAGCTTTTACAGAGTACTTAGGAAAAAATGTGGAAACCCTAGTAAAGCTTACTTTTCTGCTCTTGTCTGGATTGAACAACCTAGCATGAGTTCTTTTCACAAAGTCAATTAGAGTGAGTTGCACAGGGACATCTATGAAGAAGTGATGTTCTCCAAAGTTCTCCACTCCCTAAAGAAACTTTCCATCTGATTGACGAAATTGAACTTCCAAGAATATGTACTCACAACCAAATTTTTCCAACCTTGTGGTAAGCTTAGGAATAATAATTTTAAAAATAAGTACATAAAAGGATTTACTATAGAAAAGCATCTAGTCAAATTCCTTGACTTAAGGCAAAAACTAGTTTGCTTAAATCCCTCTGTTTCGAGGGCAGAATACCTCCACTAACCTCATTTCTTAATGATTACTTCATGTGCTAGTATTCTTTTGCTGTAACCTTCCTGCCAGTTCTGCTTGGACAACTCTCATTTTAGTGTAGTTTATGCAGCAGATTCCACTTGAGTCATGACAGTTGGCTTTCTTGCATATATTTCCAGAGATAAGAGCTTTCTAGATTTGACACTGTTGGGGGAAAAAAAAAAGAACTATAAGGTCTATAGATTGGGCTCTGTAGCAGAACAAAGGAAAACTTTATCTCATCAAAAACAGGATTAGTAAGGCATTTATATCCATGAAATCCAAAGACACTGTCCTAATTTCTTCTATGAAGAAGATATAGATTAATAGGGAAGGTTGGAGAAAAACAGAAACTTGAAATTTAGTAGCATTTTCTCAATTACCACATATAATGATCTAGAATTGTAAAAATTATTAAAGTTGAAAATAATTCAGAACTCATCTAGAGAATATGCCCTTTTTGAAAATGAGGAACATGGAGTTCAGTGCTTTCATAGATAATAAGCAGCAAAGAAAGAACTTGAGCTAGATTTTCCTATACAAGGCTCATTGGCCATTGCATCATAAACATCCCACCAACATTCAACTTGTTTTTCTGTGGTCTCATGCTTTTTAAATGTTTTTTCCGTGACCCAATTTTTCTGAAAAAGCAAAAGATAAATGCATGTAAGTTGAAATGAAACAATGTTCAAGTCTGAGATAGCTGAGTATATAGTACACTAAGAAAAGTATGATGCTTCATTTCATTTCATTAGTTTTTCTTTGTATATGATTTTGGCTTTTTATAGTAAATCAAGATGATTTTAATTGAATTGACAGGAATTCTAAATGACTGGAAATAGAATAGCAGCATGGAAAGTACTAGATTTGGATGATGGCCTGGTTTGTACAATCCTTGAATATGTTATTACCTCTCTGGGTTTGAATTCCTCATGTGTAGAATAAAGAGGTTGGATTAAGTAGCCTCAAAACTAAATCTATGGTTATCTAGATAATTTGTTTTTGTTTTGTGTTCTATTTTCACTCTCCCTGCCTTTGATAGCAACAAAGTTAGATTTCTCAGGCATCAAAAGGTGTTGATATAATTTTAAATAGTCCAACTTATGTGTGACACCTATATGTGACAATTTCCTTGCTATTTTAGCAAATGTTTTAAGTTTTTAAATTTAATACTTTCTAGTTCAAGTAGTCGAAAAATTCTTAGAGCTTAAAGTCACCCCTGAAGACTGTAGCTGGGATATGAATAAGCAGAAAAGAGAAGCATTATACCTTAAATGAATAATATATGGAATAGTTTTTGAGAGAGCAATGAATGTGATGAGGAGGGTTGGGAGGCACAGTTTGAGAAATCATCCAGTTAGAGTTGAGGGTTTATTCTGGGGCACAAAATTTATTTGCCTAAGTAGCATGCATTCATATTATGAAGGACCTTGAATTATGGAGGACAGAAAAAATTTCCCCTTATGCCTACATTTGTGAACGAAATATATTTCCAATTGAGGTAGACCTAATTTATCCCTATATTGGTACTTAGTCCCTTACCAAATTTGCTTTCTCTTTTTTTCTCCTAAATCTGATATGATATATGGGATAAAGTTATGGAGACATAAAAGGCTGTGGCCAAAGAAAGATTTGAAATCCTAAAGGTAAAAGGGTTGGAATGGTGCTAAAGTTTGTAGCAATAAGATTTGACAAAAGATAGAAATAAAGGTGACTTAATGTCAATCAGTTGAGTTCAATGCAATAGTGATTATTCAGCACCTTTGTGAACTAGTGAGAGATAACCCATGTCGTGGTAGATAGAGAACTGGCCTCAAAGACAGAAAGACCTGATTTCAAGTCCTTCTTCTAACGCATTTTGACTGTGAGATACTAAGATACTTAATTTCCCATTGTTATAGCAAAATATCTGAAACTATAAGTTGCAGAGAAGGTTCTGATCTGCAATCGATAAAGTTTCCTCTCTTAGGAGTTACCTATCCCAATGCTAATTCCTAGGAGTTGCCTATCCGAACTTTAGCTCAGTCCTTGTCCTTATGCTTATGTGCCAGGCACTGTGATAATCACTAGAGAGACTTAAATTAAAAAAAAAAGTCTCTGTCAAAAAAGATCTTATATTCTGATAGAGTTATCATCATCAATATATATAAATGTTTACATATTCATATATGTAAGTAGCATATATATGTACATATATATGTATATATATATATCTGAGAAAGAAAAAAAAGAATCAGAGAGACAGAGAGAGATAGAACAAGAACACTTTAAGGTTTACAAAATAATTTTGTTATCTCATTTAATCTTTCTCCCTCTAATAAAGTGAGGTACATTAGGTATTATTATTCCCACTTTACAAGTTAAAAAAAAACTGAGACTAAAAGATTTATCCAGAGCCCCACAAATAGAAAGTGTCTAAAGAAGATTTGAGTTCAGGTCTTCTTGACTCCAAGTCTTTCTCATTCTCTCTTCTCACTATTCCACATACAATTATAGAATCATAGACATTTACACCTAGAAGAAGTCTTAGACATCATTTAGTCCAAGACTTTCAACCTAGAACCTAGAGAAGTGAAATAATTTGCCCATGACCATGTATTTTGTTTGTGGGACAGGGAAGTGGGTTGGGACTAGAACCCATACATAGAATTACAAAAGAAGTTGATTATACTGAAAAAATAGATATAAAAACATAAGAAAAATGACTATAGGGATTAGGTTTAAAATACTTGGTTTAAAAGATGAATAGATTTCAAAATAAAAGGGGTTGTTGAGTAATTATGAAGAACGTAAACTCCTTAAGTCAAGTGAAGGTCCACTAACCCTCAATTGAAGGTTTTTCTATAATGAAGTTCATCACTTTTATGTTTGTATACCAATATTTCATACATAATATCTCTTTATTAAATGTTAATGGAATTTTTAATCGATTGATGGCTTTAAAAAAATTGTTCAGAAGCATCATTCAAGATTACTTCTTTTGTCATTCCTTAAAAAATACTAGATCAGCACAAATTTAGTGTTTTTTAAGGAATGGCAAAAGAAGTGATTTTTATTGGAATAGATATTGACAGGGAAGATCCTGGTTTCAGATGAATCAAAGAAGTACAGGATTTATGTAAAGGGTAAAGGATATAGTGAAATTTGCTCACAGTAAAACAAATGTTTCATAGAGCACAGATTATTACAAGGATAAATAAGAATAGAGGCAGATCTGGTAATGTGGCAGATAGTTTAGGGTAGATAGGAATACTACAAATTCTGCCTGAGATGCTTACTAGCTATGAGACTATGAATTAATCATGTAACCCCTCAGTACCTTGGTTTCCTCAAATATAAAACGAGGGGATTATAAATGGTGGCCTTTAGGGTTCCTTTCAAACCTATGACCTTATTTTCCTTTGATATGAATATGGATCAGAGTACAAAAAGAAGATGTGAACATGTGCCCAGTGTAATCATGGTGGTTCACGTGAATGACCAACTTAGTTTTAAAAAGACTTGGAGAGACGATGAAAGTAAGGGTTGGTGATAGAAGATGAATACAAAATTATGGCATAGTCCTATAAGAATAGTGTCAGGAACAATAAAACTCAGAATGAGGTGAAGCTGGTGAAGTAAGATAAGGACAACCAAAAGGATTTTTAAAAATTCTGTTTTCCCTGTCAGAGAGAATGTTCTTTGGGCTGCAAAGGACAGAACAAAAATGGCTAATAAGGAGTTGAAATACAAGATAAGTAGGGAAATAGTAAGACCATTGAGCTGTCTTTAATGAATTCAAGTTGCTAGTCCCCAAAGAACTACATCTCAGATTGAAAGAACTATTGGATATAATTGACGAGCCTTTGTCAGTGATCTCTGAAAGATTCTAGAGAATTAGGACATGCTACAACACCAGAGAAGGGCAAATGTTCCATTTCAAAAGAAGGAAGAAGTGTGAGTTCCAATAATAAGGACATCGATTTAAAACTGAAAAAATCATCAAAAACCATGTAATTCAACCCCCGTATTTTTCAGATTAAGAACCAGTGATTTGCCTGAAGTCACCCAGTTAAACCAGTAGTCACATCCAGGTCCTCTTTTTCTGATGCTCAATTACATGTAAAAACAATTTTAATATTCTTTTTTTTCAAATCTTGAATTCAAAATATTTTTCCTCCCCTTTAAATCCTCCCTCATTGAAAGGGAAAGCGATTTGACATAGATTATACATGTATAGTTATGCAAACACATTTCCATGTAAGTCATTCTATGAAAGAAAACACAAACAAAAATAACAAAAAAAAAACACACATACACACACACAAACATACACACACAAAGACAGGAAAAATAAAGGAAAAGTATCTTTGATTTTCATTCAAGCTCCATCAGTTCTTTCTCTGGAAATGCCCAGCATTCTTCATCATAAGTCCTACAAAATTGTGTTAAGTTTACTGTCTTGCTGAGAATAGCTAAATTATTCAGAATAGATCATCATAAAATATAGCTGTTACTGTGTCTGCTCATGTCATTTTGTATCAGTTCATGTAAGTCACTGTTTTTGTGAGAACATCCTGGTCATTATTTCTTAAAACACAATAATATTCAATCATAATCATGTACAACAAGTTCTTCAACCATTCCTCAACTGATAGACATCCAGTTCTTTTCTTCCACCAAAAAAGCAGTTAAAATATTTTTCTACACAGAATTCCTTTTCATTTTTTTGTTTTTTATCTTTTTGGGATGCAAACCTAATAATAGTATTGTTTCGTCAAAAGGTCTGTGTAATTTTATAGGTCTTTTGGCTTAGTTCCAAATTGCTCTCCAGATTGGTTTAATCAGTATACAACTTCACCAATGATACATTAGTGTTTTAATTTTCCCACCTCCCCTTTAGAATTTGTAATTTTCTTTTTGTCATATTAGTCAATCTGACAGATGTGAGGTATAAGCTCACATCTTTAATTTGCATTTCTCTCCTCAACAGTGATTTAGAGAATTTTTTCATGATTATAGATAGCTTTGATTACTTTGAATACTATCTGTTCATATCCTTTAGCCATTTATCAATTGGCCTTTATTTCTATAAATATAATTCTTTTTCCTTTTTTAGCTTTTTATTTTCAGAATATATACATAGTTTTCAACATTCATCCTTTTTTTTTTTTTTTTTTTTTTGCTTTTTTGCTGAGGCAATTGGGGTGAAGTGACTTGCCCAGGGTCACACAGCTGTTACATGTCTGAGACCAGATTTGAACTCAGGTCCTCCTGACTTCAGGGCTGGTGCTCTATACACTGAGTCACCTAGCTGCCCCTCAACATTCATCCTTGTAAAACTTTGTGTTCCAAATTTTTCTTCTTCCCTTCCCCCACCCCATCGCTTAGATAGCAAGTAATCCAATATATGTAAAACATGCAATTCTTTTACACATTTCCACAATTATTGTACTGCACAACAAAAATCAGATCAAAAAGGGAAAAGAATGAAAAACAAAAAGCAAACAAAACAACAAAAAAGATGAAAATACTATGTTGTGATCCACATTCAATCCTACAGTCCTCTTTCTGAATGCAGTCGACTCACTCTATCACATCTATTGGAATTGGCCTGAAACACCTTGTTTTTTAGAAGAGCCATGTCCACCAGAATTGATCATTGCATAATCTTATTGCTGCTGTGTTCAATGTTCTCTTGGTTCTACTCACTTCACTTAGCATCAGCTCATGTATGTCTCTCCAGGCCTTTCTGAAATCATCCAACTCTTTTTCTTTATGTATGAAAAATGAAGTCTTTATCAGAGAAATGTATTGTAAAAAGATTTTTGCAGTAACAATTACCAATTGTATCTATTTCCCTTCACTTTATTTTCTGCTGTTTCTTCTCTGCTCTCCTTTTCCCCTGTCCATTCATAAAAGTGTTTTCTTTTTGACTTTTACCTCTCCCAAAAATATCCTTCCTTCTATTTATTAATTACCTTCCATTCTTTAATCCTCTTTCCTTCCTACTTTCCTGTATAAAAAGATAGATTTCCACACCCAGTGCGTATATATATTATTCCCTTGGAATCAATTCTAATGAGAATAAGCTTCATGTATTCCCCTCCTCATTTCCCCCCACTTTGCCCTCCACTATAAAATCTCTTTCAGGCCTCTTTTATGTCAGATAATTTATCCCATTTTACCTCTTGTTTTCCCCTTTCCTAGTGCATTCTTCTTTCTCATTTCTTAATTTTATTTTTTTAGATAATCATACAATCACGTTAAACTCATACCTTTGCTTTTTATGTACGTATACTCCTTCCAACTGGCCTACTAATGAGAAAGTTTTAAGGAATTATAAATATCATTTTCTCATGTGGAAATATAAACAGTTTAAACTTATCTTTTCCATTTACCTTTTTATGCTTCTTTTAAATCTTGTTATTGGAAGTCAAATTTTCTATTCATCTCAGGTTTTTTCATCAGGAATTCCTGAAAAATCTATTTCAGTGAATGTCCATTGTTTTCCATGAAGAATTATACTTACTTTTGCTAGGTAGGTGATTCTTGGTTGTAATCCTAACTCTTTTGCTCTACAGAATAGTATATTTCAAGTCCCCTGATCCTGTAATATAGAAGCTATTAAATCTTGTGGTATCTTGACTATGGCTCTACAATATCTGAATTGTTTATTTTTGGCTGCTTGCAGTATTTTTAGCTTAATCTTGGAAGTCTGGAATGTTATAATGATATTCCTGACAGTTTTCATTTTGGGATCTCTTTCAGAAGATGATCAATGGATTCTTTCAGTTTTTATTTTACCTTCTGGTTCTAGAATATTAGAGCATTTGTCCTTGATAATTTATTGAAAGATAATGTCTAGACTAATTTTGGGATCATGACTTTCACATAGTCAAATAATTCTTAAATTATTTCTCCTGGATCTATTTTTTCTGGTCAGTTGTTTTTTCAGTGAGATATTTTACATTTTCTTCTATTTTTTCATTATTTTGGTTTTATTTGATTCTTTCTTGATGTCTCATAAAATTATCAGCTTCCCCCTGCCCAATTCCAATTTTTAAGCATTTTGCTTTCTTAAGAAAGTTTTTATAACTCCTTTTCCATTTGGCCAGATATAATTTTTTAAAGAATTCTTCTCTTCAGTCAATTTTTGTGTATGTTTTTCCTTTTGGCAAATTCTAATTTTCAATGAATTCTACTCTTTCTTGGATTTTTATGCCTCTTTTACCATTTGACCAATTCTATTGTTTAAGATTCTATTTTCTCCCTTCCGGGGGTGGAGCCATGGTGGCGGAGATCAGACAGGATTCTCTGTAACCTCCTCTAACCTCCCCTCAAACCAACAACATATGAAGCCTCTAGACTGATTCTGAAGCAAAAAAATCCACAATATCCGGAGAACAACACGATTCTAGAAGAAGATACTCTGGAAGAACCTCAAAACAGGTCTGTTTTAATGGGGCAGTGGGTGGCCTACTGAACCCAGACTGCAGCACAGGGAGACCGGGGCAGGGAGCTGGATCAGGAGTCAGAACAGGAGTGGGAGCGTTGTGCTTCTCACACACCTGGGAGTCTTCTGCCAGCCTCTTGGAACAATTTGTCCTGATTGTGGGCAGGTGGTTTGGAGGGTCTGCCTTTTGAGGGGGATAGATTGTGAACCACTGGACCCCTGATGAGCATCGTAACTAGCTGCCATTACACAGCACCTTAATGCAATCAATCAAACAACAGGTCTGATAAGCACCAGAAATAATTCAATCAGCGGAGCTGCCCAGCCCCTGACATAATTCAATCAGCAGAACTGCCCAGTTCCTGAAATAACTCAATCAGCAGAACTGCCCCAGGGCAAATTAAAGCAGCTGTCCCACCTTTGCCCTAAACAGACCTCACACCTTTAAAAAAAAATGAATAAAAAACCAAAAAGAGCTCTCACCATAGACAACTTTTATGGAGAGAGGGAAGAACAGACCTCAAATCCTGAGGCCCCTAAAGGTAAAGCAACTCCAGAAAAAGCCCCAAAGAGAGACATAAATTGGTCCCCATGTCACAAGGCTTTCTTTGAAGATTGCATAAAGGATCTTAAAAGAGAGTTAGAAGAAACATGGGGAAACGAAATGAGATCACTGAAAAATAAAATAGAAAAAATGGAAAAAGAATGCAATGAACAAAAAAATGTAATTGGTCAATTGCAAAAGGAACTAAAAACAGTAAATGAAGAAAATAAGACATTAAAAATTAGAATCGAACAATTGGAAATTAATGACTCACCAAGACTTCAAGAATCAGTTGAACAAAAACAAAAAAATGAAAAGATAGAGAAAAACATGAAATATCTCCTAGGAAAAACAACTGATCTGGAAAATAGATCTAGGAGAGACAATCTAAGGATTATAGGGCTTCCTGAAAGCCATGATGAAAAAAAGAACCTGGACACTATATTCCAGGAAATCATAAAAGAAAACTGCCCTGATATTTTACACCCAGAAGGCAAAATACTCCTTGAAACAATCCACCGATCACTCCTGAAAGAAACCCAAAAATTAAGTCCCCCAGAAATATCGTGGCTAAATTCCAGAACTATCATACCAAGGAAAAGATATTACAAGAAGCCAGAAAGAAACAATTTAAATTTCGGGGAGCCACAATTAGGATCACACAGGACCTAGCAGCTTCTACTTTGAAGGATCGAAGGGCCTGGAATCAGATATTCCGAAGGGCAAAGGAACTTGGATTGCAGCCAAGAATAAGTTACCCAGCTAGAATGAGCATTATCTTCCAGGGAAGAAGATGGTCATTCAATGATATAGGAGAATTTCACCTATTTCTACTGAAAAGACCAGAACTGAACAAAAAATTTGATCTACAAACACAGAACACAAGAGAAACATAAAAAGGTAACAAGAAAAAATAACTCTTGAGAATTATATTTATGTTTTAGATACTTATAGAATGAGGGTTGATTTTATGAATCTATTATTACATTATGATTATGATAGGATTACTGTGATTTTATGATTATTATATGATTACTGTGATTTTATGATTATTATTATATGTTTATTGTGATTTTGTGATTATTATGATATGATAAACTGAAAAAGAAATTAGAGGTAGAAAAGGGATAACACTGGAAGAAGAGGAAAAGGAGGTAAAATAAGGGAAATTACATCACATGTAGAGGCAAAGAAAACCTATAATGATTGAGGGGAGAAAAGGGAGGGGAATGAGAATTGGGTTAATCTCCATCTCATCAGATTTGGCTCAGAGGGAATAATAGACGTACTTTAAGGAAACTGGAAGGAAAGGGGGGAAAAAGGGGTGGGTGGGGCTCTAAAGGGGAAGGATTGTTTGAGGGAAGTGATTTTCAAAAGCAAAATAGTAGGGAGGAGGGAAAGGGAAAGAGAAAAGCATAAGCTAGGGTAAATAAGATGGCAGGAAATACAGAATTAGTTATTTTAACTGTGAATATGAATGGAATGAACTCTCCCTTAAAGCAGAAGCAGATAGCAGAGTGGATTAAAAACCAGAATCCAACAATATGTTGTATACAAGAAACACATCTAAAACATAGAGATACATACAGGGTGAAGGTAAAAGGCTGGAGCAGAATCTATTATGCTTCAGGTGAACAAAAAAAAGCAGGGGTAGCAAACCTGATCTCAGACCAAGTAAAAGCAAAGATAGACTTCATTAAAAGAGACAAAGAAGGAAATTATATCTTCCTAAAGGGTACCATAGATGATGAAGCAATATCAATACTAAACATATATGCACCAAGTGGTATAGCATGGAAATTCCTAAAGGAAAAGTTCAGAGAGATGCAAGAAGAAATAGACAGCAAAACTATAATAGTGGGGGATCTCAACCTCCCTCTCTCAGAACCTGATAAATCAAACCACAAAATAAATAAGAAAGAAGTTAAGGAGGTAAACAAAACGTTAGAAAAGTTAGGTATGATAGATCTTTGGAGGAAATTAAATGGAGACAGAAAGGAGTTTACTTTTTTCTCAGCAGTCCATGGAACTTATACAAAAATTGACCATGTGTTAGGACACAAAAACCTCAAAATCAAATGCAGGAAGGCAGAAATAATAAATGCACTTTTTTCAGATCATGACGGAATAAAAATCACATGCAATATAAGGCCAGGAGAAAATAGACCAAAAAGCAATTGGAAATTAAATAATTTTATCCTAAAGAATGAATGGGTGAAACAGCAAATTACAGAAACAATTACTAATTTCATTCAAGAGAATGACAATAATGAGACCACATACCAAAATTTGTGGGATACAGCCAAAGCGGTAATAAGGGGAAATTTTATATCTCTAGATGCTTATTTGCATAAAATAGAAAAAGAGAAAATCAATGAATTGGGCTTGCAACTAAAAAAGCTAGAGAAAGAACAAATTAAAAACCCCCAATCAAATACCAAACTTGAAATCCTAAAAATAAAAGGAGAGATTAGTAAAATTGAAAGTAAAAAAACTATTGAATTAATAAATAAAACTAAAAGTTGGTTTTATGAAAAAACCAACAAAATAGATAAACCTCTAGTTAATTTAATTAGAAAAAGGAAAGAGGAAAATCAAATTGTTAGTCTCAAAAATGAAAAGGGAGAACTTTCCACCAATGAAGAGGAAATTAAAGCAATAATCAGGAGTTACTTTGCCCAACTGTATGCCAATAAATTTGATAACCTAAGTGAAATGGAGGAATATCTACAAAAATATAGATTGCCCAGATTAACAGAAGAGGAAATAAATTACTTAAATAGTCCCATTTCAGAAAAAGAAATAGAACAAGTCATTAATGAACTCCCTAAGAAAAAATCCCCAGGACCAGATGGATTTACATGTGAATTCTACCAAATATTTAAAAAACAGTTAACTCCAATATTATATAAACTATTTGAAAAAATAGGGAATGAAGGACTCCTACCAAACTCTTTTTATGATACAGACATGGTACTGATACCTAAACCAGGTAAAACAAAAACAGAGAAAGAAAATTATAAACCAATCTCCTTAATGAATATTGATGCAAAAATATTAAATAAAATATTACAAAGAGATTACAGAAAATCATTCCCAGAATAATACACCATGACCAAGTAGGATTTATACCAGGAATGCAGGGATGGTTCAATATTAGGAAAACTATTAACATAATTGACTATATTAATAACCAAACTAACAAAAACCATGTGATAATCTCAATAGATGCAGAAAAAGCATTTGATAAAATCCAACATCCATTCCTATTAAAAACATTAGAGAGTATAGGAATTAATGGACTTTTCCTTAAAATAGTCGTTAGCATCTATTTAAAACCATCAGTTCGCATCATATGTAATGGTGATAAACTGGAACCATTCCCAATAAGATCAGGGGTGAAACAAGGTTGCCCACTATCACCATTACTGTTCAATATTGTATTAGAAATGCTAGCCTTGGCAATAAGACAAGAAAAAGAGATGAAAGGAATTAGAGTAGGTCATGAGGAAACCAAATTATCACTCTTTGCAGATGATATGATGGTCTACTTAGAGAACCCTAGAGAATCAACTAAAAAACTATTAGAATTAATCCACAACTTTAGCAAAGTTGCAGGATACAAAATAAATCCACA